>OU974069.1:0-7500 GCA_918843875.1 Diadumene lineata
CTAACCCTAACCCTAACCCTAACCCTAACCCTAACCCTAACCCTAACCCTAACCCTAACCCTAACCCTAACCCTAACCCTAACCCTAACCCTAACCCTAACCCTAACCCTAACCCTAACCCTAACCCTAACCCTAACCCTAACCCTAACCCTAACCCTAACCCTAACCCTAACCCTAACCCTAACCCTAACCCTAACCCTAACCCTAACCCTAACCCTAACCCTAACCCTAACCCTAACCCTAACCCTAACCCTAACCCTAACCCTAACCCTAACCCTAACCCTAACCCTAACCCTAACCCTAACCCTAACCCTAACCCTAACCCTAACCCTAACCCTAACCCTAACCCTAACCCTAACCCTAACCCTAACCCTAACCCTAACCCTAACCCTAACCCTAACCCTAACCCTAACCCTAACCCTAACCCTAACCCTAACCCTAACCCTAACCCTAACCCTAACCCTAACCCTAACCCTAACCCTAACCCTAACCCTAACCCTAACCCTAACCCTAACCCTAACCCTAACCCTAACCCTAACCCTAACCCTAACCCTAACCCTAACCCTAACCCTAACCCTAACCCTAACCCTAACCCTAACCCTAACCCTAACCCTAACCCTAACCCTAACCCTAACCCTAACCCTAACCCTAACCCTAACCCTAACCCTAACCCTAACCCTAACCCTAACCCTAACCCTAACCCTAACCCTAACCCTAACCCTAACCCTAACCCTAACCCTAACCCTAACCCTAACCCTAACCCTAACCCTAACCCTAACCCTAACCCTAACCCTAACCCTAACCCTAACCCTAACCCTAACCCTAACCCTAACCCTAACCCTAACCCTAACCCTAACCCTAACCCTAACCCTAACCCTAACCCTAACCCTAACCCTAACCCTAACCCTAACCCTAACCCTAACCCTAACCCTAACCCTAACCCTAACCCTAACCCTAACCCTAACCCTAACCCTAACCCTAACCCTAACCCTAAACCCTAACCCTAACCCTAACCCTAACCCTAACCCTAACCCTAACCCTAACCCTAACCCTAACCCTAACCCTAACCCTAACCCTAACCCTAACCCTAACCCTAACCCTAACCCTAACCCTAACCCTAACCCTAACCCTAATTAGAGTCCTCTGACGTGTCGCAGCAACTTAACCAATCTTGATGAAACTCATGTGGCTGGTACCTAAGGCCTAGGGGAGTACACCATAGGAGACCTATGACTTTGCGACCAAGCCTTCTAAAGTTATGACCCTTGAAAGTCAAAAGGTACCCTACTTTAAACGGCTGTCACGTGACGTACGATGAGAAATTGTCAAATCTAAAACCTGAATCTTGTAGCTGAGATCCTGACCTTTCTAACGATATATAGTTTGTTGGTATTGGAGGTACCCATAGGTTAGCAAACCTGGCAAAAAATGAGGTTGACTTAGGGTACACACTATAGTCATGAGCATTTTGGAGTTTTTGCTCAAAAAGTACAAAATTACGGACATGAATAACTTTGGTTCAGATAAGTTGTTTCTAATGAAACTTTCAGAGTATGTTACTGTGGCCAATCAACACATGTCTGTGAATTTTGGTATAAAAAAATGCGCATGCGCATGCGCAATCGACTTTGCGATTTTCAGGGTTAAAATGCGATACGTCAGGAATTAGGGTTTCAAAGTGCTCGTAGGCTATTAATCCAATGTACACGAAAATCTCACCACGTGTAGACATTAGTGCAAAGTTATTAGCAATAGTTTTAATTATTTGGATTTATCTCAAATTGTGGTCTGAGGGTTGGTAGAAGTTAACCCTAACCTCCATGACGCAGCGTCAGATTTTCGTCGCTAACCCTGATATTTTTATAAAAATTATTTTTACTAATAGAATTCAAAACAAATGCTTTAAATTTAAAGAGGTTGTTGCCCATCATGTATGCTATCGTATAAAATTATTTTTGATTTATTAAAAAATTCTGCGCATGCGCAAACGTTTTTATCAATTTTATTTTAAAAAATCTTGTAGCTTAGCAACCACGCCTTTTTAAAAAATAAAAATCGTCGAGCCTTGAAAACACATACTGTACTAAATGCTGAACAAGTTTCATGAGTTTCGGTTGAGTAGAAGTTTAGAAAAAGTTTAGTGAATCGTTTAACTTTCGACATCGGGTCTCGGAATTTTCGACCATTTGCGTTAAAAAAGTAGTTATACCAGTAAATCTCAATGAAATCTAACGAAACACACACGGGATATTAACTATTATTTTGTCTAATAAACTGTGGTATAATTTTGGAAAAATCTATTTTTGCGCATGCGCAGCAATTTTTTAATTAATATTTTTTTACAAGGCTTGTAACTTAGCAGCCAGGCCTTGTTTACCAAAAATAAAATGTAAGCATAGTACGCACATAATGTTATAAATACTGATGGATTTGTATAACTTTCTGTTAAACTGAAGTATTGAAATGAATGGGTAACCCTTGATAACAGTATTAAAGTAGACAGTGTCCCAGTACCCCACCACAAGACTAACAAAAATCACCCAGATTGTTAACAATGATATATGCAAATGAACCAAATTATTTTTTGCAGTGAAAAAGCAGTGGCACTGCTATAAAACAAAAAAATAAATAAACTTTTTGTAAACATCAACTACTTAGCAACCAGGCCTTTTTGTAAGGTTTTTTGACGTCATCATATCAAACAAATAAAGTGTTTATTATTTACAAATTATTATATGTTTTCTTGTAAACATGAGTGAGTTACAGATTTTTATTTTTTATGTCAAACAAGAGTGACTTGACTACCCCTCCCCCCACTTGTTCACTATTTCGAAGCAAACTACGATGTGACGAGACCAAAGACATTGACGTGAGGACCTTTTTAGAATATTTTAGTTGATTTCAATGGTTGTCGGCACCATTTCATGGATGGTCTCACAGTCAAGGCCAGCCCTCTCGGCAACAAAGTATACATCGTCCCTGAAACCCACCACTAGACCTCTGCATGTCAAGTGTCAAGTCAAACAATTCATTTCTCGAACGTACTGCTTGAGTTGTGTGCGACTGGTTCTATTCAAAGGAATCATCTACACTGTAGCTTTTATCATCAACAGCACCAGAAACCTTGTAAAGAGCCCACAGTTCTACAAGTGCATCGTTTAACACGATGTTTCATACACTTCGCCAAGCTTCCATCCGCTCTAGTCACTGCTTACAAACATAATGTTCATCAAACCAATAGGTCCCTAGAGGATTCGTACATTAGCACAAAGTTATTAGCCATGGTTTTATTTAGTTTTATTTATCACAAATGATTGACTGAGGGCTGCTTGACGTTAGTATCGAAATCACTGCGTCAGATTTTCTGTCGCTAACCTTGAAATCTTTATAATAACTTTTTTTACTAGTAATTATCAATACAAATACTCGAAAACTACAAAGGCTGTCAGTTGTCATGTATACTATCGAATTAAATTATAAGGAGTCTCCTTGACTGTAGCTTTCATCATCAACAGCACCGGAAAACGTGCCCGGAGCTCACGAATCTAACAATACATCCCCTAACATGAGCGTGCATCAACTCTGTTCACTGTTTATAAACACGATGTGCACCAAACCCATACACAGGTGCCTGTTGGTCCCACAAGAGGGTTCTGGCTCGATTTCAGATTCTTCCTTCAAGACAAAAAACATTTAGAAGGTTTCTAGCAACATAAAAGCCATAAAAACATTGAAATTACATACATTTACACAAAATGCGACCGCGTCATGCGATCACGTCATAAAATGCGATCACGTCAGCCAAAATGCGACTACGTCAGGTGGCTAATGCGACCACGTCAGTAAATGCGACGAAGTCAGCGATAACGTCAGATTTCGCTACTACGTCAGGCGATCACGTCAGGGACTATGCCCCTAACCCTAACCCTAACCCTAAACCCTAACCCTAACCCTAACCCTAACCCTAACCCTAACCCTAACCCTAACCCTAACCCTAACCCTAACCCTAACCCTAACCCTAACCCTAACCCTAACCCTAACCCTAACCCTAACCCTAACCCTAACCCTAACCCTAACCCTAACCCTAACCCTAACCCTAACCCTAACCCTAACCCTAACCCTAACCCTAACCCTAACCCTAACCCTAACCCTAACCCTAACCCTAACCCAACCCTAACCCTAACCCTAACCCTAACCCTAACCCTAAACCCTAACCCTAACCCTAACCCTAACCCTAACCCTAACCCTAACCCTAACCCTAACCCTAACCCTAACCCTAACCCTAACCCTAACCCTAACCCTAACCCTAACCCTAACCCTAACCCTAACCCTAACCCTAACCCTAACCCTAACCCTAACCCTAACCCTAACCCTAACCCTAACCCTAACCCTAACCCTAACCCTAACCCTAACCCTAACCCTAACCCTAACCCTAACCCTAACCCTAACCCTAACCCTAACCCTAACCCTAACCCTAACCCTAACCCTAACCCTAACCCTAACCCTAACCCTAACCCTAACCCTAACCCTAACCCTAACCCTAACCCTAACCCTAACCCTAACCCTAACCCTAACCCTAACCCTAACCCTAACCCTAACCCTAACCCTAACCCTAACCCTAACCCTAACCCTAACCCTAACCCTAACCCTAACCCTAACCCTAACCCTAACCCTAACCCTAACCCTAACCCTAACCCTAACCCTAACCCTAACCCTAACCCTAACCCTAACCCTAACCCTAACCCTAACCCTAACCCTAACCCTAACCCTAACCCTAACCCTAACCCTAACCCTAACCCTAACCCTAACCCTAACCCTAACCCTAACCCTAACCCTAACCCTAACCCTAACCCTAACCCTAACCCTAACCCTAACCCTAACCCTAACCCTAACCCTAACCCTAACCCTAACCCTAACCCTAACCCTAACCCTAACCCTAACCCTAACCCTAAACCCTAACCCTAACCCTAACCCTAACCCTAACCCTAACCCTAACCCTAACCCTAACCCTAACCCTAACCCTAACCCTAACCCTAACCCTAACCCTAACCCTAACCCTAACCCTAACCCTAACCCTAACCCTAACCCTAACCCTAACCCTAACCCTAACCCTAACCCTAACCCTAACCCTAACCCTAACCCTAACCCTAACCCTAACCCTAACCCTAACCCTAATTAGAACAGTGTCGCGGGTTGTCCCACCGAATTTCAAATTATCATATCTCCTTAGTCAATTGACTGTTTGTAATCAAAACTTTACCGGTAGACTCCTGGGAAGGTTCTGTATCAGTCACGTGAAGTTCGGTTAAAAAAAAAGAAATCCTTTTTTTTTAGAGCGTTTTTTTTATATTTTTTCAAATAATCATAACTCCCCCGGATCTGTCTCGATTTAGAAAATTTTAAGATAACCTGGAAGGAGACATAATGGGCTATAAGTGTACCAAGTTTCAAGTCTCAACTCTGTGTTGTTCCAGGTTTTTGGGGTTAGACGTGCGGATGGGGTATAAGGGTTGTAGCAAAGTGAGAATTTGACAAATTTTCAAAATTTTGAAAGTGAATTTTTGAGATTGTGATTATATTGCCTTGCTATTGGTATGGTTAGAAAGGTCTGATCCTAAGGAGTGTGACACTTGTCTCGAAATGTTTTTTGGAGGCTTGGTTGCAAAGTTATTCCCATTTTTGTAGGACGCGGTTCGTCCCAAACCCTACTTTTTTTTTAGGGTTTCATTTTTAACCCCTTATTTGCCCTTTCAAATCGACTCCGTTCACTGTTCTGCGAGGGTAGCTAAGTTCTCTACAAATTGGTGCAAACTGTTTTTAATTTTATCTAGGTTTTCTAGTACCAGACTTCCTCGGTCTGGGAGAAAGTGCGACATTTTTCGAAAACTTCGCCAGCGCGTAAAATCTATGCACTGCATTTGTTGTGTACAATTTTGATATATGTTATAGCCCTTATCAAGGCCTACAAGGAGCTTATTTTGAAATTTCGTTTCAAGCCAATGGTTAGAAATAAAATCTAACCCTAGTTTGATGAGCTAGGGTTAATATTTCATGGTTGCCGACGTTTTTTAAGAAGACAATGATAATAGGAAATGTTTGTCTTGTTCTTTTAATAAGGAAACTGAAATTGGTTTTGGAGTTGGATTTGTCAAATTTGAAAAAAAAAATTTTTTTTGATTTTTTTGAAAATTTTCAAAAAATCATATCTTCATTAATATGATATTTTGGGATCTGGCATTGCACGTGATATTGTTGCTTACCAAGATGTACCATGTGTGCAAGTGTCATAGTATTTGAGGCAATACCCAATGTTTTAGCTTATCTTGAAATTTTCAAAAATACCTGTTCTGTAAAGTTCTATAAAATTGTCGTAAAACGTCCCATTTCACAATACTTGGTTTGTTTTGTGTCGCACTTTATCCCAAATCTAGAATTTTCTAACAGATCACTTTTTTTGAAAAAATAAATTTTTTGACCTAACCCTAACCCAATTTTTTTACTTTTCCAAATTTTGTCAAACTCATGGTAGATTGTGTAAGAACACCTAATTCTATAAAAATATCAAAGATTTCACCAAGATTCTGTCTCTTCTGGCTTTTTTTATTAAAAAAAGAGTTTTTAGCTTGGTAACCACGCCTCACTTGAAACTTTCAACTACACATATTTAAAGATGAGTAAGTGTTCTACATATTCTATTAGTTTCAAGAGTACACTAGCTATTGCTGGTGAGATACAAACCTTTCAATATCTGAATTGGACATTTATCGACATTTAAAAAAATTACTGCTTACCACCTTTGTACCCAACGGACAATTTTAAATACTGTTGTAATGCCGTTGATTTGGGCTCGCCACAGGAGCGTTCTGGTACACCGTGAATGCCAGGTTACTAAGTTACAGGTCATTAAAATTGTGGCCTTATATCTAGGGTTAGCGTATCTTTAACAAGGTAAAAGACGCTTCAAACGGAACATTCTGAAAAAAGTCGATATTTAAAGGTCGTTGTTCTCAGAAAGACTTTTCCAAAGAGATGCAATATTTTCAGCAATGGGCCTTCAATCTTGAGAAACATCTGGACTCAATACGACTGTGATGACTAGCAAACCAAATGTGTCGAAAAAGTGAGAAACCTTCACAAGAACCGTAGTAAACTTAAAAACATTGAACGTGTCACAAAAAAAAAAAAAAAAAAAAGTTGCCTGCATTGCAAAAAGATCTAAAGTGACAAATGGAATGATAGTGGGAAATGATAAATTGCCAAAAGATCTAACAAGACAAATAGAAAGACTAGTGGGAACCACATACACATAATTGTAGACAAGGCACGTCATAGAAAGACTAATACAGACTCTTTACACACACCACACCAACTTCTGAAGGCCATCTTTACTTTAAGTAACGGTCCTCGTTCGAGTCCAGGGTAACTAGGTGTGTGTAAAAACCAACAAACAGACAAAGAAAATAGTATTTAAACTTGAAATAATAAAAATACTAATTATAC
>OU974069.1:12500-360000 GCA_918843875.1 Diadumene lineata
ACATGCAAAAAAATCGAATGTGTCGACCAAGATAAACATTGGTATTCCCGGCACGTCAAGGAGGCTATACAGATCAGACAATCGTTTCGAAAACTACAGAGTCACATTACAAGTAACATACAACCACATACGACTACATAGTAGCTACACAGCACTACATACGAGTAACATACCACTACATACAAGTAACATACGAGTAAAAAAAGCCGTAAAGTTTTTAAAGTGACAGGCCAAGTAAGCACCCCACTGTCTTAAACTGACATGGAGACTTGACCCGGATGTTACGTCATGTAATTGTCTTAAACTGGCACGGAGACTTGACCCGGATGTTACGTCATGTAATTTACTGTTTTTTAATGCAAATGAGCAACTTTTTTTAATCAAGTACTTTGTTGTTGTTGAATCAATTCGAACAATTTTAAAAAGTATTTTTTAATACCTTTGATAAACTTGCTAATTTTGTGGTAACGAAAATTAATTTTGCATATTCTCTTGTATATTTTGCGTGACATAACCGGATTTTAATGAATAATATCAAAAAACAAAATAAACAATCAAGAATACTCGAAATTACATACAAAATGTGAAAGACAGAAAATATTGGAGTGTTTTATATAGAGTACACGCACTAAACAACATAAATACCACTAAAAGGTGCTAATTTATGCTGATTCTATTGTTTTCTTTTGTTTAATTGGTGCCATTTACTACAATAGTGATACCTATTTCACACTTTTAGGGCCTTCTCACATGATTCATAATATATGCAAGAGGGAAATTTAATAACAGGCTTGTGATTGACGTTGGCGGTTAAGTGACTCATTGTTCGGCCTCATAGTGCGGATGTACAAAATTCGAGTATTTTTGACCCAAACAAAACTTGGTATCATTCTTGTTTGGGCCGAACAAACTTTGTTTGTCAGTCGTTTTGTTTAAACCATGAAAACGTGAAAAGTTGTGTACAGATCACATGTTGTGTATTATCACGATGAGTGGCAACCTAATAAGATATGTACTCTCAAATATTTTAAAACACAAATAATTTTTATCGTGTATTTAGGGACAGCAAATTTTGGCCCGCAGCCCGCAAATTTTGGCCCGCATCCCGCAAATCTTGCCCGCAAACCGCAGCCCGCAAAATAGCAGGACCCCCTTCTGGTAGGGGTGCAACTAACAATTATTCACTATTCACTATTGAATCTTTTCATTGATTCGATATACTACAACGTCGTCCCTTTAGCTAGGGGGTGTATGTTCCAAGATACACTGAACAGGGTCACTTATATAACTTATCAATCTTTTTGCATTTAGAGAAACTAAAAAAATTAAAGGTAGTCAAGTTTGACATAAACGTTTTTGACCATTTCCCAAATCATGTTAAACAATTATCTTAATACATGGTTCACGGCTGACGGTGAATAGACAGATTAACATGAACGCAAAAAGTTAAAATCAAAATTCCGAATAAAAGATTACGTTATTCCCGTTTCCCGAAAAGTAAAACAGACTGGTCCTAAATCCCGAAACATGTGTAAGAAAACCTGACTAAATGAATAGCAAAATTCACACACTTCACTAAATAAACAGACACAAAATATACATCTATATCTATAATTTTATCAATGGTCAGTCATCCAGTTCTGTACCTATCTTTACTGTTCCAACAAAAAATGATTGAAAATTAAAAGCTGAACTAGATAGTATTTATATCTATGTTATTGATAATTATTCCAATCCTTTACAGTTCTAGCTATAAAGCTTTATTTGTAAACTTTACTCCATGATGTTAATTTTGAATAAAATTATTGATATGGTATCGATCGTGTATTTCTTTGTTTCCTAAGTAAGGGATCTCACAATGGAATACCAAAAGTCTAGAATGTAGTCAGTCAGTGACTGAGATTATCCCCAACAGTACAGTCATTCAGGTGTGGTCCAGCAGACTCTTCTAAGCATAATTGAAAACATCACATGTCATGAAATTGTTCCAGATCCATGCATATTAGTGCAAAAAGGCCTTGAAGGATAAATAAAGTTTCATTTCTTTAATTCATCCACTACTCCAGTTTATGAAATTTATATGTAAGATAATAAATACAATATGTATGGAATATACCATGATGTCGAGTCACAGGTGAGACATTTTATATACCATACAAATCGGACGCAAATATAGTTTTAGTTTTATTTTATTATGAAAAAATGGAGAAAACCTCCTGATCTGGAATCCAAGGTACGTTCAATCTCCGATACATCAGTCCTACAGTGAACAGCAAATTTGATGGCTCAGGACGATATGATGCAAATTAACTTATATGACTGTACTTATATATTTTGCATGAAATAGGCATGGATCTGCATAGTATGAATGCATACCAGAGGTTCAAACCTGAATACTGTTGCAATTTTTTCTAATAATTGTTGTTGAGACACA
The DNA here is from genome assembly GCA_918843875.1 of Diadumene lineata. Lineage (NCBI taxonomy): Eukaryota > Metazoa > Cnidaria > Anthozoa > Actiniaria > Diadumenidae > Diadumene > Diadumene lineata. The sequence goes on from OU974069.1 coordinate 14,935, forward strand.
TAGCTATTTCAAAAAAATTGTTGTCAGAAAATAAATGGAATAATGGATAACTGATGTAGATTTCATGACTGAAAAGAACTGTGGGCTTCCAGTGATGCTAAGAAATATGCAGAAGATTATTCATATCAGTATCAATTCCTCAAATTGAAGATATCTGATGGTTGATGAAATAGCATGGGTATCGTCTGTAGCTATTCATTAAAAAAAAACATTACCCAGAGACCTTTTCAGTCATGCAAGGGACATCTGCAATCCTGAATCTGTCATTCTCACCAACAAGGGTTTTTTAAATAGTTATGTGTTGATAACTGATTATAAGCCTATTTCTAAAAGGTTGTCAAGTTACTGTAAAATGAAACATTGTCTTTAGGGTAATGATAGTTTTCTCAGGAAAATTCAGATACTTAAATTCAAAATTCAAATAAACTCTATGTTCATTGCAATATTTCATTAATGCGTTCAGTGTATGAAATGAAATAAAGGAAAAGAGAAACAAATATCATATATGTTCTTGGTTGGGGCATATGTTGTTTTCACTTTATATTCTCTATGTTCATAATTAGACCTAGAAACGTAAAACAAGTGCACATGAAGTATCCAACTCTTTGTCATTCTATCAATTCTGATCCTTCATTCTTTTCACAAAGAACAGTTTTCAATTTCCCTGTACAACCTTTTTGAAACAGGTGTTGTTTGTCATAGTATGATAAACGAGCCATGTTTTTTACACATTGTACATTTTTTTCTGAGTACAATATTGTACAAATGATATTAGTTGCTAATATTATTTTACACTGTTTTTGTACATGCTAGTTAGTTTCCCCATCAGCGTCTTCCTCTTCTTCAATGTCTTCCTGCGCAATATCCTCTTCATCATCTTCTAGCAGCTGATCTACTGACTTATCCTGTAATGGGAATGTCATGCTTTTATCAATAACAGACAGTATCTTGCATTACACACTGCACTAATTACTATCAATGTTGCAGGCTTGAAAGCTGACATACACATGTACAACAATAAACACCTAACCATTCCCAGACACTCCCATCACCAAAAGACTTTTTGACCATGCGGTCACTTCTTTTGATAATAGTCACTGAACAAAAATATAAAATTCAGAAAATTGTCTTCTCAAACTCATCATTGAATGATTTAGGTTGTGTCCGTATAAAAAAAGATATTCCGTTCAAGAGACATCCAGGCTATAGACCAGTTTATAGTTCTGTTAATAAACTGCGATCAGTGCGCATGCAATTGTATCCCAAATCTTTTGTTTTGCCTTCTCTTGTCTTTCAAAATACAAACGAAAGTGAGGAATTTGGGATAAAATCGCATGCGCACTGAAAGCGATTTTTTAACTATGAAGTGGTTTATAAACCTGCTTTACATTAAGCATAACCAGTCAAACCGAATATATTTTCCATCCAGCACTCCAACGTAATACAAATAAGCCACATTAGCACAGACAAGGGTGACGATGACAAAGCCAAAAGAAATACTGATATTAGGGTTTGGTACTCCTAACGGCAATTCCTGTTGTATGTATGTCTGGAAATTCTCTAGAATGGTACAAGTTAAAACATTTTTGACAGAACTAACAAATTTTTTTATGTAATTTGCACTTTAACAGTGACAGTATCAGCTAGTATTTTCTGGATTTACAGTATACAATTCTGCAAGAGCAATTGAAAGATGGAGTAAAATAAATAAATTTTTTGGAAATGTTGAAAGTCAATTTTTGCTCTGACTGCTTATTTTCCATTATTTATTTATTTATTTATTTATTTATTTATTTGGTTTCATTTTGTTTTTCATGTATTTTCTGAGAGTGGTCTAAATCATCTAAATTGTAAAGAATGTTTGACTTTCTTTTAGGTAAAATAACAGTAATTAGTCTAAGTGTTTAAAAACACAAAAGAAGCACAGAAGAAGTCATGGGAGAAGAACGAGCTGAAAGCAACTTCTTGAGTGCTCTCTTCCCTTTTCAGAGTGTTCTATTACTGAACAAAGCCCGCTCAAGCCTCTTTTATTTTGATTTATTAAATACTTGCTTTTCACTTTCCGGTAATTTGCTAAAAGCTGAATGTGTCGTGTCTAATAATTATGTTATAATTTATGTTAATGTACGTATATTGTAATTATGCGCGCATGCGCATTGAAGGCAGAGATGCCACGAGTTTTTTAGCTCTCTCGACACAGAGCGTTGTTATTCCCGAATAAATGCAAGTTAAACTGGAATAGTTTTATGTTATGGTCACTGAGATGGACTTGGACGACTCTACAGAATGACAAAGAAAACCTACATCAAAAGATCTTAGAGAATCACAACCATTTTGAACCGAACAAGTCAAAACATGATGCAACGCAATCAACTTAACAATAATAATAACAATGATAGCAAGGTTCTTTTTTCCTCTTTGTATTTGTGTGTAATTATTATTAAACATCTTGAATCTTGAATCTTTACATATATATGTGCATTTTCATTCAGCATTTTTCTAAAAACTGGATCGTTTGTGCTTTTTATCTCATACAATTGAATTGCTTGATCGAGAAACTAAACTCAAACACCAAAACAGTCGGGCTGAAAACAGCAGAAAAAAGTCAATTTAAAATAAGTAAAGCTCAAGTCCTTTTTAGCAAAATACACATTTATTATAATATTTTTCTACTTTCCATTGTTATTTCCATTCAAGGTTTGATAAATAGCACACTTGCCTTTCATTTTAGGCGACTTTCACCCTGACAGGATCGGTGCTGCATGTTCTGGTCAATTGACCAATCAGAGCGCGTGTTACAAAAATTTTTGTCGTAAGTGTGCTTTGTTCACTTATGGAGCTGACGCTTCTCGACCAATGAAAATGTGCGTAGTATCTCAAGTATAAAATAAAAATATATATATTTCTCACCAAAGATACCTCCAAATATATTTTTTTGAGTTGCCTAGCATCAGTACTATCTGAAAAAATAAAGTGGTCGATATCCCATAATTTCTTCTTTGAGAAATATATATATATACATATATGTTCCAAAAGACAAACTTTTTGCAGTTGGCTGTCAATAACTAATAATATAGATCAATATAATAGCCATATTTAGGTGCAAGCCTAGTGATTTTAATTCTCTGGTTTTTATGTGTGCATTTTTACTGTACATGTGTTGATGAGTGATTACGATGTATGGGAAAAATTGAAAAAAAATATGTTTACCTGTATTTTGTATTTCAGTACTAGCTGGAGTAACAATAGTGTCTCCTTTTGCCGACTTTATATACATATCTGTTAAGAGAAATGTGATTTTGACATCAACATGACTATATTTAAGGTGATAGTGGCTGGGTACTTTTGCCTAAAGTTGTATTTTGTGTTTCCTTAGAAAAAGCTATGTGTTTTGCACTGAGTGATTGTTAAATTCGATTGCTGAGATTTGAGGGATCCCAGTGATTTAGATTCTTTTTTGATGATTGTAGCCATCACAGTGATCATATGGAAACCAGGTCTTAGATACTGCGTAGATGTTTTTGTTATGCACCTATCAGTGGCTTCCCCCTCGGGTTGACCCCCGGGCTGACCAGGGAGATAGGCGGGGGAATATAGGTAGACTGGATCAAGTATTGCCCTTGGGGTAGGGAAAATAAGTAACATTGATTTTGTTGTGAAATTTCTGAGGTCAGAAATTGTGATTTTTTATTATTACGATGAAGGGACATTGTACATTGACCAGGGGACATTGGAAAGGACATTGTCCCCAGGGGAAAATTATCAACATTGTTTATGAATTTGTACAATCTCCCTGGTCAGCCCGGGGGTCAGTAAAAACAACATTGTACAGTGGATAATCAATGTCTAATAAGTAAACTTGCTTTACTTACTTTTGCCTGACAACACCTGAGTATTACACTGTAAATGTTTCACATGCGATTTTTTCTAAAAAATTGTACATGGTATTATTCTTCTGATTATATTGCTCTTTGATATCCACTGTCTTTGCCTTTGTATTTGTAGCACTTTTTCCATCGATTCTTGATTTTGGATGCATGTTGTAGCTGACGAAAATACCGAAAATCAACCCCAATTATTCTGTGTTTTCATCTGACGTCATAAGCCAATTAAAAATGCTGTCCGCCATATTGGTGCTCAGGAAGCTCATTTGCATATATCAAATCGCACATGTGTGCTTGCATTTATTTACTAGCAATGCGATGTCACGCGCTTTAAAGTGCGATGGCGTCCTAAAAGTAGTTCAAAGCAAATAATATCGAAAGAAACAACTGTGATAGTGTTTCCTGAGTCCGCCAAGAGTTTAGAAGGTTAAATATACATAAGATTTTTGCAAAAAACTCTCAACTGTTGGAGTAGACCTGGCCTGTTTACAAGGTGAGAGGTTAGACTCGCACTGTTTGTTGTGCTGGGAACATTCAGAAAGAATGAATGAGCCGCCGATGTTAATATGGATCATTGCAAACATGGAAGGAACGATTGCTTTGGGAGATTGTCTAGGCTGTGAAGCAGGGGCCGGTCGCTCAAAGCTCGATTAGTACTAATCCAGGGTTAACTCTATAGGTTTTCTTAAGAGTTAACCCACGATTAGTGCTAATCGGGCTTTGAACAACCCAGCCCAGGACTTTTCGAATGTTGTTCACATGTAGGAAGCGTTTTATTGAAGCGTGGAATCGTATTCACGATAAGTTTGCGTTCACTCAAGTGAAATGTACGTGACTGATCACGAATAATGTACGGATTAGGACATAAACTATCAGTCAGTAAGTTGAAACAAGAACTGGATGACAAAATACTGTAAACCCTACTTTAAGCAAGCCAAAGTCACTGCTTCGAACGATACTCCTACGGACACAGAAATGAATGCATATTTTTACTCAACAAGAGCGAGAAAAAGACTGTAATACTGTCTTATAGAAAGGGAAAATTAATCGTTAAAGACTTTTAAGTCAAAGCAAAGCATTCTTATATACTAGTCTTCAGTAGCATTTATATTTTTTTATTTATGTGACTAAGAAAACAACAAAAGACACTAAAAAACAACAGATTTGCTAGTTTGTGCGGCTTCGAATAAATTTTAAATCTCTAATGTAACATTTATAGTTATATTTATGTTATTAATTATAAAAAAAACCTTGAAAACAAAAAGGCTGTTTTATTGGATACACCGTACAACATAACTTGATAACGTCGGCGAAGAATTACAGTTTCTGTGGCTCCGAACTATAGTTAAATCTTCGAAGAATTATAGTTTGTGTGCCGCCGAATATATCTTAAATCGTCGAAGAATCACAGTTTGTGTGGCTTCAAATATACTTTAAATCAAAGCTGCAGCTTTGCCTGTGACGAATTGTCGGCTTCAAACTCTACTATTTCTGATATTTTCATCTGTTAGAGCATCCTATAGTAGCTAATGGCGGCCAGCCATTTACGTCTTCTCTCTATTAGTGCTATCTTTCCGTCTCTCCTTGGTCTTTAATGACTGTAGCTACGCGAAAAAATGAACTTCCTTGGTCACAAACACCTTTAGAGAGGCAATTGACAATAAGACAAAGAACCATGATATTAAAAACCCAAAACAATCAATAGCCTTTGTAATTGCGCAAAGTCTATACGTGTAGGTTGAGCACCAATATGGCGGGTAGCAACCGTTGTCAAAAAAAAGTCACGTGGTGAAAACACAGAATTCTAAGTTTTTATAAGCATTTTGTGATATGGTAGCCAAGCCTTTATTAAATACAGGAAGCCCAGTCATTAAGAGGAAGCATATTTTGACCATGCATATTATAATCAGACAAATAAAACAGTCCAGTTTCATGTTCTTCATTGCTCTACCCTGCGAGCAAACGAATTGTTTTAACTCTCTCCCAACGGAAGAAAGAAAAATACCTCTGCACAAATCCTGTAGAATTTTATTTGAGCATGCGCCAGCCGTTGCTGGGAAACAAGATTACTTGAGCGCTGTGTCACTTCTGGCACTTCCGGTGATTGAGTGATTGAGTGACATAAAGTTGTATTCATCAACGGTAATGTAATCATCCCGGGGTAATCATGTCCAGTAGTTAAAGGCTAATTTGTAGAAGACACTATCAAAATTATCCACAGCAGACGCCATTGTTGACAATGTGGGCTCATGTTTGATCAGTAGTTAAAATACTAAACATATGCGCACACACAGAAACCGGTTTACAATGGATTAATAACGTTTTTATCTGGGACAGTTGTTTGTAGAGTTATGCCACTAAGAGAAGTAGGGAAAGTGCAAAAATGTGCAGATATTTCAAAACATATTGACCTCACCCCTCTCAAAAATCGTGACGCAGCACCCTGCCGACCCCACAATTTGTTAGTACACCCTCACATTCTATATATACTTGCCTATCATAATATGAAGTCGAAACAATTATGTAGTGGGGGTGCTACGATTTCCTCACTCTGTTATACCACTAAAATAATATTCTGAAAATTGCAAAAAAATTTACCGCTCCGTTTTTGAGTTTTTGCTATTTAGTCTGGGTACCCCGCAGGAAGCCCAAAGTCACGCGATCACACTAAAAGATGTCGATGGTGAGCGTCAGTTTCGAAACGAGTCGTTCCACGAACCAAAAAGCTCAAAGAATACTGAAAAATACTGTAATTTCCAGAAAAGCACTAAGTCTGCAGTAATCGAATCAAGACCAAGCAATGCAGTTTGAATGTCAGAAACCACGAGGACGCTGGGGGGTCAAATAACTGGCTAGTTATTTCATTTCAACTAATAAACTGATTTTAGAAATTCTGATTCAAAGTAGCTAGCCTATGTAGTAATCGTTTCTTTACCGGGGAATGGAGAAAATAGCATTTCGAGAGTGCTGTGTGGCTAATATGGTCGTGCGGAATCTACAATAAGACGAGTGTCGCAGTTCTTTCAGTCCCTTCCACGCGAAATCTTTAACGATTCTTAAACTTTTGAGTTAATTTTCTAGCAAAAATGAAATTTACGCAATCTTTTTAAAGCATATAAGATGTTTTGAGAAAGGTTATTATATCAACTATGCTGGAGTAGATGATTGTAACAATAACTAACTGAAGGATCTAGCCGGATCTAATTTATTTTGACAAATAAGGGCTCAAGCTTAAAGGAACCAAACGTTTTTACAATGTTACTGATATTTCCTCAGTTTCTTTCATCATTCCAGTTTCTTTGTAGTGTGGTAGCCCGACTTTACGCCACTTAGGGCGTCTAGTTTCTTAAAAAGTGACGTCATCAAAATAAAAATTCTTCAAGTTTGAGGTGTGCGCATGTGCGTGTTTCATACACAAGAGCGCGCTCTGAATCTACATGGAGCCACGTTAAGAGGCATTTTACAAACAACATTAAATTACAATATATACATATCACTATATTTAGATCTATATATACTTCTAAAACTCATGAATAATTAATGAGGTTTAAAACCAATAAAACACGATTAATCAGTCACGTGTTTCTATTTGTATAACTCAATATATATCAGCAAACTATAAGATGGGGGCGGCATTGAAAAAATTTCAGGTGAGTGCGGGGCTGATGTAAATTGCACGTGTTGTATGTATATTCATCTGTTTTGTAATCGATATTCATGAGTTTTGTAACTGATATTCATGAGTTTTGTAACTGATATTTATGAGTTTTGTAACTGGTATTTATGAGTTTTGTAACTGATATTTATGAGTTTTGTAACTGATATTTATGAGTTTTGTAAATCAGTGATAATTTGATGAATAATAATGCGATTAAGAAAAACGGACCAAGTAAATAAAATTACCAATAATTACACTAGATATTCTATATATCAAATAACAAATAAAGACAACATGTTTTTAGTTCTTTAATTTATTACATGCCTTCAGTGACAATTCGGCGCTTGGCTGTTCACATTTTGCATGTGGTGATTCATTCCACACACTATAGAGTACAACGTTCTTGGTGGGTAGAGCTCACCATTAGATTTAGCTACTTTTTGGATAAAAATCGCCATCCAAAATGCCATAGCAAAAATGAATAGCATCATATTAAACTCTTCGATGGCGCCGGGCTTTGCAAGTCTTGTATTTTATCTACTTCTTTAGTTGTTTCTTCATTTTTTGCTTCTTTGCTTTCAATAGAAGCCTGTCATTGTCAAAATATATTTGCTGCCCATTTTGTGCTATACTGTGTGTTAGCTGGAGTGCAATTTTGTAAAAGATTATCTTGCTCTTCAACGGTTTTTGGTTTTCGAAAGTGGCTCATATCTTTTGCTTCGTCGGCGTCAACAACTAACGAACAAGTCCTTGAATTAATAGTTTTCAACCATTCCCAAGAGAAAATTTGAGTGAAAAGATCCTGTTCTTGACAATGGAAGACCACCACCGTGACTGGTGGACCATTTGTTCCACTCACTCTCCTGGGAATGGCTGAAAACCTTTAATTCATTAGTTTTAGATGCACTGAATTGTTGCTTTTTCTCAGTTACCGCCTTTTAATTGAATATTTTGTAATTAGGTTTTACATTTATATTGTACCGCCTTAATATGCCTTATAAATGATTATTTATTACACACTTTCTTCTACTCAGGTTTTGGCTTTCTAAAGCAACTCAAACGAACCTAAAATTATTTTTGCAAACTATTTCTAAACTGTGACTATTCAAGATAACCAAATCCTGAACAAATGCGACTAAGCTAACGTTGACAATTCTTTGCATCACTTGTCCTTATTTTGAATGGTCGGCATTTTTATCTGTCTTTTGTTGGTAATACCCTGGGGGTTGGGTTTTAGAAGCCGTTTACAAAATTCGAGCTCGTGCTGTATCGCCTCTACAAATACTCGGGCTACGCCCTCGTATTTGTAAAGCCGATATACAGCACTCTTTCTCATTTTGTAAACTTAACATAACATATATAGAGGATATTTCATGTGTGCTACCGTGTAAATCTCAAGGAGATTTTTTCGAACAGACCGGAAACGGATGCGAAGGAGACTAAGGATGGTCATCTTAAATTGTCAACTTGAACTGTTGAGATACTGTAGTCGAAGCATGGTCTAAACCAAAATGAAACTCATAATGACTGCTTCGAACGAGCATCAGAAGGAAGCCCAACGAGAAAAACGAAATTAAGAAAACAGTGAAATTTTTAGCTGTTTATTTGCAATTAATTTTTGCGATACTAGTATCAGCTTTCACAGTTAGTGGATGGTAACACTATTGGTTCCATACATTCTCTGTAAAAACAGGTGCGGATCCAGAAATGTTGAAAGGGGAGGACACTGATGGGGGCTAAAAGAAACCAAATCGCTGATTTTTACCCCTAAAAATACGAGCATCCCCAATCAATCAAAAATTAAAAGAACTATAAAAATACATCTTAGGGGAAGGGGAAGCACATGCCAAACCTACTGCATGTCTCAAGTTAAGACTGAGAGAATAATCCAATCTTATCATGTTCTTTGAATATTCAGAATATTGGCATATTGGCTCAAAGGTGAAATTATATGCTAATGAAGCATAATGTGAACAATGGCGTCATAGATACATTGACCTACATTGTTACTTTATGTTGGTATACCAGAATCTTGATAAGGATCCAGATGCTTGCAAAACATTTGAAAAAGCTCACTGAAAACCACAGACCGATTGAGTTCCCACAGGAAACTATAAGGACGATTAACTGGAGGTCCCGTCTCACCACACTTCACATCAACCAATAATGCAGGGACGTAAAAGAACTACTGAAGTTGAAGGCCTACAGTAATACATACTAATTAGTAATCAACCTCATACTTGTAAAACCGGATTACATACTATAAATATTAGAGATTGTAAAGCGTTTAATTTTGAGACATTATGTGCAATGCGCTATATAAGCACTACATTACATTACAACTGATAATAGCTTTTTCTTCTTTACAATGCATTCAAAAAGGGCATGAATTATATTTATACATTCTCTTGTGGCCAGTTTTGGCATTGGATTTCCTGTGTCACCACAGAGTAATAAAACAGGAAGTCCAAGCTTAAAAATGGTCACAAGAATGTTTGACTATATAACATGTTCATCATGAGAGTGATTGCTAGAGGGTGGTATTTCCTGTAAAACTAAGGAACAAGCAGAATCTTGCCAGCAGCTTTTCTAAACTCAAGCTTATCTTGTGCTTCATGTGCATTTGCAAGAGGAATCTTTTCCACAGCACCAAAGTCCAGTTTATTCTCAGAAACTAGTTGTAGCATCTCTACTGCCATCTTGGGGTACAAGGTAGGGTCACTTGTGTATGGGACATGAGAGCCAAATGTAAGAGTATAAGATCCCTTGGCAAGCATCATGGGATCAAATGGGTCAGGGTTACCAGATGCACCACCATATAGAACCATGGTGCCACGAGGTGATAGGCAGTCAAAACCTGAAAAATTACCCACAGAGCAAAATAACTAACAGAAGTAAACAAGACACTGGACTTTTCATTAAAGGAGGATTATTGAATCAAAGGCAAAGACATGACTTATTTACAAGACTACTTACAGTTGACAAAATTATTAGGAATCTAAACATAATTTATGTAGAAAGCTCACAAACCTTGTCATACACTAAAGCAACTGACAAACATTGAGAATCAGTAACAAATACAACACACTGACAAACATTGAGACATGATCCACTAAGACGATTACTTGTTTACAAAATTCAGGGACTGCGGAGTATGTTGAAAAGTGGGGAGTGGGGGGCTGACAGCCAAAATGATAATCACTTTTTTCTTAAGTCACAAAGAACAAGACATCCACAGCATGCATCCATATCAAAAAAATCATAATATTAAAAAGAAGAAAAAAAATCTTTTGAGGATAATTATTATTTGGATTATTTGTATTTTTATTCTTTAGCACTAAAAAGTAGCCCCTCCCTCTCCGCGACCCCTGAAATTACTAGGATCAATCTAAACATTACCTTTAAGGAAAGTTGTTTTGCCAACGCCATCATAGATAACATTGACCCCCTTGCCATCAGTGATTCTTTTTGTCTCCTCTGCAAAGTCTTTTTGTGAATACAAGATAACTTCATCTGCACCTGCAGCTTTAGCCTTGGCAGCCTTTGACTCGGTGCTGCATGTTCCAATCACATAACCACCTAGAAACAGATATTAAACAAACACTTATTTAAAAAAATTGTTGTCAGAGAGAAAGGTGATAGCACACAGAAAAGGATTTTTTTTATAGTATGATGACTTCGAGCCAAGCTATGTTAGAGTTTTGAGCCAATTAGAAGACTTTAACTAAAGCCACCTCTGGATTTTAAGTCAATCAAAAATCGAGAACTCGAAGAGGTGATTGCAAAGTTATTTCACTTGATTTTATTTATTCTAAAAATTTTCACTTGAAACAATCTTATGAAAGATTATAACATGGCAAATTTATGAAATTAAGTCAATGAATAAAATGAAGTGAAATAACTCTGTAATTGCAATTAATTGATTGTTTTAAATCTTGATTTCTGATAATCTTGAGGTGGCTTCACTTCAAGTCTGTAGTCAGAACCTTGGTCTCACAATCTGGTGGTCTAATAGGTTCGATTCCCCCTCTGGCCATGCAAATAGACCAGTTTCAAATTTTTTCATTACTCAGGCTAAGTAAGCCTCAATTATAAGTGAATTAACAAGAGTTGAAAGAAAATCATTGGTATTTAATAAATTGTTTTTGAATAGGTGCATTCCAATGTACCTCATACAAAATAATAAATTATAGAACATGTTATTGAGGCTTGGCCTGAGCAATGAAGAACATGAAACTGGACTATTTTATTTGTCTGGATTATAATTTGGTCAAAATACAATTTCTTGGGGATTCTTATATATACAGGGATGGCGGTATAACACGATTATGCGATTTCGCATAATCGGTCTAAAATCGCATAATCCGCGTAATCGCGAAAAAATCGCATAATAAGCCAAAATTTTCACAAGTTTGAGTAAAAAACAAACAAAATATCATTACTTCTTGAAAAAAATAAGAAAAGACTCGCGCGATTTTTCGCTTTTCCAAAATGCTTTTATTTGCCAAAAATTACACACTTTGAATTGCAGGACAAGTTAAATATCAAGAATATTAAAAAAAATATAAGAATACATACGTTTTCTGTGTAAAAAACATTAAAAAAAACATGAAAAACCCCATAACACAATCCAGACTCGTGCGATTTAAGTCACTCGCAATGGCAGAGCATAGACTAGAACTAGTTTTGTTTTAGCGCCAATTTTAATTGGTTGAAATGATCCAATGAGCTTTGCTGTTATATATCTGAACAATTACAATAAATTATTCCAGATTTATGCTTGATTATTCTATTGTAAGATGGGTAAATTTTTATTTATGGGCCATGCAGTATTATGGGATTCAGCCATTCACATTTCCTGATCAGAGCAAGTATACCAGTATTAAAAGAAAAGTAGAAAATAGGGTGTCATGTAATAGTTATGTACTAAATATGACTGACTGGCTAAAAACTAGACTACACAAAATAAATTTAGCATGATTGAGAACTATTTGATAAACTTTTTGAACTAGTATTGAGTAAGGCTATTTTTTATAAATCAGTATGAAACAGTTACAGTAATGTTATCTTAAGGCTGATTTACACGGTACGATTTGTCGTGTGCGATTTGTAGTATACGACTAGTCGTGGGGTTCAAAACATTCTAAAACTAGTCGTAGGACATTCTAAAACCTGTTTTAGAGTGCGAGCGATTAGTTTTAGAAGTTACGACTAGTCGTATACTACCAATCACATGCGACAAATCGCACCGTGTAAATCGGGCCTTACAGTTCATGTAATTTTTCAAAATTGAACACTTGAACACAGCTTTGTAAGTATGTGCATGTTTCTTTTGGAGTCGTTATCATAAACTGAGAAATATTGTTTGTTTTTTGTTTGCCTAAATATTTATATTTAGAAAACCTTTCAGTTAATTAAGGTACTAATGAGAACCTCTCTCAGGACAATGTCTATAGATGGTACAAAGAAATATTGTTATTAAGGTAATTCCGTAGTTTTGCACAGTGCATAGCTCTGCGCATGTTTCAAGATTTTTGGTTTCAGGACTTTTATCATGTATTCTAGTCAAATTATGTTTGTAAAGTTCTTTGAATAAAAAATTCGAAGAATTGCGAATATTTTGAGCGAAAAAATGTGATAATTTTGTAACTCGACCCAGTCCTCTCTCTGAAAACCTGTTTTTTGACAATAAAAGGACGATATTTTTCGCAATATTTTGCAAACTAGCATGGTGACCTATGTTTTTTATTTGATAAAATTATTTATTATAACATAACATCAAATATATCTAAAATTGAGCATAGGTCATCGGGCTAACTCTTGAGAAATTTCTAAAATACTTTCCACTTAGTACTCATTTGAATGAATTAGCAGCTCGTGCGCAAGTTGGTATTTCGTCAATTTTTTCAAGATCAAATATTTTTTATACAGCTGTTTATATTTTTTAAATAAAATAAAGTGCAGACATTTGAACAAAACACGAATTTTGCTCTTAAAAGACAAATTACTGTGTTTTTGTTCCGTTTCTCTTCGATTTTTGACCTTTTTACTTTAATTTTTCAAGTCACCAAAATGCATGAACTTTGACATCATATTGCACAAAAACGAAGTCGGTGACCCCCCTTTTTTATTGTATTTCCTGAAAGCGTTTCTCAAAATTGTTTGTTAGAACGAGTATAAAAAAATTTCATAGGGTAGTTTTATTTCTACGGAATTACCTTAAAGAGGTTATGGTGTCAGATCTGTATATTAATAAATCATTAATATGTTTTTCATGTTTTCATTTGACTTAAAAAATATTCTTAACTTAAAATGCTCACAAAATGGTTTTATACAATTTTCTGTAATATTGCATAACGTTTTGCAATATTGCGCAATTTTTCCGCATAATCAACACTTTTCCCCGCATAATCAATTATTTTTTCTGCATAATTTTATCAGAAATTCCGCATAATTTGGATTTTTTTTCCGCATCATACCACCATCCCTGTATATATATAAAGCCAATCTATTTTAATTAATCAGTATCTAATAAGTTTCTGAATTGTCTCCTCAATTAGCCTTCTAGTTGTCAGCTTCAAAAATATAGTCATTTTCTTGTCAAAATAATAGGACTGGGAGTTAGATCCAAGTAAAATAAAATACTTACGTGGAGGTAGCTAAATGTTACTAATATAAAAAAAATTATTGCTGTTAAGTTGGCTAAGTAATAGACCAGTTTCAAGTTCTTCATTGCTCAGGCTAAGCCTCAATTTTAGGTAAATTAACAAAAGAGTCAAGACAAAACCATTGGTATTTATATTGTTTTTGGATTGTTGTATTCCCACTGGATGTACCTCGTACATATATATATCACACGCTATCGAGGCTTAGTCTGAGCAATGAAGAACATGAAACTGGGCTATTAGTAGTAGTTGAAATTAATATGGAAAAACGCACTTCATCTTCAAAATCCACATTTTGGGCTTGAAAAGTGCTTAATAGAAAAGTCTTGCATAAATTAATTGTAGTCTACATGTATTTCACTTATAATATCTGACCTTTGATTTTAGAAAGTTGGCAAAGTAGATTGCCAACTCCCCCTGCCACACCCTGTATAAGTACTCTGGTGCCAGGTTTGACAGGATACACAATGTCAGTGAAACAGTAAGCTGTCAGGCCCTGCCATAGCGTACTTGCTGCTTTCTCTAGGGAGACGTTGTCAGGTACTTTGACTGCTGTCCATGATGGTACTTTACTGTACTCGGCATAGGAACCTAGTAATGGAAAAAAAAAACATCATGAGTGTCTGCTCTCTATGAATAGAGCAATGTGTACTCTCCTATAAGTTGTGGAATGATTTTATTATTTATTGGTTTTTTCATCATTTAGAGTGTTTTTTCAATGCAAATAGCACTGAGTTTGAAAGAAATTATGATCATTTTATGAACATGCTATTTAAAACTACTATCACCTTCTTACATGTTAAAGAACCCATACACGGATACAGCTAAGTTCCAAATTTAGTTGTGATTTTGTTAAACCAAATATTTGTGTTTTATATTTTACAGGAACACTTTTCAGCCACCAAAGTTAACATAAATCAACCTACAATTGTCAAAAACTTTAATGTGTCTGTTAATACATAAGCTGCAGGTGGCATGGGAGATTTACTGACTTGTAAATATGTATAAAACTGTAACAAATTGTTTAATTGTTGGGAAAACGATACCAATCTCATTGCTGGACCAACATACTGTTTAAATTTACCATGTTTTCCCTACTAACTGGGAAAATTTCCCATGCAATTCCCACATGGGAATTCAAATTTTTTTACCATTAGGTCAGCAATCAGAATGATCTCTAAAATAAAAGACCTAAATATAAAACTAACAATTTTTTTTTGAATGTTTGTGAAGTTACTTTCCATCAATGACAAGTCAGCAAATGGGTGAATGAAAGAATGAAAGAAATACACAATTTCACCCACCACTGCATTGTCGGCTCTAGCTTGTACATTGTATATGTGTAGGTCTAAATATAGGATGGCAACTTATTTAAACATGTTTTGGCAATGCTCTAATATTAAGTGAATTGCCAAAACATATTTAAACTAAAAGCTGTTTTGCTGATATTCAAACTAATATCCTAACTGCTGCTGCTCCCCCGAGCATTTGAATATGTGCTACGTCTCGTACCTACTCCAAGTCCCATGTATGCAACTTTGTCACCAACAGCAACATCTTGTACACCTTCACCAACTTTCTCCACAACACCTGATCCTTCAAAACCCATGGTATTGTTGACACCAAATCTCTGAGCCATGAAACCTTTGCGACATATAATGTCAATAAAGTTTACACCACAGAAATGATTCTTCACAAGTATCTGGAAAAGGAGCAAATGAAATACCGGTAATGATATTAGGGGCACACAATAAAAATCTGTCTTGCTGAGTAAAAACAGTACATAATTATTTAGTATAAATTAACTTACTTCATAACTTATATTCGCTTCATTAAACGCTAAATGTGTGCAATAGTTTCACTGACTATTTAATAGTATTATAAATAGCACTATTTGAACAAAAGAACACAAAAGAATTACAATGAAACAGCACTGTTTATTAGTACTTATGTTGCACACTTTTAGTGTTTGCACTCGATTTACATTTTTGAAAATTTACGAATCCAAAGGGCGTTTTGATCTGAATTATTTTTATTTTTAACCTGATACTTAAGTCTTATATAACCCCAACGTTTAATTTTCAGTCATTTAGTTTGTGTATCTGTCAAGCAGCGGTATGGATTGTGTTGGAAAACATGTTTACTTTTTTGTTTTCACGGCCGTGGACTAGCCGAGCGACAAATGCTAAACACTTTACCTCTTGTTTTCCAACGGTAGGAATAGATGCCTCTTCATAAGATAGCTTGCTTGAATCTCCATACTCGTGGACAACTACAGCTTTCATGGACATTCTGGCTACACAAGTTATTTGGACTGATTTTGGAGGTACAAACTTGATGTTCTTTGCAGAGAACACAAGTCGAAGCATTTTCCAACAATAACCGGGACTTAGTCCCTCTCTCAATATATAATTACTCGTGCCCAGGCCATTAGGCCGAGGGCACGAGTATAGTTCTGCTGCGAGTTTCTTGTTTTTTTTTTTTTTTTTTCCTTTTTTTTCGCTGTTAGAAGTTTAGACAAGTTCAGACAAGTTCCATCAGGTCTGATTAATTTAACTAACAAAGAAAGAAATTTCTGTGGACGGACCACGGGCTCGAACCTGCGACCTTTGGATTGTCAGGCTGCGCCTTACCCGACTTGCCATCGCGCCAAACATGATGTTGGTGAGATCCATTAAGCTATATATAAGTAGTACGAGTTCAAGTCTCCGAACGGCCAATCTCTTTTTTGGTTCTTTTTTTTTATATTCTTTTTTCTTATTCTTAAGTAATCTTTCTTTTGCAATTTTATATTCAGTTATTTTTTAATAAACAATTTTTTAAATAATTAAAACGAATGCTTCCATGTCGCATCAAAACAGCTAAAAAAATAATTAAAACGAATGCTTCCATGTCGCATCAAAACAGCTAAATAAAACTTAATTGAAGGAAAAACAATTCGTGGAATTGCTAAGAAGAATTATTAGAAGTGAACAAGATCAAAAAGTAGCAAGAAATTCATTGCGAAAGTGAGAATTTTCGAGCTTGTAGACGTATACATATCGAAGTTCGGAGTTAGGCGCGGTATTGACCCTATATCGTTTATCCGATAATTAGAAACCGATATTATCGTCTCTATTATATATCTTTTATATGTCACTAGATGTCTTCCTTGGGCCTCTCTGACTACCTTGATAATGCGATATTATCTGATAATATCATTAATTACATCTAATAGATAGTCACTAGATGTGCCCTCTCTCCCTGTCCGAAACCCTTGATATCGCGATATTATCTGATAATATCATTAATTACATCTAATAGATAGTCACTAGATGTGCCCTCTCTCCCTGTCCGAAACCCTTGATATCGCGATATTATCTGATAATATCATTAATTACATCTATTAGATAGTCACTAGATGTGCCCTCTCTCCCTGTCCAAAACCCTTGATATCGCGATATTATCTGATAATATCATTAATTACATCTATTAGATAGTCACTAGATGTGCCCTCTCTCCCTGTCCAAAACCCTTGATATCGCGATATTATCTGATAATATCATTAATTACATCTAATAGATAGTCACTGGATGTGCCCTCTCTCCCTGTCCGAAACCCTTGATATCGCGATATTATCTGATAATATCATTAATTACATCTAATAGATAGTCACTGGATGTGCCCTCTCTCCCTGTCCGAAACCCTTGATATCGCGATATTATCTGATAATATCATTAATTACATCTAATAGATAGTCACTAGATGTGCCCTCTCTCCCTGACAGAACCCATTGATATTGCGATATTATCTGATAATATCATTAATTACATCTAATAGATAGTCACTAGATGTGCCCTCTCTCCCTGACAGAACCCATTGATATCGCGATATTATCTGATAATATCGTTAATTACATCTATTAGATAGTCACTAGATGTGCCTCTTGTAGCAGCCCGAAACCATTGGTATTGCGATATTATTTGATAATATCATTAGTTACTATATTATCCGATAATATCCATAATATGATTTCAAAATGGCGGATGGTTTTTGATATTTGGATGAAAGAAATGTCTCCTCATCATTTAATATGGTGTGATATTCGGTCATTATATTACTTAATAAGTAAAAAGGATATATTCTTCATAGAAAAAATGTTGAGTAGTTTAAAGCTATTTGAAATAAACAATTTTGATGTTAGTCTGTACGAACAGATTTTAGTTTGGGATGTAGCTTTTGGAAGTTTGCTGCCGGAAAGCTATGGCTTAATACAAGCCAGTTAAGAGTTTATTTGCGATCTAATCGGTTCTAAGATACGTATGATATCTTTTATTTACATGGAATGTAATTGTACCAAAATGGAAACACGATTTAAACAAGAAATCTGAGATTTTCTTGGATGCATGCCTGGAGAAACACTAAACCACTCTTGATATTTTGATATTATCCGATACTATACAATAAAGTCCCACAATGCTTTGCGCTACTTTACTTTTGAAAAGACATGTTTTCGATTTCATGGTTATGTGAAAGAAATGTTTCCTTGTCACATAATATGGAACGATATACAGACATCAGCATAATTTAATGAATTACAAGGAATAAAGTTCTTAAGCCAGGCATTCTGGAATTATGCGTGTAATGTCATGGACGGGCATAATCGGTCCCTCTCCGCAAAATTTAGTAAATCGCACATAATCGTGCATAATTTGTCAAATTAGACAAATATAAACCTGATGCGAAACTTTGCTACACCTTTAAGCTGTTTATTGTTGCTTTTTTTCTGAAATATTGTGCACATATAAACTATCCGTATCGTCTACCATCTTGAAATTTATAACGACAGAGAGGAGCCTGGGAAAAAACATCAAATGATGGTTTTCCAAAATGGCGGACGGTAGGTAAAGAACAGCAGAAAGAACGTTTCAGTTTGCAATTGCTGAAAAACGTCGTAAACAGTACATAACATTACATTGATTTGTAAAGGAGATAACTATATTCAAAACTCTAGAATCTGTAGATATGATTGTTTGAATCATAAAATCTAAGTATTAAGTACTGTTGCTGAGTTGTATATAGAATAAATTCTTAAAGGAACAATTTAGAGTGGTATATATAGTTTTACAGGCATAGTGCATTTGTTTTTTTAATCATCAGTATAATGAAGATCGTACATCCTTACTGCTACAGCTTATAGTACTTATTATTAGTATAATGATGATACATGTAATATTCTGCTTGTTGAAAAGCATGTCCAATAAATTTACGCATAGCATTGTATTGCATTATATGGCCATAACATGTTATCATCTATTCACTAACTGATTGAATATCACAGTACCATAGTATTACAAGGGTATAATATCACACTACCATCGTATCACAGTACCATAGTATCACAATACCATAGTATCACTACCATAGTATCACAGTACCATACCATCACCATACCATAGTATCGTATAGTACCATAGTATCACAGTACCATAGTATCACACTACCATACCATCCCTGTACAATAGTATTGTATAGTACCATAGTATCACAGTACCATAGTATCATATAGTACCATAGTATCACAGTACCATAGTATCACAGTACCATAGTATCACAGTACCATAGTATCGTATAGTACCATAGTATCGTATAGTACCATAGTATCACAGTACCAAAGTATCACAGTACCATAGTATCACAGTACCATAGTATCACAGTACCATAGTATCACAGTACCATAGTATTACACTACCATACCATCACCGTACCATAGTATCGTATAGTACCATAGTATCACAGTACCATAGTATCACACTACCATACCATCCCTGTACCATAGTATCGTATAGTACCATAGTATCACAGTACCATAGTATCAAAGTACCATAGTATCACAGTACCATAGTATCACACTACCATACCATCACCGTACCATAGTATCACACTACCATACCATCACCGTACCATAGTATCACACTACCATACCATCACCGTACCATAGTATCACACTACCATATTATCACAGTACCATAGTATCACACTACCATACCATCACCATACCATAGTATCACAGTACCATACAATCACCGTACCATAGTATCACACTACCATACCATCACCGTACCATACTATCGTATAGTACCATACCATCACCGTACCATAGTATCACAGTACCAAAGTATCACAGTACCACAGTATCACAGTACCATAGTATCACAGTACCAAAGTATCACAGTACCATAGTATCACAGCACCATAGTATCACACTACCATATTATCACAGTACCATAGTATCACAGTACCATAGTATCACAGTACCATAGTATCACACTACCATAGTATCACAGTACCATAGTCTCATAGTACCATAGTATCACAGTACCATAGTATCACACTACCATACCATCACAGTACAATACCATCACAGTACCATAGTATCACAGTACCATAGTATCACACTACCATAGTATCACAGTACCATAGTCTCATAGTACCATAGTATCACAGTACCATAGTATCACATTACCATACCATCACAGTACAATACCATCACAGTACCATAGTATCACAGTACCATAGTATCACACTACCATAGTATCACAGTACCATAGTATCACAGTACCATACCATCACCGTACCATAGTATCATATAGTACCATAGTCTCATAGTACCATAGTATCACAGTACCATAGTATCACACTACCATACCATCACCGTACCATAGTATCGTATAGTACCATACCATCACTGTACCATAGTATCACAGTACCAAAGTATCACAGTACCATAGTATCACACTACCATAGTATCACAGTACCATAGTATCACAGTACCATACCATCACCGTACCATAGTATCATATAGTACCATAGTCTCACAGTACCATAGTATCACAGTACCATAGTATCACAGTACCATACCATCACCGTACCATAGTATCGTAAAGTATCATAGTATCACACTACCATACCATCACTGTACCATAGTATAGTATACGGTAGTTCCATAGTATCACAGTACCATAGTATCACACTACCATACCATCACCGTACCATAGTATCGTATAGTACCATACCATCACTGTACCATAGTATCACAGTATCAAAGTACCACAGTACCATAGTATCACACTACCATAGTATCACAGTACCATAGTATCACAGTACCATACCATCACCGTACCATAGTATCATATAGTACCATAGTCTCACAGTACCATAGTATCACAGTACCATAGTATCACAGTACCATACCATCACCGTACCATAGTATCGTAAAGTATCATAGTATCACACTACCATACCATCACTGTACCATAGTATAGTATACGGTAGTTCCATAGTATCACAGTACCATAGTATCACACTACCATACCATCACAGTACAATACCATCACTGCACCATAGTATCACACTACCATAGTATCACAGTACCATAGTATCACTACCATAGTATCACAGTACCATACCATCACCGTACCATAGTATCGTAAAGTATCTTAGTATCACAGTACCATAGTATCACAGTGCCATAGTATCACAGTACCATACCATCACCGTACCATAGTATCGTATAGTACCATAGTATCACAGTACCATAGTATCACACTACCATACCATCAAAGTACCATAGTATCACAGTACCATACCATCACCGTACCATAGTATCACAGTACCATCCTATCACAGTACCATACTATGACACTACCATAGTATCATATAGTACTATGGTATCACCATACAATAGTATCATAAAACCATAGTATCACAGTACCATAGTATCACAATACCATAGTATCACAGTACCATCCTATCACAGTACCATACCATCACCGTACCATAGTATCACACTACCATATCATCACAGTACCATAGTATCACACTACCATACCATCACCGTACCATAGTATCACACTACCATAGTATCACAGTACCATAAAATCACCGTACCGTAGTATCACACTACCATGCCATCACCGTACCATAGTATCATATAGTACCATACCATCACCGTACCATAGTATCACAATACCAAAGTATCACAGTACCACAGTATCACAGTACCATAGTATCACAGTACTATACCATCACCGTACCATAGTATCACACTACCATAGTATCACACTACCATACCATCACAGTACAATACCATCACAGTACCATAGTATCACAGTACCATAGTATCACACTACCATACCATCACAGTACAATACCATCACAGTACCATAGTATCACAGTACCATAGTATCACACTACCATAGTATCACAGTACCATAGTATCACAGTACCATACCATCACCGTACCATAGTATCATATAGTACCATAGTCTCATAGTACCATAGTATCACAGTACCATAGTATCACACTACCATACCATCACCGTACCATAGTATCGTATAGTACCACACCATCACTGTACCATAGTATCACAGTACCACAGTATCACAGTACCATAGTAGCACAGTACTATACCATCACCGTACCATAGTATCACACTACCATAGTATCACACTACCATACCATCACAGTACAATACCATCACAGTACCATAGTATCACAGTACCATAGTATCACACTACCATACCATCACAGTACAATACCATCACAGTACCATAGTATCACAGTACCATAGTATCACACTACCATAGTATCACAGTACCATAGTATCACAGTACCATACCATCACCGTACCATAGTATCATATAGTACCATAGTCTCATAGTACCATAGTATCACAGTACCATAGTATCACACTACCATACCATCACCGTACCATAGTATCGTATAGTACCACACCATCACTGTACCATAGTATCACAGTACCAAAGTATCACAGTACCATAGTATCACACTACCATAGTATCACAGTACCATAGTATCACAGTACCATACCATCACCGTACCATAGTATCATATAGTACCATAGTCTCACAGTACCATAGTATCACAGTACCATAGTATCACAGTACCATACCATCACCGTACCATAGTATCGTAAAGTATCATAGTATCACACTACCATACCATCACTGTACCATAGTATAGTATACGGTAGTTCCATAGTATCACAGTACCATAGTATCACACTACCATACCATCACAGTACAATACCATCACTGCACCATAGTATCACACTACCATAGTATCACAGTACCATAGTATCACTACCATAGTATCACAGTACCATACCATCACCGTACCATAGTATCGTAAAGTATCTTAGTATCACAGTACCATAGTATCACAGTGCCATAGTATCACAGTACCATACCATCACCGTACCATAGTATCGTATAGTACCATAGTATCACAGTACCATAGTATCACACTACCATACCATCAAAGTACCATACCATCACCGTACCATACCATCACCGTACCATAATATCACAGTACCATACTATGACACTACCATAGTATCATATAGTACTATGGTATCACCATACAATAGTATCATAAAACCATAGTATCACAGTACCATAGTATCACAATACCATAGTATCACAGTACCATCCTATCACAGTACCATACCATCACCGTACCATAGTATCACACTACCATATTATCACAGTACCATAGTATCACACTACCATACCATCCCTGTACCATAGTATCACACTACCATAGTATCACAGTACCATACAATCACCGTACCGTAGTATCACACTACCATGCCATCACCGTACCATAGTATCATATAGTACCATACCATCACCGTACCATAGTATCACAATACCAAAGTATCACAGTACCACAGTATCACAGTACCATAGTATCACAGTACTATACCATCACTGTACCATAGTATCGTATAGTACCATAGTATCACAGTACCATAGTATCACAGTACCATAGTATCACACTACCATACCATCACAGTACCATACCATCACTGTACCATAGTATCACACTACCATAGTATCACACTACCATACCATCACCGTACCATAGTATCGTATAGTAGCATAGTATCACAAAACCATAGTATCACAGTTATACCATAGTATCCCAGTACCATAGTATCACACTACCATAGTATCACGCTACCTTATCATCACCGTAGCATAGTATCATATAGTACCATAGTGTCACAGTACCATAGTAAAACAGTACCATAGTATCACACTACCATACCATCACCGTACCATAGTATCGTATAGTAGCATAGTATCACAGAACCATAGTATCACAGTTATACCATAGTATCACAGTACCATAGTATCACACTACCATAGTATCACGCTACCTTATCATCACCGTAGCATAGTATCGTATAGTACCATAGTGTCACAGTTCCATAGTATCACAGTAACATAGTATCACAGTATCATAGTATCACAGTACCATAGTATCACAGTACCATAGTATCATAGTACCATAGTATCACACTACCATAGTATCACAGTACCATAGTATCACAGTACCATAGTATCACAGTACCATAGTATCATAGTACCATAGTATCACACTACCATAGTATCACAGTACCATAGCATCACACTACCATACCATCACTGTACCATACCATCACTGTACCATAGTATCACACTAGCATAGTATCACACTACCATAACATCACCGTACCATAGTATCGTATAGTAGCATAGTATCACAGAACCATAGTATCACAGTTATACCATAGTATCACAGTATCACAGTACCATAGTATCACACTACCATAGTATCACGCTACCTTATCATCACCGTAGCATAGTATCGTATAGTACCATAGTCTCAAAGTACCATAGTATCACAGTACCATAGTATCACAGTACCATAGTATCACAGTACCATAGTATCACAGTACCATAGTATCACACTACCATAGTATCACAGTACCATAGCATCACACTACCATACCATCACTGTACCATACCATCACTGTACCATAGTATCACACTTCCATAGTATCACAGTACCATACCATCACCGTACCATAGTATTGTATAGTAGCATAGTATCACAGAAGCATAGTATCACAGTTATACCATAGTATCACAGTATCACAGTACCATAGTATCACACTACCATAGTATCACGCTACCTTATCATCACCGTAGCATAGTATCGTATAGTACCATAGTGTCACAGTTCCATAGTATCACAATGCCATAGTATCACACTACCATAGTATCACAGTACCATACCATCACCGTATCATAGTATCATATAGTACCATAGTCTCAAAGTACCATAGTATCACAGTACCATAGTATCACAGTACCATACCATCACCGTATCATAGTATTATATAGTACCATAGTCTCAAAGTACCATAGTATCACAGTACCATAGTATCACAGTACCATACCATCACCATACCATAGTATCATATAGTACCATAGTCTTACAGTATCATAGTATCACACTACCATAGTATCACACTACCATAGTATCACACTACCTTACCATCACCGTAGCATAGTATCGTATAGTACCATAGTGTAGCAGTGCCATAGTATCACAGTACCATAGAATCACAGTACCATACCATCACACTACCATTGTATCACACTAGCATACCATCACCGTACCATAGTATAGTATAGTACCATAGTATCACAGTACCATAGTGCAAAGTATTGCCCACATTTAATGTTTTATCTATCATCTTCATAATAATGTTATCAGTTACAATGAACGTTATCATGTATCACTAGAGTGCACACACTAAAAGTGTGCAAGATAAATACCACTAAATAGTGTTATTTTATGCTGATTTTATTGTTGTTTTTTTGAGAGAACTGTTTTAATAAATATCCAGTAATTATCGAATATTAGTACGCTATCGACACTATCAAACATGCTTGTCCAAAAATGATTAAGATGACCGTTTTTCAAATATCCAATAATTACCAGATATTATTACGGTATGGATAATATCAAACGCACATATCCAAAAATGTAATGAGATTATCATGTTTTTAAAATATCCGATAATTACCAGATATTATTACGGTATGGATAATATCAAACGCACATATCCAAAAATGTAATTAGATTATCATGTTTTTAAAATATCCGATAATTATCAGATATTATTGCTCTATCGATAATATCAAACGCGCGCATCCAAAAATGTATTTAGATGACCGTGTTTTAAGATATCCGATAATTATCAGATATTACTACGACATCGATAATATCAAACGCGCGCATCCAAAAATGTATTTAGATGACCGTGTTTTAAGATATCCGATAATTATCAGATATTAGTACGCTATTGATATTATCAAACGTGTGTTTCCAAAACTGAATCGAGGTAACCGTTCCGTAAGATATCCGATAATTATCAGATATTAGTACGCTATCGATATTATCAAACGTGTGTTTCCAAAACTGAATCGAGGTAACCGTTCCGTAAGATATCCGATAATTATCAGATATTGCATACAATATCGATATGGTAATCGATGTTCACAATATTAGATACGCGGAAAATATCAACGTAACTATCGGATAAACGATATAGGGTCGATACCGCGCCTAAATGGAAGTTCGCTCACTCGAGTTGAAGAACGATTGTTTAGCGATGTGTATTAACAAAAGCGAAAAAAGACAAATATTTCAAAAGGATCTTTTGGTATCTTACCCAAAGGAGACTATTTGGTCACTTTTCAAGTCTAAAAGGATCTCTTTTTTGGCTGAACTTTGCGAAATTGAGAGAAACATAACAAAGGGCAAACAACGAATAATGTTCACTCGCTATGGTCCACGCTTCAACTGATTGGAAAATCTGCCGAATTTTGAAAGAAAAAGCGAAAATTTGCAGTATTTTTTCGTGAAAAATTGAAGTAAAGTGCAATTTATTGAAATCTTGTTTATTGAGCTTTTATGCTGATGTAGTTTTTGTGTAATTCTTGTTGATTTTGGAGTATTTTTTGCCGTTAAAGAAGAGGTGGTATGGATGATAGTTTCCTGCCTTCTCGTTGCTGCGAGCGAAGCGAGTAGATTGCTTGGGCTGCCTGTGGTATTATAAGAGCTTAAAGGCAAGTTCGAAAAGTCGCAAAGAAACCGTATTGCATATTTTGTGTCGTTTTGTTTCTTGTTTTGTTTTGTTTTCGGTTTTTAAGAACCTCTACGGTGGCCCAGAAGTACGGTGGCCCAGAAGGGACAACGCAAACAAAAGCAAACCACAACAAACAAACAAAAAACCGCACTGCAAACAAAAAAAGTCGCACTGCAAACAAAAAAATCGCACTGCAAACAAAAAAAGTCGCACTGCAAACAAAAAAAGGCGCACTGCAAACAAAAAAAGGCGCACTGCAAACAAAAAAAATCGCACTGCAAACAAAAAAAGGCGCACTGCAAACAAAAAAAGGCGCACTGCAAACAAAAAAAGGCGCACTGCAAACAAAAAAAATCGCACTGCAAACAAAAAAAGGCGCACTGCAAACAAAAAAAGGCGCACTGCAAACAAAAAAAATCGCACTGCAAACAAAAAATCGCACTGCAAACAAAAAAAATCGCACTGCAAACAAATCCCAAACTCTATGCGCACACATGTAAACCGTTATCACGGGCTCATATTCAGTCAAGGCAACTAAGCAAAAATGGCGCTTCAAGTGACGGTTAACAATCACGAAGAACTACCGGCAGGCTCTGAGAGAGAGATAATTGAGCATTATTTTTATAGAGGATTTCGTTACGATGATATAATCCTTTTCCTGGAGAAATACCACAACATAGACATCAACGTAAGATCCCTCAAACGACGACTGAATGATTATGGTCTGAAACGTCGTGAATCTGATTTCGACGAGCAAAGTGTCAAGGAAATAATACGTCGTGAAATAGCAAATGGACCCGATAGCCTCAACGGTTATCGTACCATGTGGAATATCCTGAGAATCAGGTATCACATTCATGTGCCAAGACGTGTAGTTGCTTCGTTATTACGCGAGATTGATCCCATTGGTGTGGAAGATAGGAAACGGCGTGTTTTTCACCGTCGCAAATACGTTTCTCCTGGGCCTAACTTCTGTTGGCATATCGACGGATATGATAAATTGAAACCGTTTGGCTTTTCAGTGCACGGAGGTATCGACGGTTTCAGTCGCAAAATTTTATGGCTTGAGCTACAACGATCAAATAAGAATCCTAAAGTTATCGCACAATACTTTCTAGACTACATCGAAGCTGCTGGGGGCTGCCCAACTCGTGTTTATGCCGATCTTGGAACTGAAAACGGCCTGGTTGCTGGCATGCAGTGCTATTTACGTGCCGATGGATCAGATGAATATGCAGGAAGCAACGCTCATAAGTATGTACCGAGTACAAAAAATCAAAGAATTGAATGTTTTTGGTCTTCCTACAGAAAACAACGTTCCAGCTGGTGGATAGATTTATTCCATGATATGCAAGAGTCTGACATTCTCGACCTCGCAAGCGAAATTCACAAAGAAGCTTTATGGTTTAGTTTTGCCGATCTACTCCAAAGTGACCTAGACAAGGTGAAAGATTACTGGAATAGCCACCGAATTCGCAAGTCAAAACATGCTACATGCTCTGGTATCCCTGACATTATGTATTTTTTACCGGAAGAATATGGAAAGAGTGAGTGCTTGCAAGAGGTTTGTCCTCAAAAGCTAACAGAAATGAAAGGCAGATTAAATTCTGATCCACTGCAAGATGATGACACAGTGTGGGAAGAATACTTCACTTATGTGATGGACACAAATGGGCTCCAACCTCCAGCAACTGTCCAAGAGGCAGGTATTCTTTTCCAGTCCCTTGTATCCTATGCCAAACCAAGAGTTTAATAACTTAATATCTGGATACAGTACGTTATATATGCAACATTTAGTAACATATTCTCCCGGGAGGGGGGGGACTCCCTTGAAAAGTGGGTAGGTGCTCAACGAGTGAGTCATGAAATTGACCCTAAAAGGATAAAAGTATAAAATAAATTTAACACAAATCATAATTTCAGACCCTAAAAAGTGTGTTCATTTAACTAAAAATTGGTATTCAAAGAACAAAATCTGATCCTAAAAGGTATCAAGGTGGTCGATAGCTCTTCGTTGACCTTAAAAGGTGCGCAGAATTTGAATTTCAGACCCTAAAAGTACCGAGCACCCCTAACCACTTTTCAGGGGGTCCCCCCCCTCAGGCATATTCTAACTACTAAGTACAAACAACTGTAAGTTATATAAAAAAGATAGGTTGGCCTAACAGCGATTTCCAATGTGAAAATTGGTCGATGTAGCCGCAATTGGTTAATGATTTTAAATATAAGTACAACGCTTTTGATGATTGCAGAAGTATTGCCCAAACATGTTTAAAATAAAAAGCGTCGTACTTATATTTAAAATGTGAAAATTGCTTAATACATGGAAGTAGAGATATCACCTGGGGAAGGGGGATTGTTAAGGGTGTTTTGCTGGAATCTTGAAACAGTTACTCTTGTTTTTATGTTCCTCTTCAAAATCAGAATCATCATCTAGAACTACAATAACAAAGATTAAAAAAAATAAATATATATTTCCATGGTTGAGTTTAAATCCAATGTCAAACAATTCAAAATAAATTGAATAATATTAATCACTAATTTTTTTACATTTTTAAGTGATTTGTCTATAAAGCAAGTGAGTGGTTTTTAGAGTGTTTGGAGCAGTAGAAATATTAGAAAATAAAAACCTATTAAATACAGTTTAGAGTTTTTGCACTGTTTAAACAATGACTAAAAATATGTGACTGCTGACTTATGCATCAGTCAATTGAAGTAACACATTATAGCCGAGGATTTACATGTTTCAATAGTATCAATTCACGGGGGTGGGAGAATTAACAGGTTTATAATTGTGTATATTTTCCCCCTTTTTAAGGGCCAGGTGGAGTCATTACAAACGCCCTAAATGCTACTCCAAATATAACGAAAATTTAATTTGTGTTGGTCTTCTCGTGTTTATAGTATTTTACTGACTCTCAACGTGCAGCTTTTTCAATAGCAAAGAAGGGATTTTTTGAACAATAAAGCTTATTTAATCGGCTAAACTTTAGAATACCCCGTCACTTATTACCATAACAATAGAACAATAGAATCTGGAAATGTTAAGTGACGGGGTATTCTAAAATTGCTCCATTTAATCTTACCTGATAATTCATGGCAAGGTATAATATAAAAGGTTATGCGCTTGTACTCTTTGGAGATTGCCTCTTTATAGCTTGACAGTTTGAAGGCCTCCGTAGTTCCTGGAATATTACGGACTTCGCTGAAGTCTGGATAGAGTAGCGTGTATGGCACAGAGGCATCGAACGTTTGATCGAATGTAGTGTGTTTTTCTAACGCCTTTTTTAGAAGATCGTCCTTCGTTGCTGTAGTGTTTACCCGAACAGCTTGTGTTTTTCCTCTTCTCGACTTGATGACCCCTTCATTGGAGCAACTTGCTAGACTAACTTTAACTTCAACTTCCTTGGTTTTCTCTTCACGTCGAGCTTTCTTTTTAGATTTCGGGTTGAAATCGCTCTGTCTTTCTCTTTCCCGTTTTTGGTAAAATTCTTCGAAAGTCAGAGTCGCCGGCCTCGAAGAATTTGCTGCAGTGGAACTCGAGTTCGAGGTGGAGGGAGTACAAGACATTTGTGGACTTCCTACATCGCGAAAAGCACGTGAAATCTCTTCTTGTATGGCCTTTCTGAGTTCTTCTTGCCAACTCGCCATCTTGGAATGTAAAAAAGGGCGCGAAAATTCACACGAGCCCTCAGTGTCATTGCTGACATGCGCACGTTTTTTTTGTTTGCAGTGCGATTTTTTTTGTTTGCAGCGCGATTTATTTTGTTTGCAGTGCGATTCTTTTTGTTTGCAGTGCGACTTTTTTTTGTTTGCAGTGCGACTTTTTTTGTTTGCAGTGCGATTTATTTTGTTTGCAGTGCGATGTTTTTTTGTTTGCAGTGCGATTTTTTTTGTTTGCAGTGCGTTTTTTTTTGTTTGCAGTGCGCCTTTTTTTGTTTGCAGTGCGATTTTTTTTGTTTGCAGTGCGATTTTTTTGTTTGCAGTGCGACTTTTTTTGTTTGCAGTGCGTTTTTTTTTTGTTTGTTGTGGTTTGCTTTTGTTTGTGTTGTCCCTTATGGGCCACCGTAACCTCCGTTCTTGGGCACGAGTAAACCCTGAGTTCAGGGTCTAGTTTAAATACATCCTCCCGCAAATAGAAATACTAATTGGTCGAGACAGGAGGTTTATTAGTTCCAACTTCCTGGAAAGATCAATAGCCAATGAAATCCAAAAAGAACTCACCTTAAAAAATCTAGAGGAGAGGAAAAATGCAAAATCTCCCCCTCCCCTCCTCCCATCAATTTTCTGATTGATATTAGGTCAGTTAATCATTCTGTAACTGAAAGAAAATTAACAAGAAAATAATTTGATTTTCTTTGATGCATGTTTATTATAAATATTCACATTATTTGCATTCGTGAACCGAAATGACATTGGTGACATGGGCTTCCTGTGGTGTCCAACAATGTTGGGAAACTAGTATCTATCAAGAAACAAAAGGTTTGACCTTGAAAAGCTTTGAAACAAGAAACCTTAGAAGCAGATATGCTTCGTAATCGATTTTTCGGCCAGAATCTTAGACATAAATTCGTTAAAAGCGGTACTTCAATTTACATACTGAAGCTACAAAACGTCAAGTTTATTTTCTATTGTTCCTTTCAAGTAGCTATCTACGCGTTGCAAACGGCAAACTAAAGTACGACAACTACCATACTGCCACTACATGACAATGTTGGCATACATTAAGTAAGTTTAAATATATATATACAGTTGGGACTAGGGAGAAACTGATTTTCAGACGTTAGTCCTTGATTACTGCGACGAGGAATAACGCCCGAAACGAGAGTTTCTCACTAGACTTTACAACGAATCGATTTATAAACTCTTCCAACTGTTTCATTAGAAACATCGACGCGGTCATCACCAGTTGTCACCTCCGTTTACTAAAGAAACTAAAAACGTTAATTGTTTAACTTAGACTATAAAACACACCAACCACTCATGATTTTATGGGTTTAGAACGAGCTCCTCCCAGGGGGGGTCCATGTTCCGTTGTTTTCTTTTTTTTCTCGTCTTATCCCGTGTTCACCATTAATCAAATCATTTCATTATCATGCTTCATAAAATTCCTAAAACTGTTCAAAAGCTCCCTTGCTCCCTAAAAGTAATTCGAAAATATCCCATATTCCCTAAATTTAAATTACCATGTTCCTGAAACCCCTTGGAGGGGCTCACTATAAAACAATGGCACAACCAAATGCAAGATTCGATAAAATGGCGCGGGATGAATTCGAACCTTTTGATTTGCTTCATAAGCAAACTATTGAACTATTTTTAATATTGCCAGAAGACAAAGATGAACTTCACACTAAAATGTTTGTTGTACAAATAAATAATTGTTTTGGATTATATGGAAACCAGCTAGGCTTAAGCACTAAATTATTACTCGTGCCCAGGCCTCTGGCACGAGTATTAATCTGCAGATAGTTTTTTTTTTTTTTTTTCGCTGTTAGAAATTTAGGCATGTTCAGACACGTTCCATCAGGTCTCGCCATAGGCATTGCTAACATCTTAAGGTAGTTCGGGACCCTTGCTACTGCGCATCCTGTTCGCGCATGTGAAATCAAATAAAATTTATCGTGCGATTAAAAAGAAATTTTTTGTTAGAGCCAAAATATGGTCATTCTTGAACATTTTGTTAAAAAATAATATCATAGCATTGCATACGGGCCTCAAAAGCAACTAGTGTCCATTCCCGCGCGTCCAAAACATCGAAATCATCTTATTTTCCGCGCGTTTTTTGCTTATAGCTCCAAGATTAGCACGGTGACACCCAATTATTTTTCAATTTTTATATTTGGCATAAACCCAGCTTTAAAATTTTGAAATAAAAAATAAATGGTCTTTGAGACTAAAACATGGTAATTTTGACTTTTTTGTGGTAAAGTGTACAAAAAATTAATGAAGCTCTTCATTTAAATCTCCGTAAAATATATCAGTCAATGTCTTTTCCAACGAATAAATTCATGAGAACTATAGCGAAGGGAGCATTTTGTCAGACTCTTATAGCAGATTTGTGAAAAACTTTCAAATTTGTTCGCAATAATTTTATTTTCAACAAATTTGATGTTACTTCTTTTAGTTGAAATGGGGCAAAAATGGGCCTATTACCACCTCCACAGTTCCAAAACAAGCACGGTGACCCCTATTTTTTTATTTCATTTCTGTTTTTTTATATGTGTCAGTCCTTATTTAGAAAAAGTTTTAGAAAATTCTATCGGCGGGAAGTGTGGATCCCGAACTACCTTAAATTAATTTCTTTTTCCTTTTCGAGAAATAAATGTCATTTAAGTCGGACTCGAACCTGGGACCTTTGGCTTCGAAAGGCAAGTGCCTAACCACCGCGCCATCGAGACCCATGTGATGACGTAGGCGAAGAATAACTACTTATAGCTGACGTGTTTGAATTCATCGACACACGACTCATCAATATTTACTGTTTTTGCTACCTGAACTACATTCGAAAACCGACCGAAAAACAGATTTAATCAAGGAGAATAATTTGTGCTTATTTTCATGGTTATTTTCAATAGAAGTGCGAACACCGAGAAAATTAACGTGTGAGCTCGAGCCGTTCGACGATGTCAACAGTTCCAGTTGACAATTTAAAATGCCCTACATAGACGAGTAACTAGCTTTCCGATGTGATTGTGTATGTAAAAATCTATATTACTTTGATGTTAGTAAAACGAAAACAGCTTATTAAATCATTCACATCTAGTTAATCGTGATATCACACACAATCTAATAGTTTCAAAATGGCGGTTCATCGGAAGTACTAGCACAGGCTTACCATTTTGTGTTATTCTTTTTTTTATTTTTTGTTTCACATTTTCCTTTTTTGGACGGGTGGGTTTCCTGTGGCGAGTATTCAACGGTCATTTCACTGTAAATCGAAACTTTCACTCAAAATTCACAAAAATCTGAATTATATCATACAAAACTATAATACTAATAAAGATTGAATGTTTTTTAACGTTCCTGGCGTGTTTCTGGTTGATTTGGATTCGTTTGAATAAAGAGGAGTTAAAATTACTAATCTTTGGGAGGGGTGGTTGGAGCGTAATTCGACCTTTTTGGCATTGTTTACATTCCTTTGAGAGGGCAGATTCTGCATATCCCCTGGAGAAAGCGATTTTTAGAACTCTACTGGCATTTTTGTCAAAGATTGTGAATCTATGAAGCTAAAACTCGGACAGAATGTAGGTGGATTATTCACCTCTGGTGTGCCAAAGTTTTATTTGAGAAGGATTTGAGGAAGATAGTGATATTGGGCCGTGAGTGAGAGTAGGTAGGTTTCTTGTTGCCTGCCTTTGAGTTTTCTTCCTACATAGGGAACGTGTTCAAAATCCGAATCGCTTGAAACTACCCCAAAACGAATCCAAATCAACCAGAAACACACCAGGAACGTTAAAAAACATTCAATCTTTATTAGTATTATAGTTTTGTATGATATAATTCAGATTTTTGTGAATTTTGAGTGAAAGTTTCGATTTACAGTGAAATGACCGTTGAATACTCGCCACAGGAAACCCACCCGTCCAAAAAAGGAAAATGTGAAACAAATTAATAAAAAAAAGAATAACACAAAATGGTAAGCCTGTGGTACTAGAGTTCCAGTCCAACACTGGGAGACTTGAAAAAAAGTATTTTCTTATCTCTAGAGTTTTACCACATATTTTTCTTACTACTATTACTATTTATTTTTCAATAAATTAAATTTTTTCATTCACGTTTTGCATTCTTTTCGCACTATAACGTGAATATTTTGTTATCTATCCGGATCGATGGCAGCGAAGTATTTTTGAGATATCAGATCGATGTTCAGACTATTATATTTGAGTTTATTTCCCAAATTAATCTTTATATACTAAAAACTTAGATCTGTGTTCTTCATCACAATGTCTGAGTTACATGCCTATTGGGCGCTTCGATCATTTTCAAGATATATACAGCTGTTGTAATTACCAATGAACTTTCCAGTAACAGACTGATATTACATTTAATACACATAGTTGGGTATACATGATTTTATTTCAAGTTACACTAACAGAATAAATTATATTCAAAGCATACTTATTATCTGTAATATTAAAAGCTTTCAAATTAAGGGACTTGACAAAAATTAACAGGGGGAGGGGTGCAAATTTAAAATGTAGATGGAAATATAATCAGTGGTCCTCCCCTAGTTAAAGGATTCCAATATCTTCACATTAGTAGCAGTCCACCTTGATAACAAGTAACAGCCCCCTCATATTGCTCAACGTTTGTATATAAGTCACCTAGCAATCCCTAACCCTAACCCTAACCCTAACCCTCGTCCCTAGTCCCCCTCCCTTCTCCCCTCCCCCCACCCCAAGAGCCGGGCTACGCAGGCTATTTCTGACTCTTCCCTATTACCAGTCCAGTAGTGGATCTATGGGAAAGGTGCATACCCCTTCCCGAAAGGATTTCACGTCATTGCAATCTTATTAGTATTTTCCCAAAATATCACCAGTATTTCATGCGTACTGGATAGAGCACCCTCTCCTGAAAATGATGCAACCCCCCCCCTGAAAACAATCCTAGATCCGCCTCTGCAGTCGCAACACCTTTGCGTTATATATTGTTCCTTGTATCTACACACATCAGTGCACATTGTCTATAACAACCATCCATTAATAGCACGACACACTTTACTCTGACCACCCAGACAAAAAACATGTACTTCTCAACAATGTGTCCAACTCGTATCACAGGGCACGAGTCAACCCTGCTAACAGGGTCTAGTATTAGATTTGTCTTGAACCTCACTGATTTCCAACATGCTTTTATTTTATTTCTATAAACATATCTCTTTGAAAATTAATTTTTTGTTGTATTTTTTAGAGAACTGAAGACGGTTGCACAAAGCCTGAATAAAGTTATCCCTTGGATAAAGTTATCCACTCCATAGAATTTCTTTAGAATTCAGTATCCGCTGGATAGTGTGATTCATCTGCGATGGATTACGTTCAGTTATTCAGGCTTCGTGCAATCGGCTCCAAAACTTTAAAACACAATTTTTCATTTCTGTGACACAGAAAGCCCACCCAGAGATGCTTTCAAAGTTTATGAAATGGTCTACAGCAATTTCTAATGCTGGATTAAATCAAGACCAATACAAAGATGCAGCAGGATGGTATAATATAGCACTTGTGATTGCACAAACAAATAGATCAAAACACTATGAAGCAGACACACTTAAACTGCTGGGTAATCTGCACATGTATCATCGACAATACGTGGAAGCTGTTAGTTGTTTTGAAAAGGGACTTCTAGTCGCACACGAGATTGGAGATGAGATATTGGAGTGGAAGATGTACATGTCTTTAGCTGACACTTCTCGATATCAAACTTAATGGGAAAATGCTGCACACTATTGTAGTAAAGCACTGGCCATTGCGCAAGCATATCGATTGAAACAACTGCAAGCAAAGACACTTGAACTGCTCGGTGACATACACATGTCTAGTAAACAATATGAGGAAGCTGTTAGGTGTTTTGAACAATTACTTCCAGTTGTACAAAAGATTGGAGATAAGCCATTGGAATGGAAGATTTATACATGGTTATCAAATGCAAAGCAACACCAAAATCAAAATGAAGATGCTTTACAATATTACAACAAAGCACTGAACGTTGCACGAAGATGTGCATTAAAACAACAGGAAGTAGAGACTCTGGGATTGCTAGGTGACTTATATACAAACGTTGAGCAATATGAGGGGGCTGTTACTTGTTATCAAGGTGGACTGCTACTTGCACAAGAGACTGGTGAAAAGGAACAGGAAATTGGATTGATCAATGGCTTAGCAAATGCTTACAAGAATCTTGGACATCGTGATGAGGGGATGAAATATTCTGAAATGGGCTTAAATCTTGCAATTAAAGTCAACAACCCAGGGAAGCAAGCAAGTTCATATCACACTTTAGGGAATGCCTTTCATAGCAAATGTGATTATCAAAACAGCATCAACTGCTATAAAAAAGCCATTGAAATCTACAAACTGCTAGGTGATGACAGTGGCTTAGCATCATGCTATACAAATATATCAAATGTATATTTTTTTTCAAGGGCGGTATCATGATGCCATTCACTTTCAAGAAGAAACCCAAAAGATTGCTGACAGTACAAACGATAAGGAAAAGCAAGTCCACACACTAAACACCTTGGCAAATATATGCTGTAGGTTGAACAACTTTGAAAAGGCTGCTGAATTTTATAAGGAAAACCTTGATATAGCCAAAACAATCCGTTGTAATAAACGCCTACTGTTAATGTGTAGGATGAATTTTGCAATGTTTTTAATGGAGTTGCAAAACTATCGAAAAGCTATTGATGTATTTTCCACATTAATCAAAGTTGCTGAAGAACTGGGTTATAAAGATGCTCAAGCAACAGCCAATTTATACGTACATTGGACGCTGCTTTTGTGAAGAAAAAGAATACGAAGAAGCACATGAATACTTGAATATTAGTCTTGCAATTGCTAAAGATATCCAGATTAAGAATATAGAAGCATCTGTCTACAGCATGTTTGCAAGTATTCACTTCGATAAGGGTGAATTCATAGAAGCCATCAGTATGTATGAAAAGTGCTTGGACATTGCATCATCTATTGGTGATAAAGAACTAGAGTGGAAAGCTTACTACGACTTAGGTCTTGTCCATTATTCATTAGGAAACCAAAGTCAAGATCATGATGTACAGCCGGACATGAAGTACATGTGTAAATCACAAGAATACCTGAAACAGGCACTTGTATGCTATGACTACATATTTACAAATCTTCGCCATCATCAGCATTTCAAGATATCTAAACTTGATGAGTTTCGAAGAACATACAAACTTTGAACAAGTGTCTTTATTGCAACAAGACAAGTACATGAGGCCCTTCTAGTATCTGATCGTGAAAGAGCCCGTGCTTTGAGTGATCAGTTAATCCTGCAATATGGTATGTCCCAAGATGAGCACTTCTTTTCTGAGCCGATTGCATATTGTGATGTTGAAAGTGTATTATCAAATGATTCCTTCACTTTGCTGCATTATAGCATACTAGCTGAGAGTCTGGTAGTATGGGTTTTAACCAAAGAATCACTTGTATTGAAAGAGCTTGACAAAGAACAGTTTGTTTCTGCTGAAGAATCATTGTATATTAAAGAGAAGAAGGAACAGGAAAACGCTAATCATCTTGCTGAAACAATGGAAAATATGAACATAGAAGATGAGGAAACATGTGAGAACAGATCACTGGATGATTACATGCTAACAACAGAACAACAATGTGAAGATGCAACTGAATCTGTATCACGTGAAGGAACTGAAAAGAGAAAGGCCAAGCTTAATGCGCATTCTCTTGAAGAACTGTACAATACTTTGATAGCTCCAGTCCTGTCAGATATACAGCATGATGAGATTGTCATAGTACCTGATGGCAAGATGTATACAGTACCATTTGCTGGTCTTAAAGATCCTAACACTGGAAAGTATCTGTCTGAGAGCAAACGTATCCGCCTTGTACCATCAATAGCAGTGTTGAAACTGTTACAAGAATGCCCAGTAGATTATCACAGTCAACAGGGAGCCTTGATTGTAGGTAATCCTAGTGTTGGAGAGGCGGTGTTTAGAGCAAAAACAGTTGCAGGTTGGAGGAATTTAAAACATGCAAATCAAGAGGCTGAAGTAATTGCTGATATACTTGAAGGGAAATTAGGTTCTGTAAATATACAGCCTAACATCTCATTACTGACTAAAGAACAAGCCACCAAAGATGTGGTGTTGGCTAAGATGAAGGAAGGAATTGTCATTATTCATATTGCAGCACATGGAGATGCTGACCATGGTGAGATTGTACTGACACCTATCCCATCACAGAACAGACAAGGTATTCCAGAAGAACAGGATTACCTACTGACCATGAAGGAGGTACAGGAGGTTGGTGTCAAAGCTCAACTTGTTGTACTCAGCTGCTGTCACAGTGGTCGAGGTGAGATCCGAGCTGAAGGCATGATTGGACTGAGTTGTGCCTTTCTTGCAGCTGGAGCACGAGCAGTTGTTGCCTCACTCTGGGGAATTGATTCTAAAGCAACATATAAGTTTATG
This sequence comes from Diadumene lineata, assembly GCA_918843875.1. Classification (NCBI taxonomy): domain Eukaryota; kingdom Metazoa; phylum Cnidaria; class Anthozoa; order Actiniaria; family Diadumenidae; genus Diadumene; species Diadumene lineata. The sequence goes on from OU974069.1 coordinate 54,297, forward strand.
TATAGATTTTACTTGAACCTTTCTCATGGCTACAGTGCTGGAGTTAGTTTGAAGAAGACAATGAAGTATGTTAGAAATAAATTAGAATATAGTGATGCACAATTCTGGGCTCCTTTTATTCTGATTGGTGATGATGTCACTATCAATTTCAGACAAAACGTTTCATAAAACTATTTAGAATTATCTTTATTTTGAGTGCTATAGTTAGGTTGTATTTTAAAATAATCTTTACAAATGCTTATTAGATAGTTTTTTTCATCTATTAAATACATTTTCTAGTATTTCATTGTTTCACATTTGCGTATTGTTCTGCTATCTATAACGAAAACGTTCAGGCTTTGATGGTTTGCTGCATTTCTATTTAGTGCTAAATTAGCACTATTTAGTGCTGTTTGTGAGCGGATATTATTTACCGTCTAACACTACGAATAATAGTCTTTATGTAGTACAATTGTTGATAAAACATATGAGTCTATACAATATATGTTTCTAGATAGGATTCGTAAAAATGAGTATGAAATACCAAAAAAACCTTGTCTATTCATATAACAGTTCTTAAAACGTTCTGTATATTTGTTCTGTGTAATTGCCGTCTTTTTTTAATGATGCTAATAATATGTAAGTAGTGCTTCTTTTGAGATACTGGCATTTTGATCATAAAATAAAATCAATGAATAAACGTAATTTATTTCAATGTATCCTGATAAATGTATATTTTTTAATTCGTGTAAAAACTAATTGCAAAGGCATTATTTCATTGTTAGTAGTACTTAATAACGTTTATTAAGGAGATTCCTTGTGTGATCTTATCAGTAGTTTATTGCTTACAAAAGGAAGAGCCTTGATTGAAATGTAGTTCTGTATCAAATTGTGAAATGCTCCAAAACGTCTTCTGGAGTAAACACAGGAAAACCATAAAGTAAAAACAAATTAAATACTAACAAATTGTAGCTATTTAGTTTGTCACTATCACTCAACCAGAACATTACAATTTCTTTTGTCTTGGTATTGTGTTCTGGTTCAGTGCTAATGACAAATAGTTACTAAATAGCTACTATTTAATAGTATTTAGTTTGTATTTATTTCATGGCTTTCCTATGTTTGCTCTATTGACAGCTAGTTGATTGATAAACTAATGTACAAGGCAGCTAAGATGTAATATTCACACAACAATCTCAACAACTTTGGGTTTGGCGCAGAGCAATATACTGTATAATCTGAGAAATTACTATTTTAATAGGCAAGTAGCATGATGACTTAGAATACTACCAGAATGCTTTGCCAACATTCTTTTTGTACCAAAATTAGTTAGAAATTGTTAATCTCTTCATCTCCACAAGGATTTAATATTTGAATATGCAAGACAATTTGCAAAGAATGCTGGTAGTTATTGTAAAATGATGCCATAATGCATATGGTCAATTAGAAGTAGATCTGGTACAAAAATATGTATTAGTATCAAATAATACACGTTTTGGGCTTCCTGTGGTACCATGGGCAAACACATTGAAATACAAAAAGATTGATTTATGTAACCAAAACAGTTAATCTTTATAAATAGTAGCCAATGGCGGCTGCTCATTGACCTTCAGTGTCCCTATACTATATATATTTTCAAGTCATTATTTAAATGATGTCATTGATACTTCAGCTTTTTGCCAAATTTCTTCAACTTCCTCCTCTGTCCTCGCCACAAAGTCCTTCAGTATACCATAATACTTTTCCAAACAGTTCTGTATATCTTCTTCATCTGGATCTTGCAGAAGGTTTTCTTTTGAGTACATGACAAGCTGACTCAAACGAGCTAAGATGAAGTAATAAAGAAGCTTGCGCTCGTTAGTTGGCAATGGGAAAGTGGACTGGTAACCAGCGAGGATGTAGCCACTGAATTCCATACCTTGAACGCCTTTCATAAAAAATGTCATACAGTTTGAAAGTTCACTGATAAGAACTGAAGTCACCAAGTCACCAAAATCAAGCAGACCGGTTACCATGTAGGGGGGATGAGTTATCAGAATGTTTTCGCCATTTATGTCATTATGAACAGTCCCAGTGCGCAATGTAGCTAGATGTGGTTTCACTTTTGTGACAAACAATTGATGAACATGTCGGATCAGTTTTGATTCTTCATCATGTTCATTGTAGACTTTGATGTATTTCTCAATGTTGAAAAATTCCAAGATGTCCCATTTGAATTGTTGAGATGTTCTCAAGGTAATTCCTCCATGAGTAAAATCCTGAAATATAAAAATAAATTTTGTTATGAAAAATATTATGAAAAAACTGGGTGAGATCCAGGATTTTCTGATCATTATCTTTTGTTGATGGATTGAGAACATTTTTCATGATCTGTAGCATTTTGGACAGCTCCCAGCCTGAACCACACTAGACAAAATAGCTACCTTTGTACTAACATATGCAAATGGATAGAAATTAAGGTGTTCTTAACTAGAAAATGTTGAACCAGAGATCCCATCTACTTAATATAATCCTGAAGAACCCCTGTGGACAGTGACTGTATATCTCTACATTCCACACACAATTAGATACATTTGGCAAAAGCAATCTATAAGTTGACCCATATATATCCACAGGCTTATTTAGAGGGGGGTCACTGACCCATGTTATGTTGAAAAGAGCATTGTTTGAAGTTCTTGCTTCATAGTATTAAAACTGGCTTTGTGGGAATATTTTTAATGTACAAAAAGAACAGAGTTAGTTCTGTTGCATACAAACTCTTGTACTTTTGATTTTTCAGATATACAGTCTACATTGGAAACAGAATTTTCTCTGGCAAGTGCTTGAAAATAGATCATACATTGCTTTCGCAAGTTCAAGTTCAGAATGATTTATCAAAAACAAGTATAAGTTGACGACTTCAATGCCAACAAGTTGAAAATGTTGTGTGACAATACTCTGTAATTATGAAATTCAAAACAAAAATTTAGAATACCCTGTCATTTAACAATTCCAGTAGCGGCACTGTTTGAAAACGACGAATAATAACAATTAATAGATTATATTGCTATGGTAATAAGTGACGGGCTATTCTGAAGTTTAGCCAAAACACATTTGGTGGTGTTACAAATATATAATTTTCAAATGATTGATATTTTTTCACAGTTGACTGCAGAGAAATAGAATTAGCACGTGTGTTCATTCAAGCACATCCAATACGATTGTTGTTTTTGTCGATAAACGATGCTGTTTTAAAAACCCTTATCTGATCCAGATAAAAAATATAGTTTCAAATACGCGCGTTATTTTTCATTGCACGAGCTGTTTTCTGCCTCTTTCATCAAATTCTTCTCGAACGGTGTTATTTCCTATACAAATATAATACCAACTAGCGAGATTCTAAAATCAATTATTGTATTGTTGACATCCGCTATGGATGGTTTGGCACCGTTTGGCGTGAGGTGAGGTCAAGTGACTCGTTAAAATGATACCGCGATCTCGTGATTTTACCTTTAATTGTTTACTCAAAGATCCAACAAATTTGCCAACTGTGTACATAAATTCAGGATTTCGTTCAATTGAAGCAGCCATAGTACCTTCCATAAAGGCAATAAGCCTTACAATAGAAATATTGTTTTCCCTTTGAGTGTTGTTGATTTCATTGTGAACGTCGAGGGTGTCCAAGTCAATTACATATATCAACTGTGATCTCTTGGCCTGCACTGGATAAACTTGAGGGCATGGAAACCCTTTACGTCGAAGAAACTCCATCGCCTCAATTTCTGCTAGTATTGATAAGGGATATTGACTGTCGATAGAGTTAAGCAGTTTTAACACGAATTCGTTTCTCTCTTCTGTGCACGTGCTTGACACATGATGGCCGGACTTATTTGAGGTCCTTGTTGTTGTTTTAACGTAGTAATTTCTGTCGTAGTTACTAATAAGTTCCTTCACTTCGACAATATTTAGTAGTCCATATATATTTTGAGCTATCGTGATGGCTGTTTCTTCATTTACCGCAGGCTTTTTATGCACCATATTTCGAGCTTCTCTTCTTCTTCTCACATGAACACCAACTGACTGGACAATCACGCGCGCTAGAATGGCACAGGGAACCCAAAACTTGTTGGCATAGTACCAGAATACAACTAAGTGTATCAAGAGATTACTGAAACCGGTTTAGAAATCATGGTGGACTCGTATAGTAGTTTTACAAGAAAAAAGGATTTTAGATAATTGATTTAGATACAACCATCGTACTTTTAATCCCTTGGTCTTTACTGGTTGAATGAGTAAAGAAAGTAAAGAGATGGACTCTGTGTGATAGAGCCTTCATAATTTCAAACTCTCTTTTAGATCAAAGTAGCATAGACGTGCCAAAGACAACAAGATACATAGGACGTGCATTATAGTAGCGGTGATGAAATATGACCTGCTCGCATCACCTTTTGCGAGATTCCGGCAAAATGATTTAAAACCAGTATAACCTATATTTTTCATATTGGGAGCGTAAATATTTGACTTTTGTAAAGCTGACCTACGTTGATGTCTCATAAATGTGTTTATAGGAAAGATCCGAGGGGGGGAGGGGGGTGACTTCGAAGATAAACGATCGGGGATGTTCGTCGAAATGTTTCAAAAATACCCCTAAAAGATACCGGATGTTGTTCAAAAGGGCGTGACTTCCTACATTTTTCATCTCTAAAAGATGCCAAAAACATGAGTTTTAGTGATTCAACCCCTAAAAGATACCAAAAAAGTGGGGATTTCACAAATCTCATATTTTATACACTAACAGAGACCAAATCGCTGATTTTTACCCCTAAAAGATACGGCGAGCATCTCCGATCGCTTACCCCCGGAGTCGATAAAACCTCCTCTATGTGTGTATGGAAAGAAGGCTGCATGTTTTCTAATTGAAGACCATCTTCACTCTCGAATACCCCATAACAAATAGTGTCTATAGATTTTGCTGGTGTGGAGGGTAGCATGACAACCAGCAGGAATAATGAAACAACTGTCCCATGTCGAAGTTCAATAAGCTCAAAAAATCTATTAAATAAGCAGAAACAACTGCAGCTATATTTTAGCATATTCCACAGTTGTTTTCCATTAAAAAAAGGCAAAAAAAGTAATCAATACTATTGTAATAATATAATACTGTTTACATGTAAGTATTGTAATAACTATTGTAATCAATTAAAAAAATAACAATAAAATAAAAATAAAAAAGCAATGCTTGTGACTTTTTAGCTATAACTTATGATCAACGGCCAAGAAATACTGAAGTGCAATATCTAGGATGAGGCAAACAAGGATCGAGTTTCCTCGAAAAACACTTTATCGCGCTTTTTCTTAATTAAAAAAAAAATATCGTATAAAAATGGCGTGACTAAATTATTTTTCAGTAAAAATAAATGTTATTACTGATTTGATGCAAATCAATAGCTTTACGAACAAACAAAAAATGCCACATAAAAACATAGGAAGTTAAAGTTTATTATCGCCCCGGATTCATGTGAGCTCTTCATCGATCAGCTTTAATCATTTTGCTGGAATTTCACTAAAAAGCAAAAGATATATGAATTTATACGTAAAACTTTAAAAAATACAGTAAATACAGTGATTTTGAGGGTGTTCCTGTGTTCCGTGTTCCGGCGTTCCTTGTTAGTACATGCCTTTATCCCCGGAGTAATAATATTAATAGTAAAAGATCACTTACGTTCCCTTTCGAAACGTGTCCTTTTTTGTATTTTGTATGTATACACCGTCGGTTTATCCGCTTAAAATCCCCTATCGCCTCTTCTCGGATACCACAGGCCACGAAGAGCTCGGGGCGAGAGAGAGAGAGTAAGGCGCCTTCCCTCTTTCTCTCTCTCGCCCCCACCTCTTCGTGGCCTTTGTTACCCAGGGTACCTCTCACCCGATTCAATGTTGCATTGCCGTTGTTATGGCATGTTGATTGTCATCGAAGCTACCAACATTGCGGAGGGCGGGAGGGGATAGGATTTAAGGACAATACTGAGCGGTTTACTTGTAAATTATGGTTAGTGTCCCAACTATTTTTGCAACTAAGTGTAGCTTTCTGGAAACCATCATCATTATTTTCAATGTTACATTAAGTCTTATCTAAGAACTTGTTGCTTCTAGGTAGGTAGTTACTATGGTTACTATGGAAAATAATTGCATGTTCGCATGGACGATTGAGATCATTTGATGCTAGGTGATCATGATGCAATTTTTGTCAATTAGTTTTTCTTTTCTCTATTTAAGCACTGACAATTTATTTTGTTTCTTTTTATATATTTTTGCCCCTGGATTTTATTCTGTAGTTTAGCACCCGTCCCATCCCCTCCCCACCAATTTCAACTTCCGCTGTACCGATAAAATTGGACTCAGGTCCTCTACAATACTTCCAACCGCGAGGACTGGTACTTTTTAATAGCCATATATCGTAGATATCCCATTACGTCTGCATCGCGCGTGTGGTCTATCAATCGTGCGTTGCTTGGTAACGCCTAGATACCGGCTGATATGACTAGCGAATAGCAATGCAGGGTTTGTCGACGACCACCCAGACTGTAACACAAGGAAGGAATAGCGGCGCCACTACACAGGAACCATAAAGCATCGATCGTATCAAAATAACAGAGATTTAAATTACTACTATAATGTCTTCATTCGCTGTGGATTGTTCAAAATGAAGATCGAGCGAGGAACAATCGAAAAATTAAATTTAAGAATTGAAATACTTTGCATGTAAAGTCACACAGAGAAAACATAACTAATCTGTTTTTATTACAAAAATATAAAGAACTATACAAAGTGAACACACAAAAAGTGTGCAACATAAATACCACTAAATAGTGCTATTCTAGGCGATACAGATTAATTTCATTGTTTTCTTTTGTTATATTAACACTATTTACTACTAAATACTGACAACTGTTGCACACATTTAGTGCGTGCTCTCTATACTAGTTTGAGTAGGTTTGAGTTAGTTTTATTCATAAGTTGTTATTACTCGGATATTTGTCCTGGAATGGAGTACAAAGCTCGATCCAAATCAGTCACCTCTGTGACAACTCTAAGGTGACTTTCATCAGTTTCTTCAACAATAGGAGGAAGACAACAACCCGAGGTGAGATCTCTTGCTCCGTCAAAGTCCAAGACGGAGCCATCTGAAACAGACCTGGATCGAAAGACTCGTGCAGTGTCAATATAAACGCCTGCATCAGATGATATTGGTCGTACTGCGTCGTGACTACAATTGCATACCGATATGAACAATTTGCGAATTGATCTGCGTGTTCTTTTGATACGAATCCCGTAGATTAATGGATATAAAAACGCTATCAACCATGAAAGTACAGTAACTGCCATGTGTAATTGCCATGGTGTAGTCACACGACTTGATTCTAACAGTGTAGTAACAATATAAGTTCCCCAGCATACAATAATGCTACCAAGCACTAATAGAGTTGTTTTAAACGCTTTCGAGCCAGTAAAATTAGCTGAAATTGTCGAACTAATGGAGCCCCTGAAGGGAAAGTTAATCGGTAAAATACGCGCTTGTCTTTTTGCTGCTTTAACAATATGATAATACGACCAACAACTAACGAAAAGTGGAAGTAAAAACGATGTTACTGCATACAACTTGACGTAGCCCTCGCTCACGCTGCTGTCCCATAGTACAGTACACGAATATTTTAGTTCTTGATAGCCGTATTTCCCCCAGCCAACAAGCGGCAACACAGCCGTAAATAAACTCTGTAACCATGTGTATACAATAAGTATTATAGTTTTCGAAGAAGTCATAATTTGATGGTATGTTAGTGGATTTACAATACAATGATAAAGGTCTATACTGAGGATCATTACAGTCAACAATGAGTTGGTACTAAACAGGATAGTAAAAAATCCAGACGCTTCACACCAAACATTACCAAATATCCACTGTCGCTCTATCGTAGAAACTATTACAAACGGTACAACGATTATAACTTGAACAGCGTTTGTTATACACAGGTTTAAAACAAACCTATTGGATCCAATGTGAGAAGAATGTGCTCGGAGGTTACCCTTCTTGGCGATGGCAACAGCAACGAGCAAATTCGTTACAAAAGCGGCAATCATTATGACTAATATCACCGTAGTTAACGTCCCAAATAGATATGGGGAATATTCCCCGTCAGTATGTCTGAAAGTCATAACAATTCAATGCAGAATTTCTTTGATTTTCGCAGTTAATGTAAAGGAATTCTCAAGCCAGTAGAGTCTGATGTTGTCTTTAGACACTAAGTTACTGATTAACGTCACTGTGACCCGGCTCATAGATAGGTGTGTATCACATTTCGTACCTCACATGGACAATAGATATATATGGATAGTGCGGACACCAAAAAGAAAATATGCGTATTCATTCAAACTATTAATAGTCCAAAACGAATTATTCATTGTTTGCTAAGGGACCGCTCATTAATTATCGGAAAGGGGGGGAGGGGAGGGAGGGGGGTGGCAGGAGGCTGGGACAAAAATAGGGTGGGCCACGAATTTTACGCAAAGACAAAAGAGAATTTACATCATTCTATTTAAAATAAAAACACAAAATAAATAAATTATTATAATATTAACAAATCCTCGAACAATTATATTCATTACAAAATTTACACAAAAATTGAAAATTGAAAATTATTACAACAAGGCCGAGAAAATCTATAAATTTTAATACACATATATACATACATATACAGCTATTCTTGAAAAGGTTGTCCAGTTGAAATACTCATTTAGCGAATAACAATGCCATTTGCATATATCAAGTTTTCTTGTTTTAAATACAAAGCTGGCTATGATATATATAGTTACATAGTTTATTATGATTAGGTGATGTTATTTTGTACATTTTGACTCATCATTTCTTTAAAAAAATAAAAATGATGAGATATGCAAATGACCTTTTTATTCGCTAAATCAGTATTTCAACTGGACAACCATTTTGAAAATAGCTGTATATGTGGCATACTGTGTGAGGGAACTAATCTAAAAAATGACTTTGCAAAACTGAATAAATTAAATAATTAAAAAAAACTATAAATTAATTTTACTGATCTGTATTATTAATATCTAATTTAAAATTTCCTTTATTTGTTTCGTTACTCCTTTAAAATAGTTCTTCTATTTAAAACTCTAGAAAAATCATGCATGGATTTGTACATTTGCGTCAGCCCATAACGATGCGAATAACAATTACACGACTGAAAAGGTCTATGGGTAATGTTTTTTTGAATGAATAGCTACAGAAGATACACACACCATTTCAGGCATTTTTATCGAACATCGGAGATCTTCGCTTTGGAGAAATGCCGCGTATTTAAATAAAATTATTTCTTATTTGTTAACATTGTCGGAGGCCCACAGTACCTTTCGGTCTTTTGGTAAAATCTGCACCCGGAAACTAGTATTTCCTTATTTTCCCCTTCAACGTTTTTTGAAACAGTTATATGTAGTCAGTGATTGTCTAATTTTCCTTGTCCTTAAAGAATTAAGGAATAGATCAAGACTCCAGTTTCCGTTTCCCCATACTCTTATATGTGCACAGATGACATCAAAAGAGAACAAAAAAGTAAAGCACAAGACGTCTGTGAGTGTTGTTCTTGCCACATTTTGACGTCATCTGTGCACCTATAAGAGTACAGAAGCACCGAAAAAAATAGAATTTATACCTGACAGAGCGCGCGCTAAACGTTCACACAGTTCTCGACCAACCAGAGCGCGCGTTTTATCCTGAGTGATTATGTACTATTTAATAAACGAGCAGCAGTGTTTTATCAGGTATAAAATCCCGAGGGCGAAGCCCCGAGGGATTTTATACCTGATAAAACACGTGCTGCGAGATTATTGAATGGCTTAAAAAAATGAATTAATAATTCATGACTATTTTGTCCAATATCGATGAAACTAAACAAAACGAAATGGAATTGAAGGTTGTTTGCATTTGGGAATTGCACAACAATTCTGTGTTTTCATCTGACGTCATAAGCCAATTAAAAATGCTGTCCGCCATATTGGTGCTCAGGAAGCTCATTTGCATATATCAAATCGCACATATGTGCTTGTATTTATTTACTAGCAATGCGATGTCACGCGCTTTAAAGTGCGATGGCGTCCTAAAAGTAGCTCAAAGCAAAAAAATATCGAAAGAAACAACTGTAATAGTATTTCCTGAGTCCGCCAAGAGTTTAGAAGGTTAAATATCCATAAGATTTTTGCAAAAAACTCTGAACTGTTGGAGTAGGCCTGGCCTGTTTACAAGGTGAGAGGTTAGCCTCGCACTGTTTGTTGTGCTGGGAACATTCACAAAGAATGAATGAGCCGCCGATGTTAATATGGATCATTGCAAACATGGAAGGAACGATTGCTTTGGGAGATTGTCTAGGCTGTGAAGCAGGACTTTTCGAATGTTGTTCACATGTAGGAAGCGTTTTATTTTATATTGAAGCGTGGAATCGTATTCACGATAAGTTTGCGTTCACTCAAGTTAATTGTACCATAGTCTATTAACTATGATTGCACGTGGCTGATCACGAATAATGTAGAATAGGACATAAACTATCAGTCAGTAACTTCTACTAACTATAGTAAGTTGAAACAAGAACTGGATGACAAAATGCTGTAAACCCTACTTTAAGCAAGCCAAAGTCACTGCTTCGAACGATACTCCTACGGACACAGAAATGAATGCATATTTTTACTTAAATCAACAAGAGCGAGAAAAAGACTGTAATACTGTCTTATAGAAAGGGAAAATTAATCGCTTAAAGACTTTTAAGTCAAAGCAAAACATTCTTGTATACTAGTCTTCAGTAACATTTATATTTTTATCTATGTGACTAAGAAAACAACAAAAGACACTAAAAAACAACAGATTTGCTAGTTTGTGCGGCTTCGAATAAATTTTAAATCTCTAATGTAACATTTAAAGTTACATTTATGTTATTAATTAAAAAAATCCTTGAAAACAAAAAGGCTATATGTTTTATTGGATACACCGTACAACATAACTTGATAACGGCGGCGAAGTTTCTGTGGCTCCGAACTATAGTTAAATCTTCGAAAAATTATAGTTTGTGTGCCAACGAATATATCTTAAATCGTCGAAGAATCATAGCTTGTGTGGCTTCAAATATACTTTAAATCAAAGCTGCAGCTTTGCGTGTGACGCATTGGTGGCTTCAAACTCTACCATTTCTGATATTTTCATCTGTTAGAGCATCCTAGCTAATGGCGACCAGCTATTTACGTCTTCTCTCTATTAAGTGCTATCTTTCCGTCTCTCCTTGGTCTTTAATGACTGTAGCTACGCGAAAAAACGAACTTCCTTGGTCACAAACACCTTTAGAGTGGCAATTGACCATAAGACAAAGAACCATAATAATAAAAACCCAAAACAATCAATAGCCTTTGTAATTGCGCACAGTCTATACGTGTAGGTTGAGCACCAATATGGCGGATAGCAACCGTTGTCAAGAAAAAAGTCACGTGGGTGAAAACACAGAATAACAAAGGTCAAATTTAAATATGCAAAACTTTGTCAGTATCTTATTCAGTCGACTATGGTGTTTTGACACTTCGCTTGCATGGGTGAAAACATGCTTGCGAAACGAGCGTTTAGGTCACCAAAGTCTAAAGAAGAAGAGAAAAACGCATTGGAACAGTGCATCCCAAAGTCCACGTTCGTCTACAAAGTTGTCGTTTAAAGTTTTTTTCCGAACGGAAAATAGGTCAAGTCAACAGAGATCCTTCGATAGAGCAGCGTTCTTTTGAAGCTGACATTGGAAATATCGGGCTAAGTATTCAATAATTGCAATCGCAGTCGTCTTATAAGTTTCGATGATGACGATAAGGTTGATATAAAAGCAGAAATAATGGTGAAAATTCTGACTGGATCGTCCATATTGTTATCCCGCCAAAATTTCAAATAAGGACCATAAGACATATTAAATTACGATTGATGACAACTAATTCGTTTGAAAATTAACAATGTGAACGACCTCTGTAGGTTAACTAGATAGAGCGTACATAGTGATGACAGATGATCAAACGCCTGAATGAGACTATCTAGCTATGTTTCGGTCTAGTGTGAACCCGCTCTATGCTGTAATTGTGTTTCTCAAGTGATCTCTCTTAATGAGCTCTACAGGAAGCACTACCTGTAGAAAACTTGACGAAATAAAATGTTAAAAAAATGTACTAATTGCATGTTTTTAAGTCTGATTTACACGGTACGATTTGTCGCGTGCGGTTTGTAGTATACGACCAGTGGTGAGGCTCATAAAACTAGTCGTAGGACATTCTAAAACACGTTTTAGAGCGCTAGCGACTAGTTACGACTGCTTGTATAATACAAATCGCATGCGACAAATCGCACCGTGTAAATCGAGCTTTATGGAACTTTAATTTCTTAAAAGCACTGTTCACACGAACAATTTTTTACTGGGTGTTTCAACATTGAGGAAGAAACGGGAAGGAGTTTATTTTACTTCATACCAAAATAATTATCAACATTAAAACTGACAAGCTGATCACATCAAGCGTTATTAAGGACATTAGAACCCAGGAACCGGTTACTCAATCTGCTGCAGAATTAAAGATTAACTCTGAAAGAGGCTTGTATGGTTGGTCCGGTGGCATTGATTTGCTGTGCTTTCTTTTAGTGATTGGTGCTTGTTGTGTAGGTTTAGAACTAGGAACAGTAGATGGATGGTTGGTCGGAGGGGGGAGATCTGCGTTACAAAAATATGGAAAACAATTGTTAATTAATAGAGTGAAAGGGATTATTGTTCATCGTGGATGAATCATTTATCATTTGTCTCACGCGTGTTAGTGTTGATGTAAAACGCCACGTATCGACTGAATTCAGCTAATTGTTAATTATTTATTAGAGCTGCAAAAACGTTGTAATAATGATAAAGATAATAAGTTCCTTGAATCTGGCACGCGATATTATAGTCAGGGAGCAAATGTAATCCCGTGGGAATTTTGTGATGAAAGCAAGGGACTTGGCTAGTTGTGTTAAGGGGACCTTAAGGAACATCAATTTGGCTGTCGGCATTTTTGTAACTTGCACCGACGACTTGTAGGGAGCATTTAAGTTATGACATATATCCTTCAGCATGGAAACGAGGCTCCTATTCTCAATGGCTTTTATCTACAGTTGAAACCCACCAAACCTAATCATACTTTACATTTTTATGTTATGAGCAAAACTAAATGCCCTGATAAAGTCATTAAGTTGATCACGTGGCTATAACTGCATGGAAACGAGGCTGTGACTAAATGAACTTATATCATCTATTTATCGCTACCAAAAGTACAGAATACTGTTTATTTACATTTGTTTAGCACCATCAACCTAAGAGTCGTCTCACACAATTAAAGTATAATGAAATTGATCACGTGACCATAAAATCATGCGAACGAGGCTAGTTTAAAAATGGTTTATAATTACATAAATCATTTATTTGTCGCTAGAACTGCTTAAGTATCTCGTCAATTTCTTTAGTATTGTGTCACATCTCAACCACAGGTGTCAGTGCAACGAAGTCCATCCTTACGTCATTGGCATCTATTGGTCAAACATTTCTCTTGTTTGCAGCCACACTTTTCTAGATAGATAACTGCAGCAGGGTGAAATAACTGCTGGTTGAAATCTTGTGTTCACAGGAAACCATGCACCGTAAATTCTTAGTGGAGAGAGACTTGCAACTTAATCTGAAAACTCTTGAGGTATTCACAAAATACTTCTTTACTCATGATAGATTGAGCTACACTTGCATGATTCCTGTCTATATAGCAGAGATAAACAAGTTGCAAGAAACATATCCAGGTATTTACAAAGAGTTCATCCAAGAAAATTGTGTTGTAAATAAGAACATACCATTCCAGTGTGGTATCTGTGGTAAATTGGTGCAGATAATGCCCTGGAGCAGGTCAACCGATCGATGAAAGTGTCTGGAGGTTTAGTCGGCAAAGCATAAGATTGAATCCCTTTTCACACACCAAGTATTTTTTGATCCCCCATGAACTGCACTCAGTTGCAAAACTAGTTGGGACAATACACATAATTTAGAAGTAAACCTCTCAGCATTGCTCTCAAACTCTAACCCCTTCCCCTCCTCAGATGAAAACTGTGTATACATAAAAGAGGAGAAGTTTCGAAAGGAAAGGAAAAAACCTGTCGACGTCCCAACAATTATGCAACTGAGTGTGGCTAAGCTAGCGGAACAAGCTAAATCTATGCATTCACTGATGATGTACTATCCAGTCAAGAGAGAGATATATATTGAGCAGTTGGAGTTCAGAGGGTTTACAAATCCATTTTTGGAAGAAAGCGATCACCTCTTCAACCTGGCCACTAAGATTGTAGCTCCTGAAAACGTTAAAAATGACGTGTCAGCAAAGTGACATTAGTCATAAGTCCAGATCCAGTCAATAGATTTCAGCATCTGGTCTCCAACAAGGAAACACATATATCTGACATGGAAACGTACCGGTAAATTGATGAAAATTAAAGCTCAGGACAAAACAATCGAGCTCAAGGAAGATCGCACTCTCTTTGCGCGAATGATGATAATCTGCAAAACACGACTTGAGATTAAAAGAATCTGTATGACAGGATGAGTTCTCAGTAGTACCAAGGTCGATGTTCACCGCGGATGACCAGCATGCTTCCCTGTTCCACAAAGGCCACCTTAATGAAAATACTTGAGAAGTTACCTACTGGTAATGCCGTTCCGGAGAACATCCCAGTCCCTATAGGCACAGAAGTCACTCCCATGAAAATATCTATCATTGATGCCATGGCAGAGGCACAGAGAAACTACCTTTGGTTTTGCCAGCAAGACCTTAGAGAGAGGAGGAGATTCGAAAGTGGACTTCGTGTTGTAGTGGCATGGGCAAGCCAATGCAAAGCAATGCAAAAAGATATGCATATCTAAGCAGCAACCAAGAAGAAGCTGATACCAAGATATTGCTTATTTCATGCTGTTGATGCCATAATATCAGGAGCTACGAGCATTGACATAAGTGATACTGACGTCTTAACGCTTGCTCTCAGGCGAATCCTAGGGTTGTGTGATGATACCAAGTTTGTGACTGGAAGATGGCAGTGTATACCACTTGGTCCTATAGTACATTCGCTGGAACCTGCTAAAACTGCAGCGCTTCCAGGATTTCATGGCGGGAGTGGTTTTGCTTGTAAAGGGAAACTATGTTGTTGGAAAGTCTCATTGAAGTTGACGAATATATCATCACTGGACTTACAGATATAGGTGCTTCCTGCCAATACCAAGGATGCTTGCCTCGATAAAAAGGCTTACAGTATATAAATATTTCCAAGCCAAGACTCCAATCACCCATGTGAAAGAACTACAGTCGCAACTGTTTGAGAGGAAGCAAGCTGAAGCAGAAAGACTGCCTCCAACACAAGCAGTGTTTAAGGAAGCAATAATGAGAGCTCACTACCAGGCAATGATTTGCAACCACGAAAAGGTCCAAAATCCAGAGTTGCCTTCTCCAAAGAATTATCGATGTTCATTAGAAAAAAGTCATTTCTATAGAATATGTGATTTTTAATTTACCTTATCGAATTACTTGTTCTTTTTTACTAATGAATATTTCCATGCATGGGTTCTTGTGATCACAAGATTTCAACCAGCAGTTATTTCACCCTGCTGCAGTTATCTAAGTGTGGCTGCAAACAAGAGAAATGTTTGACCAATAGATGCAATGACATGAGGATTAACTTCGTTGCACTGCCATCTGTGGATGAGATGTGACACAATACTACAGAAATTGACGAGATACCTGAATCGTCATCCGATGATGCCATGGTGAAGACAAAAATAACGACGATTTTTATCAATAGTCGCTTATAATAAATAAAGTAAATATAAAGTATTCCGTATTTTTAAAGCTGTTCTAGCGACGAATAGATGATCAATGTAATTATAAACCATTTTTAAACTAGCCTCGTTCGCATGATTTTATGGTCACGTGATCAATTTCATTATACTTTAATTGTGTAAGACGACTCTTAGGTTGATGGTGCTAAACAAATGCAATTATACAGTATTCTGTAGGTTTGGTAGCGATAAATAGATGATACAAGTTCATTTAATCACAGCCTCGTTTCCATGCAGTTATAGTCACGTTATCAACTTTATGACTTTATCAGGGCATTTAGTTTTGCTCATAACATAAACATGTAAAGTATGATTAGGTTTGGTGGGTTTCAACTGTAGATAAAAGCCATTGAGAATAGGAGCCTCGTTTCCATGCTGAAGGATATATGTCATAACTTAAATGCTCCCTACAAGTCGTTGGTGCAAGTTACAAAAATGCCGACAACCAAATTGATGTTCCTTAAGGTCCCCTTAACACAACTAGCCAAGTCGCTTGCTTTCATCACAAAATTCCCACGGGACTTTATTTTACGACATTTGCTCCCTGACTATTACTGTTTACTGTAATACGTTTTCGTGACCAACACCTTCATAGGCGCTTTGAATAGAACAGACTCGAAAATGTTCTTCGTTCATCTATAAATGTAGCTGTTCCGCTATTTTAGGCGAAATAACTTTGCGGCGTGAAATGGCCCCCGTTAATGGAGAATGAGTGTTTTTAACCTACCCATTATGGCTTGAACAACAGTACTCTTCCTATCTCCATTGGCATTACTTCTCTCAGACACACAGTCTACAGTCGTTCTGCATTTAAATTTAAATTTATCCACAATACTGCACTTCCACATCGATCGAACCTCCAAGACACTTGTAAAATTCACGCGCAATTTGCTTGTTGTCAACCTTTTTGAATACGTGCTACCAGCTGATTTTTGAGTAACGTCATGACCGCTTAAGAACCACTTGAAGGCAACTGCTTTATCTCCTGAAGCAGAACACGTGACGGTCACGTGAGACCCTGGTGTAGTGGTCAAGTGACCATGGGCGTGTGATTGGGTGATTTGGGCTGTTGGAGCTGCAGTCAAGAAAGGAACACCGTTAACAAGGCATTATTTTACCTGCGCATGCGCTGAACTGCTGAGCCAAACAATTGTATGGCGGGCTCCTCACAGGAATGACGCGCACAAAGCCTATATTGTCAACATGGCGCTTGTTATAATATTTTTTTTACTATCGCTTGTTGTTCTTGCCTTCTTTTACAGATGTAAAAAAACAATGTACAATACAAACGTTTATTTCATTTCTTTCATATTTAATTCATTGACATTAACAAATAAACAACCATGAAATATTTATTCCAGCGATTTGAATCAGAAGTCATTGAATCGGTACGCCAGAATGTCAGTGACAGGTCAATTTGAAGCCATGTTTTGGTCTCTTTACCAAATTTTCCCAGTTGTTCTCGCCTAATAACATAAAAGTGTACATCACATAGATAAGAGAACAAGTTATAACTCAGTGGTTGATGTTCGAGAATTCATGTTATGACACAAAATTAAATATTCATGAACAACAATATTCAAGGTGAATTTAAACTTCGGACCATTGTAATGTCAGATCACCGATTTTGCAAACAAATAAATGGGATTGTAGCACACGAATTGGGAAGATAGCATTTAGAGCTGCAAGGCTATAATATTCTCTTGCTTTGAAAATGGAACCGATATTCTGTCTGCCGCTAAAACCACCATCAATAATATTTCACTTGAAAACCCTAATTAGCCAAATTTTGCCAACAAGAAGTTTCACATCACAATGATAAGGATGAAATTAGGGTCTCATCAGTAGAAATAACTCAGTGGTTGTTACCCTCCAATAAGAGAATTTTCCCGTTTGATATAAGCTATAATTGCTCCAGTGCACAATATCGAGAGATTTCAAACTAAAGCAAAATCCAATTCGGATAATCCGATTTCAAAACACATCATGAAATAAAAACATATTTATCATACACTTACCTAAATTTATTGATTAGAACCATGTCTTTTAGTAAAAGGGATGAAACAACAGCTCTTATCAGGCAAAAACAAGCAACAATTACAAATGGCGAAGATTCTTCGCACATGTTCGCAGAATACTATTATTTTGACTCCGTTTAGCGAGGCATCATCAATCTAATATTGAACGACTGGAACTTAAGCAATAACCTTAAAGTTATTTAAAACTATACTGGACTTTTCTATGCTCCAAAATGTTCTAAAGGTGGAAAAAAATACATCGGCATACCAAGCAGTTACGAAATCCGACAACGAACGCTATGAGGATGAGGTGTCTCAAAAGGCAATTTCGCGCATGCGCAGGTAAAATAATGCCTTGTTAACACCGTTAGTTTCAATCTCGTACCCTGAGCCCTCGTTACTTCGGCCAGCGGCTCGAAACAAGGACTCTGGCATAATCTACTGAAAAGCAATCTCATACCCTGAGTCCTCGTTACTTCGGCCAGCGGCTCGAAACAAGGACTCTGGCATAATCCACTGAAAAGTCCAAGGTTTCTTGGACTTCCGGCTGCGCATGCGCCTTTACGGCCAATGTACAAACCGACCAATGGGGAATGGAGATTATGTCCGAGCTGATATTTAAAAGTAAAATCCGTTGTAATTCTCATGTAATCGATATCCAGCATCGATCAACATACGGCGATATCGTCAATGAAAACGGATTTTTCCTAGTGATATTGTGGAAGTTTTGGAACAAAATTCATAGATTGTAATGATTATTTATTGAATAAACATAATCCGAAGGGATTTTAGGTTAATTTGTGATTTTCGGGAAGCTACAAGAGAAAGTTCTGTCGGCCGTTGGCAGCCGTGTGTAACGAACGGCGAAACATTAAATAATTTCCTAACTATTGCTTCAAATTGGCTGAAATTCTGTAGGAAGGTAAAGAAAATAGCGATACACAAGTACAGACTTAATTTTTTATCATATTTTATATATTTTCTACTGCTAAAAACGGTCACTAACATCTTGCTTTAGTTTATTTGTGTTTCCGGTTATTCGCGCTTGCGTGGTTGTCAAAATTGAATGACCAATCAAATTTTAACAAAAATCGGATTATGTCAGAGCCCTTGTTATCCGCTGCTGGCGAGGAAAAACGCGGGCTCTGAGTATGAGATTGATTGAAAAGTAGCACATGGGCATTTTGTAATGCGCACGCGCGTCGTCGGCCATTTTTTTAAAGCAAATAGCTGTAATAAATCGTTGCGTGACAAATAGTTCAGGCGCGAAATTTAAATACCTCTGTAATTCAAAATGTTCTCGTCGAAAAAATACGCTTACTTTTTGGCTTTTCTCCTCTCATTTACACTTTTAGAAAGCGTGAAATTAGGTCCTGGTGATGGGTTTTGTTTATGCAACAAAAAAAGTCAAAGGCAACGTTTCAAATCAATTTCAAGAGTGCTAGAAAATGTTATCAAACAGTGTTTTAGTTTCGACTATTTGCCATCAAAATACTTGTGCGATGCTTGTAGACGTTTATCAAGATGGAAGAAGAAACAAAGACCAAATAGACCAGTTAGTATTCTAAATAATAAATTGGGTCATTAAACCATTTTGTTTTTATTGAAGCAACTGTAGACGTAATAAATATATATACCACTTCACTTTAACGTCAGCCATTTTGAATCAGGCCAGTAAAGGCGTAAAAAAATTATTGAGAATTCGCATTACTTTGAGGTCTCATTGCTCCGCTCATTTTAACTCAATTTCCACTCTGCTCAAAATGACGTACACTAACGTGAAGCCAGTCTATTTAAAGTGCAATAAAATATATTGAAATGTACAGAGCTTTGGTTTACTAGTGGTTTTTACTCATGCTTTTCTTTAGCAAGATATTGTGAACATCCCAACTGAACCAGCAACAAGTATAGACATATCGTTTGAAACAGAAAATAAAGGTATAAGGAACCTGTTACCGTAAATTCCATCAGAATGTTCTTGCTATTGACAGTTCTGAATTTGTATGCGCTTGATAACTAATCAAGGTGAAAACCATCATACAAAATAGCAAATGACTGTAATAGGGGTGGGATCAAGATGCAATCACACATACACATGTGGTCAGGGCACTCAAACCTACACTTGGTTTTATACAAAAAAAAAAGGTACAGTGTTTTAGATTAGCAGTAATTACAAATATAGCAAGTAAAGAAATATAAAAAAAGAATAACCCTACATGTACTATTTTATACAGATCTAGATCCATGTTGATTCGATAGTACATTTGGCTTACAATATAATAAAAATCATTCAACAATTCTGGGCAATAATATCTATCACTTTTGTTGGTTGTATCATTTTTAAGGATGTGAAATCAAACAACAACTGAAGTTAATTAAGGAGACACTTTACCAGGAAACAAAAAAGAGCACAAAAAATATTAGTTATGACCCAGATGAGTTTAGGGAAATATGCAAACATGCTGGGGGCATGCAGTTGTACGACAACATTCTTAAGGCTGTCACAAGCCCTTGTCATTCAACAGAAAGAATTGACCTGAATAAAAAACGAGTCATGGCCATAATTATGAACATGTGCTATTGCCTAAGTCAGAGATTTAGCTGCCTATCTTGGTTAGCCTATACATGGTTATTATAGGCAGCCTGAACTGTCAATTAAGCCAGTTATAAATCTCTAATCTAAGTTTGTAATTTTACAAACAACAGTAATAAATAAAGTCATTGTCAGAGATGTGATGCTTTGCAAGCTGATCATGCTATTTATTTGAAAAACACACACATGAACCAAGAAGGAATCGACACTGAGCATATCTTAGGAAATACATGCTGCCGAATATCATTAGACATGAGATTAAATGAACTTGTCCAACAACATCACACTTCACTTTCAAATTTTTTGCACAAGGCAATAAGTAACAGATGGCTGGTGGTACCAGTCATAGATGACTACACTGCAAAACATTCCATAAGACGACCTGAGGATGAGCATCTATCGGTAGCCAAAACAATGTGCACCATTATTATCAAGGCCTTCAAGACAATACCTGTAATTGAAAGAAATAACAATATATCAACTCACATACATGACATACAAGGAATAGATATACAACTCTGCTCTGACACAATAACATCTTCTACAACAATGACAGAACTTGCCGAAAGCTACACAGCAATTATGCCAGACTGGATGAAAGCATCATTTTTTAACCCTGAACTCACCCGACAAAGACTTGAAACACATAAATACAGTGATAATGACAATGTTAGAAAAATGAGAAAAATGGATGATCTACACTTACTCGACTTTAATTATTTATTAAATTTATTTAAATTAAGAAAAAAAATTAGTAAAAACTGATTGATTGTTTTTTTGCAAGTATATAATTAAAAGGTAATAAGTTGGATTAATTTGCACTTTATTTTTTGAATTCTTTATAAATTCATCTCAAATTGGGAACATCTTAATATGTGCACTAATACTATCCTACACTAAGCATTGAACCAAAAGAGCAATGAAGTGCATATTTAGATATATTTAAACACAGATTTATCAGTACAAAGTTGACTCTAACTTCCAACTATTCATCATTGCAAGTGAGTTGCTATAATATGGTATGACAGTAAATACAACTTGAACCATGTGATTGCTGTAAATAATTCCATACATGAGGTTTATTTTAATCATCAATGTTATAGAAAAATGGCCAGTTTTAGTCTGGGACCATAATTGCCTGTGATGTACAATAAAAAAATGCATTATACATTTGAGATTACACTTTTAACAAATGAATATAAATGCAAGCTATGCTGCATAGATAAGTTTTCACTAATGCACTTCTCATTATCATTAATTCAGACCTTTAAAGTGAGCATAACTGCTGTACAATACAGTAGCAGGAATGAGTTGGTTACTAGTTAAAATGTATTTTAGTGTAGTCCTTAATCACTGAGAATGCTCAAGACCTGTCTTCTAATAATATTCTTGGTGGTTAATGAATTATAATTTGCTATATTATTGTGAAAAATGTTTTGAAATAATACAATTGTGACCAATTGACAGCCCTAGCTTACAGTTAAAAGAGTTTGAATAAGAATCAACTTTGATTGGGTATTTCCATTTCAGATTGACAAAAATAATTCCATGTTTGTTTGATAAATGGCTTTAAGTCAGACATTTTTTATATTAGTTGATATAAACATTACCAAACTAAAAGAAAAAAAAATCAAGACAATGAAAAAACAGAAGAAAATTTTCAAGATCTGGTTATTAATTAGCATAAATTTGCATCAAAATCCCCACGTTGTAGTGAACTAATAATGGCGGACAAGAAATACATGGCCTTCACTTTAGCAGTTATTATGTAGGTTATTTCCACGCGATAAAAGAAAACTAACCCATTTACTTGATTCTTTAGTTTTCCATCATGACATTGAAAGTTAAATCGTTTGGAGGCTGTGAGTATTAATTCGTTTAATTTGTATACATTTGATGTAGTGTATGACATCGCGAGAAAAATTCCAACAAGAAAACATCTGAAGCATTTCAATAAAATAAATATCAAAATGAATTAATCCACTGTAATAATATATCTTCCTAATAAGTCTCTGAACATTTATCATTCGGTATCAATGTACAATGATACTCTACTGTGTATAGATTTGATAAAATTAAATAAATGAAATCGACAACAACTCCACTGTCCTCTGAGTTGAGAACTGTCACGCGGTGTACATTTTAGACATCCCTTTAAACCCCACAGCTTTAGAGCAAATAAGCAATATTACATGAAAGACGAGTCAAAACACCTAATTTGGTTGTATGTTTCGTTTGGGAGCGAAAGCTGAAACCAGACGTGAAGCAATGTTTAAACTGATCAAAAAATTGATGATATTTAAATTTTAGGATAATGTACATTAAAATCAGTAATAAAAAATAAACAATTGATACACAATTCTAAATCTCTAGGCATCATTTACTTACCTCATGCAATATACTCGAAAATAACATGGCTCGTTTAGGAGGATCGCGGCAGCAAAGTCTGTCGAATCTTCAGATTTTCTCATTTCTTCACTAGTTTAGCGGTGGATATTTTTCCAAAAAAGTGTACGATCATGTCATCTATTCCTACCACTGACAGCCCATTGTGTAGTTATTCCGGTGTTGGTAAAATCTTTACCTCAAGGAAAACTTAAACATGCGATATTCATGCCGAAAAGTCAAAAATACGTCTCTAAAAACAAAATGGCGGCTCACTGTCTTCTTGAAACCTCTTGCAAACGCATGCGCATTACAAAATGCCCATGTGCTCTGAAAAGTCCAAGATTTCTTGGACCTCCGGCTGCGCATGCGCCTTTACGGCCAATGTACAAACCGACCAATGGGGAATCGAGATTATGTCAGAGCTGTTACCAGACACAATTTATCCAATTATCTTTTATTCATTTTTCTAGTATTTTTATTAAACAATATTTCAACAGCTATTGATTATTTAGTTAATATATTGCAGATACGATTCACAAGGCAGCGTCGCTTGCGTCACGTTTTCTAGTAAGTCACATGAATATCATAAGTTCAAAGTACAGTCAAATTGACCTTGACAAACATTGAAAATTATGTAATACTTTGGTCATGGTTGTACATGCTTGTACTTGTTTCGTGACGATTTTGACTATTATGAACCCTGTTGATATTAATTCTATCGTGCACTTCAACTGTACTTTAATACCGTTTATCCGTTGTCATAGTTGACCTTTCTATGACCAAACGCTTTCTTGTGAATCGCATTTTAATTGTCCAGGAACTATTTTCCAGATTTTACTATTTTCATATAAGAACTTCTCTAAAATCATTAAGACAACGCCTCTCGAAAATTCTTAGTTAATATCGAATATTGTGACATCAATCATGTTAATTGGATTTAGATGTATCAGCTATAAAAAGAGCTGTACCAAATTGTAACATTAGAGTTAGTTGAGAATTAGAGTTGAACCGTGTTCAGTGGGTTTAACTCTAGGAAGCTGTTAAATAAAAACCTTTGAAGAAGTACCTCGTCTCTACCATTCATTTGAGCTAGTCGCCCGAAGATCCTGTAATAGAGCTGATATTTAAAAGTAAAATCCGTTGTAAGTCTGATGGAATCGATATCCAGCATCGATCAACATAGGGCGATATCGTCAATGAAAATGGATTTTTCCTAGTGATATTGTGGAAGTTTTGGAACAAAATTCAAATTTTGTAATGATTATTTATTGAGTAAACATAATCCGAAGGATTTTTAGGTTAATTTGTGATTTTCGACGAGCTAGAAGAGAATTCTGTCGGCCGTTGGCAGCCGTGTGTGACGAAGGGCGAAACATTAAACAATTTCCTAACTATTGCTTCAAATTGGCTGAAATTCTCTAGGAAGGTAAAGAAAATAGCGATACACAAATACAGACTTAATTTTTTATCATAGTTTATATATTTTCTACTGCTAAAAACGGTCACAAACATTTAGCTTGAGTTTACTTGTTTCCGGTTGTTCGCGCTTGCGTGGTTGTCAAACTTGAATGACCAATCAAATTTTAACAAAAATCGGATTATGTCAGATCCCTTGTTATCCGCTACTGGAGAGGAAAAACGCGGGCTCTGAGTATGAGATTGCGTTAGTTTATTGTATCAACAAACAATTCGTTTGTATCATGAAAAGTGAACTGGGCAGTAGTATTCAAATTCCATGCATTGCGCTTGAATAAATTAGCTTTTTTATGGAAAGGAGACACAATAATACAAATATCACTATGCTATTTTGGTTAGTTTCATTTGATGTTTCATTTCCATAATGATATATTTCCTAAAGTGATATATTTAGAAGGGATCTAAGCTGTATTCTATAAAGTGTGAGATGATTTCTTTATGTAATTACCTCTGTTATTAACATAGAGCTCAGTCCTTACACATGGATTATTACCCTTGTTATCCATCATATGCCATTTAGTCGGGCTGATGCGAACATGACGAGCACCTAAAGGGCTTGGGAACCAGTGTATTTTGACATCTCGGTTGTTATGCAAGCCAGTTGGGATGTTCTGAAATACAAAACATGTCATTCTGATCGTATCTAACACATGTCCACAATTAATTTTATTTTCAGTGGAAAAAAAAGAAAATTGAAGCATTGAGCGAAAACTATATCGGTAGACTAGTACGTTTTACTCTCACAAAACTATCACAAAACAAAAAAAATCAATAAAACTAGCTACGGGAATGAGTTGTATGAATGGGTTAACAAAAGTAAAATACCCTAGAATTTAACCATGAAGTATAATATATAAATGATGATCGTATTCCTGAAATAGCGTTCATACTTTACTTTTCAATTTGTTGACTTAAACGGATTTTTTTCATCCCTTCTCAATATTTCATACGGAGTTCCTCAAGGTTCGGTCTTAGGACCGCTTTTGTTTCTAATTTATGTCAATGACATTTCAAACTGTAGTTCTATCTTAAACTTTAGACTTTTTGCAGATGATACGAACTTATTCTTAGAACATAAAGATCCTGCCACCTTAATGCAGTTGATGAACACTGAATTATCTAAATTAAGTAATTGGATTAACTCTAATAAACTATCTTTAAATATAAAAAAATCCAAATTTATGTTGATATCCTCAAGCAAAAAAAGTAAAGTCGATCATTTTGAGATTTTTCTTAATGATTGTGCAATTGAACAGACTAATGTCACTAAGTATTTAGGAATTTATATCGATAAAAATCTGACCTGGAATGAGCACATCGATACTATATGCAATAAGATTTCTCGTAATATAGATATTCTTTCCAAATTACGTCACTATGTTGACTCATCTACCCTTGGATGTGTTTACTTCTCAATAGTTTATCCCTACCTTCATTATGGCGCACTCACCTGGGGTATAACCGATCAGACTCGCCTAAATAGGCTTCATATCCTTAATAACAAGGCAATGAGAATAATGACATTTTCACATCCTCAAACCCATACCCCTCCTTTGTACAGAAATCTCAATATCTTGCAATTTAGTGACATTGTGTTCATTCAAATCAGTATGTTAATGTTTGATTATTATAATAACTCCCTTCCATCCGCATTTTCCAATTATTTCAAAGGAGTTGCGGATGTCCATTCGTATCAAACGCGACACTCACGTCACAATCTCTTTACTCCGTCTGTTTCAACTAATTACGGTAAATTTTCACTGAGCTTTAATGGTGTAAAAGTATGGAATTCCATAGATGAATTAACCAAAACAATGAAAAGAGATGCATTCAAAAGGAAGATCAGGGATGACTGTTTTCTCTCATATGATTAATGTTTTATTTTTAATTGCTAATGTAAATATAGACCTGCACGGACGCATTTATATGCATGTATATATATATGACCACTTCCGGTCCTGTATATATTTTTGTATATCTCTGTCTAAAATTAATGTTTTTATTTAATAACTCGTCCATCGTTCTATTCCTGTTTTTCCAATAACAAATACTCGAAAACGTAAGTTTTTCTAGCTCTCCAGCACAGCTTGTATCTATTTCTTCTTCTCTTTTCTTTTTTTTATATATACATATTTATGTATATTTCTTCATTCATATGTATATCTATTTATATATTCATATATAAATTTATTATTACAATGTAACTAGTACTATTTCACCCGCTTGTAACTTTGTAAGTAAGTTTGTGCAAAATAAACTATAAAAAATAAACTAAAAAAATAAAAAAATAAAAAATAAAAAAAATAAACTAAAAAATAAAAATAAAAAAAATAAACTAAAAAAATAAACTAAAAAAATAAACTAAAAAAATAAACTAATCTTCTTCTTCTAGAACCATTATTTTTTACGTATCACCTCGGATTCTTTTGTCTTCCACGGGATTTACAATTCCGAATTTCCCTCACGCATAGATGAGGGAAATTTAGAAGACAAAGAAATCCTTAGTCTTTTACAAAATTCTGTCGTGTCTCTTGTCTTCCTCCCTTTTACTCACTAGAGCAAAACGCGTTCTACTTATAAAAATTGTTGCTCGCTTTCCATGTGGGACGTGTTTCTCCGTTCTTGTACATCGTGTTTTGCAAATATGTGCATGCTCGATCTCAAAATAAATTGAAAACGACACCTTAAGGTTAATTTTTCTCTTTGATTCTTTCTTTCTTTTTATTTCCTTCTCTCTCTAATTAGTTTGGATGATGTCGTTGTTCACGTGACTTCAAACTCGCACGACTAAAACCGCACTTTTTTACTGATTTCCATGGTAATACCATGACACTCGGGAAATTAGAGATTAAATTTCCCCGAATACCTCGGGAAAATTTGTTTAAGTCCCTCGGGCTGCGCCTTGCCATTGGGGGAAATTTAATCACTAATTTCCCGATTGCCATGGTATTGAGCTTCGGCGGTAGTCAAGTTTGGAGATACCATTTGAGCTTTGCAAGTTCAGTGGCTAGTTGCGAACTTCACAAAGTGCTAGCATATCACAGCACGAAATCATGTCAATATTTATGTACATTTATGCGTTCGTATAGTGCATAATAGGCCCGCGAGGGGGATGGGACTCCGGGGGTAAACCAATTCACAGGTTAGCTCAGTTGGGAGCTATTAATCCGGAGTCTTGAGGAGAATGTTCTTCGATTTATAATTGTTAGGCTTCGCCTCTTCTCGGATAAGGACGATTAACTGGAGGTCCCGCCTCGCCACACTACACATTAACCATTAACGGGGGGACGTAAAAGAACGACTGAGGACGCAGGTGACGACTATGCCCGGTGATAGGCTTACACTAGTACATACTAATTACTAATAAACCTCATGCTTGTAAAACTGGATTACATACTATAAATAATAGGAAAATAAATCGCATTGAGACTTTGAAATGCGCTATATAAGCACCTACATTGCATTACGTATTACATAAACGATCGGGGATGCCTGTCGGGTAAAAATAAGAGATTTGGTCTCTTTTATGGTTTTAAATATTCGATTTGCCAAATACTAACTTTTTGGTATCTTTTACGGATAAAAAGATTGTGAAGCCACGACCTATTAGAGAACTTTCGGTATCTTTTGGGGGTAATTTTCGAATAGCATCCCCGGTCGTTTATCCCCAGAATCCCCCGCAACACCCTCTCCCGTAAAGCTCCACACAAGCACATCCTTATAAATAGACTAGGAAAGAGTGTCTTGCATTTGCGCTTGTGCATGAGACATTTAAAGGCTGACTTACATATAATTTGACGTACCTTGATTTCCAACATTTCATCAAGTGTGTAGCCGTACCCAAGCTTATACTCCGTTACCCATTCAGCCTTGACTCCATCTCCCTGCATCGCTATTCCTACTAGCTGTTTGACGGTAACAAGATCGAACTGTATATATGCGTTGTCAGTATCCGTAGTACACCACGAGTTTTCGCCGTAGAGTCGGCTGGATTCTGCTGTATGTTTCAAACCTCTTGAAGACGATGAGCTCATGTACCTGCCGTGGAATGTATGTTTACCGAAAACTTTTTCAAGCCCTATTGATTCTTTCCCACCTGATGGAAAATGGTAAGCAGTAAATAGATCAATAAATGGTTAGCAAAGGAATTTAAAGGAAAGGAAAGGAATTGAAAGAAATTGAAAAAAATCGAAAGGAATTCAAAGAAATTGAAAAGAATTGAAAGGAATTCAAAGAAAATGAAAGGAATTGAAAGGAATTGAAAGGAATTGAAAGAAATTGAAAGGGATTGAAAGGAATTCAAAGAAATTGAAAGCAATTGAAAGGAATTGAAAGAAATTGAAAGAAATTGAAAAGAATTGAAAAGAATTGAAAGGAATTCACAGAAATTGAAAGGAATTGAAAGGAATTGAAAGAAATTGAAAAGAATTGAAAGGAATTCAAAGAAATTGAAAGGAATTGAAAGGAATTCAAAGGAATTCAAAGAAATTGAAAAGAATTCAAAGGCATTCAAAGGCATTCAAAGAATTGAAAGGAATTGAAAAGAAATTGAAAGGAATTGAAAGGAATTGAAAAGAAATTGAAAGGAATTGAAAGGAAAGGAAAGGAAAGGAATGGAAAGGTATGGAAAAGAATTGACAGGAATTGAAAGGAATTGAAAGGAAAGGAATTGAAAGGAATGAAAAGAAATTGAAAGGAAAGGAATTGAAAGGAAAGGAATGGAATTGAAAGGTATGGAAAGGAATTGAAAGGAATGGAAAGGAATTGAAAGGTGTCAAAAAATGATGACGTAATCTGTCATATTCAAGGTCACGTGATATGTAAGCACCTCGTGCGTTGTTGAGAAGAGTAGAGTGAGAGAGTGTTTGTATAACTCAGTCAAAAATTGTTAAAATTCTACATGAAAACCAGCGTCTATTATCAATAAAATCATTCAAAATACAACATGGTCCTTCGAGCCGGATAATCACAAGGAATTGAAAAAAAAAAATCGGATCAAGAAGTCAACTCATCGCTACGGATCCGCTAGTCGGATAAAATCAAAAGGAATTTGAATCAAAGGAATCTAATGAAGAATCTAAATCAAAGTTACGGATATCATTCAATACCGAATTTCATCAAGGATTTTCATTAATCATCAGTTCAATAATCATGGATATCGCCAAGTCGAAAAAACTACGAGAAAGCCAACGGAAATATACAGAAAAACTCATCAGTAAAATCAACAAGTCATGCGAAGAATTCAACGGATCTCTGGCTCACAGAGAACTTCTTACAGGATTAAAAAAATCAATCGAGGAAAAATCTATGGCAAGCCAAACATGTCAAAAGTGTATCGAGTTAAATTTGTAATAGTTGAGTTTATAACTTTGTAGTGCGAGATATATATTTCGATATGCGAGAAAAATAAATCACTATATGAGATAGAAAATAGATAGTGTGAGTTTTATATTTCGATATGTGAGAAATAAAATCAATGTATGAAATAAACTCTTTACTAGTCGAGAATGAGAATCTGGCGTCTGAATTCAACAAGTCATCTGTTGAAAAATAAATACCGTAGTATCAAACAAATAAACAGTAGTGTCAAAAAAAAAGTGATGTTTGAAATTCAAATCACTATGCGAGAAAAAAAATTCGCTATGTGAGAATATCGATTGGAAAAGCCGAAATATCGATTTGTTAGGAGCCCGCGATCTAAGTTAGCAGCTGCAAAATTAAAATGGCGACAAGCAGGATCTGTTCAACTGAAGTAAATGAATTTCTTGTTGAATTTATCGAATTTGTCGATAAGATTTCAGCAGCATGTGATGCACATGATATGGTTGAGTTAGGGAAAGCCGAAAGAATACTTGAGGAATATACGAGCATACTTCTTTCAATATCATTAACTCAAAATACGAACGAAAGCTTACATTTATTTGAAAACTTGATTGATACTTTGGCGCTTTTACTTCAAAAGTTGTCCTTTGCACAGAGTGGACCATGCCGGAAAAACAACCAGAGAATGTCTTTAAGCCTCTCTGAAAGTACAGGAGGAAGACCAGCCTATAAAATAACCAAAAACATGATTGAACAGCTTCGTGAAACTGGTATGAGTTGGACAACCATATCTGAATTTCTTGGTGTCTCCATTAGCACTTTAAACAGACGAAGAGCAGAGTTTGGATTAGAGGACAGCTTTTCTGAAATCACAGATGAACAGTTAGACAACGAAATACAGAACATCATCAACTTAACACCGTACAGTGGAGAATCCTATGTCAGAGGCAGTCTGAAAGGGAGGGGTGTCATTGTCCAGAGATCAAGAATACGGGACAGTTTGAAAAGAACAGATGGAGTTGCAAGGGCTGTCAGGCGAAAGTATGCAATCTATAGAAGAACTTACAATGTTTTTGGTTCAAATCACTTATGGCATATTGATTCCAACCATAAACTAATATCATGGAGATTTGTAATTCATGGATGCATTGATGGCTACAGTAGGGCCATCATCTACTTACAGTGCTGTGCAGATAACAAAGCACCTACTGTACTACAATATTTTAAAAAAGGTGTTGAAGAGTTTGGGCTTCCCTCCAGAGTTCGAGGAGACAAAGGGCTGGAGAATGTTGCTGTTGCAAAGTTCATGCTGACTAACAAGGGGTTAAATCGTGGTAGTTTTATTGCAGGACGAAGTGTGCACAATCAGCGTATTGAGCGGCTGTGGGCAGAGGTTAATAGAGTGATGTCATCATTTTACAAAGACTTGTTTGAATGGCTAGAAAGTAGTGAACTCTTGGATTCCTTAAATGAGTTACATCTATATGCTCTTCATTATGTTTTTATGCCTAGAATAAAATCTTCACTGGCTGAATTCTGTACCCAGTGGAATTACCATGGCTTAAGAACTGTAGGTCACCATTCACCATTGGCTTTGTGGCAGACATCTCTATTAGCTGCTCCAGATGAGCCTACTATGCTAGATTATGATTCTTATGGAATAGATTATGATGGTCCATTGCCAGAGGTTATTACAGATAACAATGTGGAAGTTCCAGATTGCCTTTTACAGCTAACTGAGGAACAGCTTCACAACTTACAACAGGTTGTTGATCCCACTTCAGATGATGGCAACAATGGAGTTTTTCATTTTTTGGAAACATTGAAAATATTAGAAACATACAATATTTCTCAAGAGTAAATATGTTTAAAATTGTTAAGCTTACACTGTGACTTCAACTGTACAACACTCTCATAAAAGAGAATGTACATATAGTCAGGGAAAATTTCAGTTGTGAAAAGGGTACTTTCAATTCAATGCACCCACAAAGTGATTTTATAAGTGTTCCATTGAATAAAACTTTAACAGCACAAGGCGTAAGAGCACGATTGCTGATAATCTATTTGAATATTAATTTTAATTCTCTAATCAAGATTAATAGTTATTTTCATCGTACTGTGCAACACTAATTACTACTAGTCATTGTTTAATACTCTCTCATATGCATACTTTAAAAAAAGAAAACTTTGTCTCGTTTCGTTACTTTTTAGTTCTCATCACATTTTGACGTCATCTGGGCATCTATTACAGTACAGACGCAAGACTAATGCAAATCTATTTGTTAAAGACGTACTATTTTACAGTTAGATGAAAATCACTCTATACTCATGTA
This sequence comes from Diadumene lineata, assembly GCA_918843875.1. Taxonomy (NCBI): domain Eukaryota; kingdom Metazoa; phylum Cnidaria; class Anthozoa; order Actiniaria; family Diadumenidae; genus Diadumene; species Diadumene lineata. The sequence continues at coordinate 86,350 of OU974069.1, forward strand.
TTATTTACTAATGATGTTTTAAAAATACTACACAGTAAAAATATTTTGGATGAAGCAACAAAAGAATACCATTAAATTCAAGTGTATTCTGGTAAACAAAGATCTATGCAGAAAAATTCTATCCATCTTCTTTCTAGTGCAAAAGAGAATATATTAAATCTATTGAATCTATTAAGAGAATTTATTTAATGTTTGGATTAGAACAAGAATGAGACAAAATAGAAACTCCAATCATTGAGACAAATATTTTAATAACTATATATTTGAACTCAATAACAATACTTTATTACTTTGATAATGCCAATTTTCATCAAAATAATGATTAATTTTGAACATGAAACACAAATATTTTCAGAACTCAACAATATTACAGGCCTATTACAGGCCTATGTAAAGACTGCTTTACATTTAAAATTGATAACTGCACACAGTAAACTTGAATAGAATGTTCTTTTTCTTTGATAACTAGGTAGGGTCTTCATGCCATCATATATATGATATTTTGTTATTTTGTCTCTTAACACTCTTCACTGAATTTTTAATGTGTACTTGTAGACAATACAACATAATTTTTGTGATTATTTGGAACACATTTCAGCTCCTTTTTATGAAAGGCATGACATGTTATAGTTAAAATTAACTAAACTAGGTCAGATGTTTGTTCTTAATCCCACTCAAAACTGATAACTTTTAACTAAACAAAACAACAATGTTTTCAACAGAAAACTACCTTTCCTCGATGGTAAACTATAGGCTTCATTTTAAGCTACATTAAAAAACCATGCTTTTTTATCACTTATCAAGGTAGAAAACTCTTCTGATAATTCACTAAACGACTGATAAGTTGATGGCAAATCGATGCTAGGTCCACATGTGTGTATAATTGGTCTGCGCTGTACACCTTCTAATTGTGTAAAATTAACATTAATAGAGGTACATGTTATTGTTGTGCTCCCAGTCAAAAACTGCAAAAAGATTTCTAGATCCTTGCCTTGGAGATTTTTTATGTATCTCTTGAAATGGTCAAAGCTCCCTCGTTCAGCATCATTTTGCGGTTGAGCATCCAGCAGTTTTATAATCTTTTTACAACTGGGTTTTCTATCATCATAAATCTTTGTCAATTCCTCAAGAGTCTGGAAAGGTGTATACAACCTTAGAGGATTAATAACAGGGGTCATACAATCAGAAATATATCTCGGCTTTTGAACTATTTCTTGGTGTGCAAGCTCTAATATAATAGCATTAATTTTTTCAGCTGTTGATTTGCTAAAACACTTAAAACTTGACAAAAAGTCTAACAAATCCTCATCATCAGCATCAAAATTAGTAAGTGCTTTTTCAACAACAATTTTTTCTTCTAATGAGATATACAATTTAAATGAATCCAAAAGGAAAGCAGAGGACATGCTTTCTTCACCAAAAAGAAGTGTAGCCATAAAAGCTCTAGAAATTGAGATGGGAAAAAAATTTACCTCTACATAACCATAGACTAGTATTCTACCTACTGCTTCCCATTGACACTTCTGGAAATCATGTCTTACATTTGGAACCTTTTCACTAGCACCAACCATTAATGATGTATAACATTGGTTCCAAAACAAAGACAACACTTCCCTAACCACCCCACTTCCTTTCCCTTCCTCTTCTACACCATTATTGCCTATTACTTTTATATCTAGATGATACTGAAGAATATCAGGATCTTTAAAAATTTCTATGAGATCAAGTTTCACCATCTCTCTTTTAACCTGTACTGCTTTCAGTGGTTTGTCATGGCCAGTTAGCAATCTGTATTCTGTAAAAAAGATTACTCATTTAATACTGCAATAAAGAAACAATAAATTATAATTTAAACATTTCATAGTTACAATAAATTGGATTATACACATTTTGATAATAATAATAAATGTAGAGTTTCTTACCTTCATAGTCTCCCAAATTGGATGTAGAAGCTCCATGGTCATTGGTTATGGCACTATATGAGCTGCTATGAGTTGATTGTAGGATGTTGGTAATGTTACCAGTTGATGGGTGAACTGGTGGTTGGCTGATGGTACTATTTGGTGCTGATAGTCTGCTATTTGCACACTGTGTGCTTTGTTGTGGTGCAGGATGGACCGCATTTTGGACTGATGGTTGACTGTTATCTGTAGAACTGTACCCAGTTGGTGGATGAGCTTGTGGAAGGCTATTAGTAGCGCTTGTCTTATTTTCCACTTGGCTATCTTCAATGGTGAACACTGATTGCATCAACTCAACATCACTGTCACTGTTACTTGATTGTTTCTAGAGGTATAAACAAGCAGAAACAAGTCTTAAAATGTTACATGTACATACACAACTTGCCAAACATACTAAATATTAACTAAACTTACATCACAACATAATACCATTTGCTTTGATGATAGCCTGGTTTGCTTCTTACTGCTCTTAGATGAATTATGACCAAAACTGGTGCAAGATTGCATAGAATCTTCTTCATCATTCTCATCACTATTAATCATTTCTTCCTAGAAAGCAAACACAAATTAAATAAAACATAAAAATAGTTCTATTGGAACAAGTGGATTAAGTTATCCATGGATAAAACTTATCCACTTCAAAGGTTTTATTAAGATTTTATCCGGCACTATTAAATCACCCTTTGTACAACTGGCCCCTTAACTGTGAAATAAGATGTTGGTACATGCACTTAAATCCCTTGTCCTTATTTATTGACTTATTGAACATTGTAGATATCACTAAAATCACTAAACCACTTGAAACTAGAACCAGTCATACACCAAAGACTATAAATTCAAAAGCATTCTTTGTTTCATGACTTTTTCTGGTTAACATATTTTGTTGCTTAATAGAGACAAATAAGCTAAAGTACTAATATTTATTTCATGGTTCAAGTGTGTTTACTTTATGTTTGCACTCAACAATTTTGTATTATCAATGTTGCACATGCAGTAATATAACAATTTTATTCTTACCACTTCTGTATTGATTAACTGCTGCGAAGGTCTTATGTACACGGGTTTGGTTTTAAAAAGCCTATGGAGAATCATTCCATTGATGCCTGCCTGATTTGGAGCAAGGCTTGGTTTCACAAGTTTACTATGACAAGATAGAAGAATTTCGATATCGCAAAGAGTTGGGATCTTTTCTTCAAAGGCTTCCAAGATCGTTGCTTCCACTTGTGCTTCTGACATGCCTTTGTGAAACTGACATGCGTTGATGACATGCCCGTGTTCAGTTAGGATGACGCGTGCAGACTGTCTTGGAACTGCAGTAGTTTTCGGGTCACCAAGGAGAATCAGGTCACACATAAAAGGACATTCGTTAACTTTGGCTCTTTTTCGTCCTTTAGATACATTTACTCCAATCTTTCGCATATTTGCCAGCCTTCTTATCCTGACATCAGCAGCGTTCACCACGGTATTGGCGTTCCCGGTGTTGTTAGTTGAAGCTGTCAATGAACAAGTTGCTGCTCTCGATGCTGTATAAGAGTACGGTTTAAAAACTTGTTTCACTTCTGAAGTTAGTGGATCAATACTAGTACTACTACTATTGATTCCATCTAGTTTTTGGGACAGCTGATCTAGCTTGGAAGATAATTTTTGAAGATTTGCTTCCATTTTCTTTGTATCGTTTCTCAAACGTGCAAGAAACTCACGTTGTGGTGGTTGGGGGATTCTGCTGACTTAGATCGCGGGCTCCTAACAAATCGATATTTCGGCTTTTCCAATCGATATTCTCACATAGCGAATTTTTTTTCTCGCATAGTGATTTGAATTTCAAACATCACTTTTTTTTGACACTACTGTTTATTTGTTTGATACTACGGTATTTATTTTTCAACAGATGACTTGTTGAATTCAGACGCCAGATTCTCATTCTCGACTAGTAAAGAGTTTATTTCATACATTGATTTTATTTCTCACATATCGAAATATAAAACTCACACTATCTATTTTCTATCTCATATAGTGATTTATTTTTCTCGCATATCGAAATATATATCTCGCACTACAAAGTTATAAACTCAACTATTACAAATTTAACTCGATACACTTTTGACATGTTTGGCTTGCCATAAAAATCCATTACCATTCAAAAACTAGACGAATCCATTCTGGAAACCATCAAAGAAAAGGATTACGATAAAGAAATAGAAGCAGCTGGAGAATTTAATGAAATTATATTCAATTGCATCGCGAAGATCGAGACATGTTTACAAGCACACCGTCAACCAAGTCAACCGAGTTCACAGGTAAATTCGACTCCCAAACTCCCAAAGTTAACATTACAATCATTTGACGGAGACCCTACTAAATGGCAATCATTCTGGGACGGTTATAGCTCGTCGGTATATAAAAATAAAACACTGTCTGATATCGATAAATTCAATTATCTAAAGGGATGTTTAACCGGACAGGCGTCGAATGCAATTGAAGGAATTCAACTCACTGGAGAAAACTTGACATCTGCTATAGAAATTCTCAAAGATAGATTCGCACAACCGCAAATACTAATATCTAGCTATATGAACAACCTTCTACACTTCAGTAAAGTCGGAAACGTCGAAAATGTGTCAAAGCTCAGGAAATAAACATCAGAAACCTCACTGTAATGGGAATCGAAAGTGACACGTACGGAACTCTATTGATTCCAATCATAATGGATAAAATCCCCGACGAACTTTCATTAGAAATCAACCGGAAACTGGACAAAAAGGACTCACTAAACGTAAACAAGGTATTGTCAATGATCAAGGCTGAAGTAGAAGCAAGAGAAAGATGTTTAAATTCTAAACTGCAGTCAGAGTCAAAGGAGGATGAGCGAAATGATAGACAACAAGGAGTGAGACCGCGAAGATCACAATTCAATAATGCTTCAACCAGCACCTTGCAAGTAAGTGATAGGAACGTTGTTTATTGCACATTTTGCTCGAAAAATCATCCAAGTCTAAAGTGTAATGTTGTAACTGATCCAGCTTCAAGAAAAGATGTTTTGAAAAGAAAAGGAAGATGCTTTGTATGCCTGAGGTCAGGACACTTATCATCTAAATGCAGGTCTCCACATAATTGTTATAAATGTCAAGGTCGCCACCATACATCGATATGCAACTCGCAAAATGCCAGTTCTAGTAACAGTGTCACATCTAACTCAAGGGCTAACGACCCATCTCCAAATAAAGTATCTTCAACACCATTACAACTGGAAAATGTCAAAGTATCAACTTCATCAAGTCAACCTGATAAAGCAACTAATCTGTTTGTAGGTGACAATAACTCAATACTATTACAAACTGCCAGGGCACGAATAAGCAATTCTCAATCAGGATGTACAGCTAATGCAAGAATAATATTTGATTCAGGATCTCAGCGCTCATATATTTCATCTCATCTAAAGGATGTATTATCGCTTCCTACAGTAAGTTCATCAACCTTATTCATCAAAACCTTTGGAGAAGAAACAAGTGAACCAAGGAAGTGTGATCAAGTACAGTTTGCTGTTAAGACTGTAGATGGATCTGATGTATATGTTAGTGCTTATAGTGTACCAATGATTTGTAGCCCTCTAGCAAATCAAGCTATTGACGTTGCTGTAAATCTCTATGATCATGTAAAGGACTTACAGTTAGCAGACTCGTGTGATGGAAAGGAAGATTTGGAAATTGACATTCTTATCGGTGCTGATCACTACTGGCAATTCACCAATGGAGAAGTAAATAGAGGAGAGTCAGGGCCAGTAGCTATGAACACAAAACTTGGATGGGTCCTGTCAGGTCCAACTGAGACTGAATGTATCAAACAAGATAACAGTGTAAACCTGATATCTACACATGTACTCAAGGTAGATACAAGTATCCTAGACAATAGTCAACAAGTAGAACACTATTCATGTGCACAATTCTGGGACATGGAGATGATCGGCACAGGTAGTGCTAAGCAAGTAAACAATCATGATGACAAAGAAACACTCCCAGATATTGAATTCAATGACAGAATGTATCAAGTAAAACTACCATTCATAGAGGAACATTCTACAATTCCTGATAATTACAGTACATCACTCAAACGACTAAACACATTGTATAAACGTCTTCAAAAGGAGCCAGAAATTCTGAAACAATACAATGATGTCATCAAGGATCAGATTGAGAAAGGAGTCGTTGAAAAAGTGACTGAACCTAATGATGTAGAGGTAGGAAGAGTTCACTATTTACCTCATCGAGAAGTACTACGAACTGATCGATCAACTACAAAACTGCGAGTCGTGTATGATGCGTCTAGTAAGGGACCCCAAAATGTGGTCCCAGTCTCAATGAATGTTTGTACACCGGAGAAAGTCTTAATCCATTACTGGTTGATATTCTTCTAAGATTCCGTACTCATCGTATTGCAGTAACTGCAGATATTGAGAAAGCCTTTCTTAATATCAGTATTTCACCAGAACACAGAGACTTTTTGAGATTTTTGTGGATAAATAACATTGCTGATGATAATCCCAATGTTGAAGTATATCGTTTTACCCGATTGGTCTTTGGTTTGACATCCAGCCCATATATATTGAATACTACCATACGTCACCACTTGAATCAATATGTTGATCATGATCCAAAGTTTGTCAAAGAAGTTATCAATTCACTGTACGTTGATGATTACACATCAGGAGCAGATGATGTCCAAACTGCTGTTGAACTGTCATCCAAGGTGAAGCATCGAATGCAAGAAGGTGGATTCAACATGCGTAAGTTTTTGAGTAATTCAAATGAACTGAGTAAAGAACTTCGTAATAATGAACTTTTTCATGACAGTTGTGTAAATCCTTCAGACAATTGTGCTGACAGCAATGAACATCAAATGCTTGGTTTAACATGGAACACTGATACTGATATGTTTGTCATGAAACTTGATAAAGTTGCAGAAGAATTACTGGAAACTAAACCAATCACAAAAAGAATCGTCTTAAGTACTGTAGCTAAGTTTTATGATCCATTAGGATTTATTTCACCGATTGTGCTTCTGATGAAAATTCTTTTCCAAGAAATCTGCAAGGGGAAACTCGATTGGGATGAAAAACTTCCAGAGGGTATGATACAGAGTTTTAACTCTATTATTTCAGACTTGAACAAAACATGTACAATCACACTCAACCGATGTTGCATTGATCCAAGTATTTCAAGGAAAGAAATCAAGTCAGTACAATTACATGCTTTTGGAGATGCATCTGAAAGAGCATATGGCTCAGTTGTCTACTTAAGAATTGAATACGCATCACAAGTCTATTGTTACCTTGTAGCCTCCAAAACACGAATTGCTCCTATGAATGAACAAACAATACCTCGCTTAGAACTGCAAGCAGCTGTTGTAACAGCTAGGCTAGCTAATCATGTCAATAATGCATTACAAGAAGTTATCTGTATTGACGAAGTTATATTATGGTCAGATTCTTCAGTTGTATTACATTGGATTTTGAACGGAGGAAAGAAACAAAAACAGTATGTACAGAATAGAATCAACGAACTTAGACATTTAACACAACCAGAACAATGGAGATATTGTCCATCACAAGAAAACCCTGCAGACCTTGCTTCCAGAGGAGTCCTAGCTTCACAATTGATTGATAATGACAAATGGTTCAAGGGACCTCAATTCTTATCCAAACAACCTGATGAATGGCCTTCACAAGAAGTAATTACCAGACCCAAAGAAAACATTAAAGAGATTATCATGAATGAAACATTGCAATCTACCAGTGTCAACATCAACATAGTCAAGGAACCTGAAGTGCAACTAGAATTTATAATTCCTGTGAAGAATTATAGTGACTTTCAACACATTCTCAGAGTAACAGCATATGTACTACGTTTCATTGATAATTTACGTCGCAAGATGTTGAAACAACCAATTGTCGTCGAGTCACTTAGTGTACAAGAATTGAACAATGCTGAAAAGTCATGGTTACGAACAATGCAATATTCTATCAAACTCTCTAATGAAAAGGCTACACAGCTCAAAACCTCACTCAATTTGTTCATGGATGAAGATGACATCATTCGTTGTAGGGGAAGATTGAAGAATGCATCTATACCCTACGACACAAGAAATCCTATCTTACTACCCAGAGAACACTATCTTACGGAACTGATCATTCGGAACTGTCACAACAATGTTAAACACAATGGTGTAAAGGAAACCCTAGTTGAAGTAAGGAAAAGGTACTGGATAATCCGAGGAAGACAAGTTGTAAAGAAACATTTGTCAAAGTGTGTTACTTGCAAAAGAATACACGGACCACCATACAGAGCACAATTACCTCCTCCATTACCAAGCTTCAGACTATCAGATGATTATGCTTTCACAAGAATTGGAATTGATTTCGCTGGACCTGTGTATGTCAAGGACATTTATAAAGATGGACTCTCAAACAAGGCATACATAGTTCTGTATACATGTGCGTCAAGTAGAGCAGTACACTTGGACATGGTCCCTGATTTGAGTGCTGATTCACTTATAAGAAGTCTTAAAAGATTCTTCGGAAGAAGAGGAATACCAGTGTTTATACTATCAGACAATGGGAAGACATTCAAGGACAGAAAGCTGAAGAAATTTGTACTTAGTAAGAACATTGAATGGAAGTACAATGTAGAACGAGCCCCATGGTGGGGAGGTTTCTTCGAAAGATTAGTACAATCTGTCAAAAGACCACTGAGGAAACAGCTGGGCAATGCCAGACTTAATTATGAAGAATTTCTCACAGTATTAGTTGAAGTTGAAGGAGTATTGAACTCCAGACCACTGACATATGTGTATGATGAAATTGATGAAATCTTGACGCCATCACACCTAACCATAGGTCGTCGTCTTATGTCACAACCTGATAGATCATACGTGTATAGTAATGACTGTGTAACTGATACACCAAAAGAACTCAACAAAAGAAGTTGTCATTTACAGAACATACTGAACATTTTTTGGCTTAGATGGCAGAAGGAATATCTAACTGAACTCAGAGAACATTATCGGTACAAGAATGTCTGTAATCAACCAAGTGCAGCAAAAGAAGGAGATATAGTTACTATCTATAAGGACAAATTACCCCGACAATCATGGAAAATGGGAAAAATTGTTAAACTACTTAAGGGACGAGATGGAAAGAATCGTGCTGCTGTTGTAAAAACTACTACCAAGGAAGGAAAGTCATCGCAACTCAGAAGACCTTTAACAAGGTTGTATCCCATAGAAGTTCAAGCTATGAAAGTAGAAGATACCAAACAAACAGAACGAGTACCAGTCATCAAATTTGTTGATGAAAGGGACATTGATATTGTTATGAACAATCGTTAATATTTTGAACGTTAAAGGACTTTTATAAGTCATTGACTTATAGGTGGGGAGTGTGTCAAAAAATGATGACGTAATCTGTCATATTCAAGGTCACGTGATATGTAAGCACCTCGTGCGTTGTTGAGAAGAGTAGAGTGAGAGAGTGTTTGTATAACTCAGTCAAAAATTGTTAAAATTCTACATGAAAACCAGCGTCTATTATCAATAAAATCATTCAAAATACAACAAAAGGAAAGGAATTGATCATGAAAGGAATGGAAAGGAAAGAGCAGAGTAGTGCATATAGCATAACGATAATGTATGTTTTACCGTGTCTTAGTCCGTAGGCTTCCATTCTAACACTTTTATGACCAAAGTTCTCAATAGGATAGATCCTGATAAATTTGGCTGTGTGTGGTTGACTGAAAGCATTTCTAGCTACAACTCCAGTTTCTTCTAAAGGGACAAATCTAGCTACTCCAGGGAGTAACTTAAAACATAAAAAAATACATCAATATATTGGAATGAGCAATTTGTCGATTTCATGGATTGGTAACAACGATAGTCACATGTTGCCCTTTGTTAAACATGAACAGTCATTCGTTGATTATTGTCTTGTTCGTTCGTTCGTTAATTCTTTCGTTAATTCTTTCGTTCATTCTTTCGTTCATTCTTTTGTTCATTCTTTTGTTCGTTCGCTCATTTGTTCATTCGTTCGTTCGTTCGTTCGTTCGTTCGTTCGTTCGTTCGTTCGTTCGTTCGTTCGTTCGCTTATACGTTCGTTCGTTCGTTCGTTCGCTCATTCGTTCGTTCGTTCACTCGTTTCCTCTCTCTGACAAGTTGTCGTATTTAGTTGAATAAAAGCACAAAACATAAACGTGGTTATGAATTGATTCGAAGTGGGTGTTTAGAGAGCAAACACTTAATTTGTGCAACAGTTGTCACTATTTAGCACTAAATATCACCAATTAAACAATTTAGTGGTAGAGTGCACGCACTAAAAGTGTGCAAAAAAAAATTCACGTACTATTTTGCCACTATTGTTATTTTATGCTATTATCTTTAATTCTATTGTTTTCTCTTTTTTTTCTTTTTTTTTTCATAGTTTTTTCTTTCTTCTTTATATTTTACGGTATCAAAGTTTTAAACTTTTTAAAGAACACTTATTAAAAAACGTGCTTTACTTCGATTCTGACTGTTTTACCTCTGGGTGATCTTGCCATGTTTTCCCATCCATAGAAACTGACAATTTGTAAGAAAGAGTTCTTTCGTCCAATCGCCAGTTTTGTCCGGTTCCTTGTAGACCAACGGCGCAAAGAATGATGGGATCACCGATATCAACCTAGAATGGTTTAAAGTTTATGAAGAAAGGATGAGCCAAGAGAATCTATCCCCATATTGGCACCGTTAAGAGTAGTAATCACCAGCACTATAGCGTGATTTAGGGAGGGGAGGGGAGGGGTGGTTAAGTCTATTTATTGCCGTGCAGTTATTTTAACAACAGAACGTGATTTTTCAGATTGACCAGAGAAGAAATAGACGAATTCAAATTTTCAAAAGAAAAACATACCAATGCTGGATATATCGACTTTTTCCCCAGTCGTCTTTCTTTAAGGTTTTAGAGGGATTGGTAACAGTTTTAAAATAGTCTGGTTTATAAAAGTAGTACTAGCGTGGTTCCTGATCGGACCCAGGGATAGTTTGTCGTAGCTTATTTTCTCTTGAGATTATATACAGCTACTTCAAATAACGTTATCATCACCTAAAGGCATTGATAGGTAATTCCAAGACTAGGAACTATGGGTAGAAATAGTACTGTCATAATTATTGCACCAGTTGAATATAAAATCATGCCATTCTGTTAGCTCCATAAGATTAAAATGTCCATATTCTTCTTTTTGACTGTCCAAGATCCCATTCTACATTCCGTCATTTTGGTTTTTACCCATCATTCCTGGCAGTCTTGGAATGACCTATTGCCTTGTGGTGAGGACAAACAGCTAGATATTCGGGAAATTCCTGTTAGTATAATGCAAACCTGTAAGTAGTCCTTAGGATTGGTGTTAGTTTTCGGTTGCCAATCAAAGCCATGGTTCACTCGGCCATGATGTGGAACATAGCGTGAATCATAGAATGACGAGGCTTTCATGCGATAGTTTGGTATGATATTAGACAACGCCCTCTCTCCTATACCAATAGGGGATCTTTCACATCCTAGAACATTTTTGAATTTTTTTAATATTATATTTTTTATATTTGTAAAGAAAGGGAAAAATTGCAGATGCAATGTAATATAATGTGTCAGTGCGTATAACGATTCACGCTGGGGAAAAGGGGAATTTCCATATGTCGGTAAGGGGGGGGGGGGTTGGGTGGAGATGCTTATCGTACCTTTAAGGGGTCAGAATCGGAGATCTGGTATCTTCTAGGGACTCTTAGAAGTTTTCAGGTTTTTAGAATTAAAGTTGGTGCCTGTTTGGGAAATCAGTCAAGATTTTACGAGTGTATTATGCGTATTGCCACGCACTTCTGAATAAAACGTTTTCACTTTTAATTTTAGAGATCAAAAATTTTGACTAGCATCCTGGCCCTATTTCGATCAATATGAAGGATTTCTTATATTTCTAGTATGTAATCCCGTATTACAAGTATTGTAAAATAGCTAGTAGTTAGTGTATTAGCGTAGGTCTATCACCGAGAATGGTCGTGACCTGCGTTCTAGTACTCAGTACGTAATTGCCTTTTCTTTCTAATTTGGCTGATTGACCATATGTCGTGACCCACACGATCCTGAATATTGATCATTCAGTAACCTTGTCGTGATGTACAAGGCACGACTACCGATCAAATAGTTACAAACTAGATCAGTGTTGTGAGTTTAAGCAATTATAACCCGCTACGGAATTCTGTTCACATAATTTCAATGGCTTCCGTGGACTCTGCAATGTAAACAACTATTTGTCTAAAGTAATTTCTGGAGTAAAAATGATGATGTTAAACGAGAAACATTACTCCATCGTTGGTATTTGACTGGCTGGCATTGGTTAAAAGAAAATTCATCTGGACATCAGATTGGCCGTTATCCAATAGAGCTTATTGTAGTTCTGGTTGACACCCCGGATCGGTACATTGGCATAACAATTTGAAGTTTTGCTATAGGATCACTAAATGTATGCCAATACTAAATGTATGCAACAATCATGACTGTTTAGTCGTAAATAGCGCTACAATCTCGTACCTAGACTCTTCGTTTCCCTTGGCCAATGCCGAAAAAATAAGACTCTCGGGAAACGAATTTTTCAGCTCTTTCTGACTGGCTCTTGCGAAAATAATGAATCAAACATTAACAAAAGTAACGAGGTGCTGATTGGTGCAATGTGTAACACTGCATGGTAAAAAACTACATTTATACTAGCCGATTGACTATAAATGTACACTTATTTTAACTTGAGAGTCAATAAAATTTGAAATAAGAAATACGCACGAAAAACTGAAAGATCGATTTTTTACGTCTTTTTTTTCCCAGTATTAAATGCCCTTACAATGAACAATAAATTACAGAATTAAAAAAAAAACATTTATCGACAAAGTTTGAAGATCCAGTACTACCTTTCTGTTGAACCTGAATTAATAGCTATTTTTTTCGACCAAATCTTATTTAAATGTCAACTCTAGATCTATTTTCAACCTCAAAACACACAGCATAAGCACACCAGTAAACGACATTGACACAAACAAACGTGACCCCAAACTCTTCACACTGAAGCTCACAAAACAGACCACACTGAGATAGAACGAGATGCTTATTACCCCATTTCTGTACTCCATACAGTTCTAGACGCATGCAAGGTGCACCGAAATAGGAATTGGGTAAAATTCGTACATATCTTGCCACAGGAGCGGTATCGAAGAAATTCTTGGCAGCAACGGTGCTGAGAGAATTACCTTCGAGTATCTGAAAAATAAAACTGCTTATTTATGGTAGCCGGTAGTGTGGTTGTTTGATAACCTATTTCGACCTATTTGACCTGTTTAGACTTTTTCCGCGTCCAATCTGATAATCGAGCTTTTTAAATGAAGAATCCGTTCAGCAGTCTTTGATTTGAATTTTGGAAAAACAAACACTTATCAGATAATAATAAAAAAATAAATAAAATATCATAAATATTTTCAAATGCACGTAATTTAAGATAAATAAATGTCAAGGGGATAGATAATTCGGATATACTATAATATGAAATTAAAGCAACGCCACACAACTTGTAGCAGCTTGTCAAGCGCTCTATATTTGAACGTTTCGGCCATTCAGACTTGTTCAGTAAACTGAATGGATATATATGCAATATAGGCAACTAGCGATAAAACTAACGTGAGTTGCCTCGGTGTTGACTCTTTACTCCGACGAGGGACTAACGTCCGAAACGTCAGTAATTTCTCTCTTATTTTAACGGTTTTACAACTTACATTTTTACAACAACAAATATATGGAGCCAATTTCAAGAAAGTAGTGTTTTTTACATGTACACATTTACACACTTATAAAATGAGATGTATAATATACAAATTGAGATGGTGGACGCTGAATGTTACTTCAAAATGTTCAGTATTACCTTTCAATACAACATAGGTACATTACCAGCTGTTTAGCATATCATTGCATATATTAAATGGCATGGTGGTTTTTATGTCCAATACATCTCATTATATATGTGGGTATTTTGAAACCTACTACCTTTATGAAATTGGCTGTATATACTAATAAAATGTACTGATAAAAGTTATCTAATGTCTCTTGTGTTGAGATTATTACATTAAACTAGACTCTTACAAAAAGTCCCATTTGCTCACCAAAATTTTATCTTTTACTTTATAGTCGTTCCACTGACTTCCATCTATCGAGGTCTGCATGGTATAAGAGGTAACCATCTGGTCGTTTTTGCTGTTTCCCTGGGTACTAATGGCACACAGAACATGAGGTGACTTCAGATCTATTTGTAAATAAGCATTTTTATCGGTCTTAGAGGCACACCATGATTCTGATGCCTTATAATTCAGACGGGCATGATTTGCTGGGGTGTTGTCGTTCAGTGTTGACGAGGCAGATAGCTCTGAATCGGTAATTACTCTGTTTTCTAACCCAATAGGCTGGTTATCACAAGTTTCTGCAACAATAACAAAATTCATTACATATATCACAGCACTCCGGGGGTAAGCGACCGGGATGTATCTTTTAGGGTTTAAAATACGACATTCACTCACTTTTTGGTATATCTTAGGGCTGAAAAACAAATTACCCCATCTATTCATAGCACTCCAAGTCATGCTTTGGTATCTTTTAGGGATGAAAATTTGTGAAGCCATGCCCTTTCGAAAAACGTCCGGTACCTTTTATTTACCTGAGTTTTGCACTGCGCACAGTTCTGCGCATATTTTGAATTTTAGAGTTTTACATTTCTTATCATCAATAGATACAGAGTTATGTCTAAGAAACACTTTAACGTAAAAATACAAACAATTTTCACATTTTCAAGCGAAAAATTACGAATTTCTTTAAACTCGCCCCAGTCCATACTCGGAAAAGCCTTGATATTATTGAATTTTGAGGATATTTCTCAAAATATCTCGCAAACCAATACGGGCACCTATCTTTTTTTATTTCATAATATCATTTGAAATCATGTTTTTAAAAACATATATGATCGATGACAAAATTCTATGGCTAGATTTTTCGATATTTTGAAAAGTGTTTCGTTCAAAGCATCGATGAGGCCCGTAAAAATTCGAACATTTTGTTAATTTTTAATTTATTTCTCTTCGCTGTTGAATTTTAGAGCAAATCTTTTGCATTATATCAGTAGCCCAATTAATGAGGAGCACATTAAAGCACATTCAAAATATTTTGTATGGACCAAGCTCAGTAAAGAGAATGAATGATGTCAATTTTCGAACGTTAGACGCTAAATAGACAAAAGTGGGTATACTTTAAATTTTTTTCTTGCGAAATCCAATACGGTGACCCCACTTTTTTATTTTATATTTTTGATAAAAAACTCAAAATGTTTTATTGTAGAAAGTTTTATCAAAATTCTATGGCTAGTTTTATTACTACGGAATTACCTTAATTATGGTGCTCTGCTACTACTATATCATCATGATTATTTACAGTTCCCATGTTCACATCTATATACTCACGTTGGCATCCGTACAGTTCCATCCTCATTGAAATCCCACCATGCCATTCCTCGACAACAACACGAATGTATCGAGCGTTTATTGGGTGACTAAACCAGCTTGTTGCCGTCTCGCCCTCTACAGTCGTTCCTTTGAAAGTCTGTTATGGGAATAAGAAGATAATAGCCAATCAAAAGGAATTAGAAGGAGAAGGAGAGGGAGAGGGAGAGGGAGAGGGAGAGGGAGAGGGAGAGGGAGAGGGAGAGGGAGAGGGAGAGGGAGAGGGAGAGGGAGAGGGAGAGGGAGAGGGAGAGGGAGAGGGAGAGGGAGAGGGAGAGGGAGAGGGAGAGGGAGAGGGAGAGGGAGAGGGAGAGGGAGAGGGAGAGGGAGAGGGAGAGGGAGAGGGAAATAATCGGTTGCACAAAGTCTGAATAGCGCTATCAACCGGTTAAATCCCTATACAGGGGATTAATTATAAATGAATTTTATTGGGTGATAACTTTTATCCAATGATAAACTTATTTGGGTTTTGTGCAATCGCTGCCCTTCAAATAAACAGTGCTTGAACGGTTACAATTTGTTTGGCCTTGCTTTATTTTATTCTACTTTTATGTATAAATATCATCTTTAAATTGCTACCTGGTATTCATGAAATTTCTTGCCGTCGGTACTATACTGCAGTCTAAAGGACTTTACCCATCGATAGCCACAATAATCACCCTGGACGGCTATCCCAGTCACTTGCATCATCCGAGCCAAGTCTACTTGTATGTATTCACCTTTTACGTTCCTAGCGGCGCGCCAGGAATAGACACAATTCAGCCTGGCTGAGTTTTTCCAGGTTTTCTCTTTGGAATTTTCTTCAGAGGATACAGAAATTTGGTCGTTGAAGATACCATTGTTTTCAAGTCCAAGAGGAAAAACGCATGTTCCTGAAGTGAAAGAACAAAATTGCAGATATGGTATAGGACACTGTCAATGGATTGACATGCGCGGTAACGATCTCCATTTGAATTGAGACAATATCAATTTCTCAAAATTGGTTGCTACGTCGGCATAGTTATATAGTCAATCAGTTTTTTTCCACGTTTTAATTTATATAAGATGCCCGATTAGCGCAAAGGCTTGGCTTTATAAATGGAAAAAAACAACTTATTGACTATAAAATTAATTTCTTGTTTACAAATAATCTTTATAAAAAAATGGAGCACACCCCTCTCTTTTTTTCAATTAAACACTCCTTGTGGCTTTATTGTTATGTTTTCCTTTGTTCGTTCTCTCGTGTGTTCTTTTTTGTTAACTTGTCCTTGTCAATAATTAATAGTCTACTTGTATAATAATGGAATTGAATTATGTCATATATATATATATGTTATATTTATAGATCTAAATATAGTAATATGTATATATTGTAATTTAATGTTGTTTGTAAAATGTTGTTAATTAAAAAAACGATTGTCGCAAAACCAAAGAAATGCAGCTTCTAGCTTCTTCACCAAATCAACACGCCCCCAATGACTTGAATGAGCGCTTTTAATTGCCTTCAGTTCATCTATATTCTTTTGTTCTTTCATTAGTTTTGCTTCTTTTCCTTGACAACTTTGTTTTGATTGCTTTGTCTTGTTTAACTTTCGCATATAATCACACCGTTTTACTGTTTGTTTGCCTTTACTGCGACGAAGGACTAACGTCTGTAACTCTCATTTGTACCTTGTATAACTTACATTGTTATAATTACTGACTATTAGTTGATACAAGAGAGTATGGGATATGAAATCTTATCCCTGGCCTCATCAGGGGCTTACTCGTCGTGCTATTTTTAGAAACTTGTTACCAATCTCCGTACTTTTGTCTTGAGATGTTTTGGCGATGCCACCGTGCCTCCTGTAATCTGGCCAATCACGTTCCGTTCCCGAAATAATTTCAGTTTAAAAATAGAATGAAAAGATCCCCTGAAGAGTGTAAAGGCCAATACGTGGGATAAGCTCTCTTGTCTCATTCTCTTTTGGTATTTTATGAATTGAATGGAATTACCTGATGGCTTTTTCCCATACTCGGTTGTTTTAGAAGGATCAATGAAGCCATACAGCTGAATTTGCATCAGGATATAGTTTTGATAGGTTAACGGAAATAATCTCAAGAGACTGGTGGTAATCGGATATTTAAATACATGCTTTGCTTCATCAAAGTACGTTTTAGAGCCTTCAACAGTCTATAACAAAAAAGAAAAAGCTTAATAGAGTGCAGCAATTGTCACTATTTAGTTGTTAATACCACATCTACATAAAATGCTCATGTGCTATTTATTAATTGCACGAATCCTTCCTGACATGCTTCACACATTTGTGCGCGTTTGTGTTTCTTTATATTACATAAAGCGAAATACAGTTGATGACAATGGAGGACTTATTTGCTAGTTTTGAAAACTTGGATGACTTTTTGAGGTTGAAGAGCCAGATTTTTGTCTATAGTGACTTGATAATGAACATGAAGCACATCAGTCAGATCATGAGACTCAAGAAGCAGTTCGTTGTGATATTTATTCTCTTAAGAAATTCGTGCAATGAAGGAGAAGAGTACAAACAAAAACACAGCAAAAACCACAAAAACATGGATTAACACATATTTTGAATAGGCGAAGCAAAAACATCAAAGAGAAGGTATAGAGAATATACCACCGAGTGAACTTAATTTGCTTTTGGAGCAGTTTTACGACGAACTCCCGAAAGACAGATAAAACGGACTACGAACAAGAAAGCCTATAGCCAAGCCTCCATTGACAGGTATCTTACAGCCAAATTCGTTGTATCGCAACTCGCCGTTTCAAAACTTTGTTTTCATTTTGGTCTTTTCTGAACCGTCAATCATTTTCACAGGGCGGAGCTTACCCTAATATGTTCTGTCATTGGTTAATCTAAAATGAACTCCGCCTTTGAATTTGATTGACGCTTCAGAAAAGACCAAACCAAAACAAAGTTTTAAAACGGCGGGTCGCGATACAACGAATTTGGCTGTAAAGAAAAAAACTAAATGCAATTTCAATTTTTGAATGTATTTCACATATTAAGTATTACATTTTTTTCGTACCTGATGAATTTTTAATAAAGTTTTTGCAAAGAAAAATGTTTTGTTTACTTTGTTGCCAACTGTTGACGAACCTTGCGTACAGTTTTTTAATCATAAACTCGCATTTTATGTAGATGTGGTATTAACAGGAAATCACTGATACGCGCGGTATTTTTCATTAATTCTTCTCGAACGGTGGAATTTCCTATACAAATAGCACCAATTAAACAAACGAAAACAATAGAATTAGCATAAAATAGCACTATTTAGTGCTATTCATGTTGCACACTTTTAGTGCGTGCACTCTATATGATTAAGTTAAACTTATAATTTTTCAGACTGCACTATCAGTGAGTTTCAGTATTTCAATAACTGAATGAATGAAAAATGTGAGTGCAAAGATAGACCAACGTCGCCAGTCTGTCGCTAAAATCCTTACCATTGATTGCCATTCATTGTTCTCATTTATGTACTTTAGCTTATACTTCTTCACAAATCCTTTGTAATCTTTGTATCCAACCTCTATTTGTTTATAGTTATATCCGCCCTTCACACCAATGGCCCATATCTTATGATGTTTGCCTAAGTTGATTTGCACCAAATGATCTTTAATGCCGTAGTCAGTCATCGGCTCCCATGCTGAATTTCTACTATCATAAAAAAGTTCGCTTTTGCTAACATAATTACTGGATGACGTATATATTGTTCTCGGTAGGTAGAATTTATCTCGATTGTCTAGTGGTATTTTTGTTGATGCACATTCTGTAAATTAGATAAAAACAGAATATTATTGTTTGACCAAATTAGTTTAATTTTGACTGAGCGGTATTGATGTTAACTATTCTGCAGTCAGGATCGCAGTCAGGATCGTAGTCAGGATCCCAGTCAGGATCCCGGACAGGATCCCTGCGGTGACATTAGTGGATTGGGGTCTGGGTACGAGTACGATTTGTCGGCGAGGGGATCGGGGATCTTTTGGAAGAAATATTCTTTTTATTCAAGCATCATTGACCGATTTTCATCTATCATACTTAATTGAACAGCTAGGTCTATCTACCTAGTGTAGTTCTTTTAGCGATTATAGAATACATCACCGGAGTTATAAATTCTATAGCCGTTTTTTTAATGAAAAGAAAAATACAGTAGGTTATGTTATTGTTATTGTAGAAACTCTACAAAAAGATCACATGGGATTAAGGCGCCGAGCACTTTTCTTTTGCATGGGCAGAGGGTGGGGGGAGGAGGTTGTGTGATTTTGAAAATAAATTTACTGCAAGTTCAAACCCACATTTAAAAAAATCTCTGTTTGTTTTAGAAACGAGCTCTAATGCAAACACGAAAAAAAATCCTTCAACAAAAATTATCCCCCTAAAGATTAAAATTGTTCGGGCTGTAGATCGACAATGAAACTGTTCATGGTATAGTCAATTATCATTAATATTGAAACCCCAAAGTTCGTTGCGTCTGAACAGAAATATTGATCATATCAGTCTTGCAAAAAAATGTAATCTAATGTAGGTGCTTTTATAGCGCATTTCGAAGTCTCAATTCGCTTTAAAATATATTTACCTATTAGTTATAGTAGTTAATCCCGTTTGATACCTGAGTTGCACGGCAAGGCACGGCACGGCACGGCAAGTCAAACGAAATTTTGTTTTTGAAGGAAACGCTGTGATTTTGAAGGAAACGTCATCATAAATCAAAACAGGAATTGTCTTTTTAGTTCTAAATCGGCACATAATTCGTCAGAAAATCGCAGACATGTTTTTGTAGATGCATATATATGCAAAGTTTTCTGATGGAAACGTTTGAGATGGAGCATTTTCATGCATCGCCTTCAAAAACAGTATGTCGTGATTTTCGCTTTTTTTCTCTGCTATTATTTGATTTGCCATTCAGGTTAGGTTCATAACAATAATTGACAAGTTGGTGGAGTCCACTCACTAAAGACTGGTTGCCATATATATAATCGCAAATGATCGAGAACGGTCGCAAACGATCGGAAAAAAATCGGTCTTGGGGAAACCAAAATTTTTTGATCCTACGACCGTTTTTAAACGATTTCCATTACGCATGCGATCGTATATAAATCGAAAACGATCGTAGGATCGAAAAACATTGCTTTCTCTATAACGAAATTTGTTTTCGATCGCTCGAATACTTCATGGATTACTTACTGTCAGCAGCTGAGGACACACCAATACAAGTCAAAAGAGCAATAAATGCCAGAAAATAGCAGATTTTTAGAGGAATAGCCATCGCTTGCTTCAAGAAGCAGGCGACTTGGCTAAAACCTCAAACCTGGCTTACTCTTGCTCCTAATTAGTGAAAAGATTTATGACGTCATAAATGATCTAACCAATGAGAAGATTTGCTTAGCAACACAGGCAATTAAGTTAAGGTAATTTATGTAATTAGTGTAATTTAGTTATTGTACATTTGAGATTGCATTCATTGTTTAGCAATAAATAAGCCAGAATAAACAACTTTGTCTATAAGTGAGACTTCACATATGTCAAGTGTAGTTACGCCAAAGAATTGGGATTCGAGTCATGTGAAAAAACTCCTTGAAAAAATAAAACTTTAAACTTTTTAAATATAACTTTGTAATGCAACTTTGGGCATAAATTTCTCAACATATTTAGTGAAATTTGAATAGGTTAAAGTGTTTTTGTTTAGTATGCAACTGTTACGTCATTTTACTGGTTTCATCGCGCGCGCTTCTTGGCTTAAGGTAGTACCGGATCTTCAGAAATCGTAAATGAATTTTTTTTTAAAATTCTGTCATTTGAAGATTATTGTTAGGGCATTCAAATACTGTAAAAAAAATTATGTGGTCACCGTATTGGTTTTCGAGGTATAAGACGTCAAAAAGTGCGATTTTTCAGTTTTCCGCGCGTTTTTACAGAAAATCTACCTCAATCAATAAATTCAAATCACTCCCATCCATTTATAGAAGAAAAGCAAAAACATGTTCCAAAATATAGGTATTGAGTTTAGAAAACATATCAAAATAAAAAATTCTTCCAATATTTTATAAGTAGTGTAAAAAATAAATTGTAGAAAGCAACATTCCTTGTATTCGGCAAATTATATGTTCGTGCGGAAGTAAAAATGTTGAAATTTGAGAAAATTGGTAAATGGACTTCTTTTTTTCTCTCTCTTTATCTAAAGAATAAAATATGCAGAATCGAATGAAAAAGAAAAAAATGGGGGTCCCCGTGTTATTTTTGGAGCTATAAGCTAAAAACGCGCGAAAATTGTTGTAATTTCGATGTTTTGGCGGGGAAAGCATGGGCACTAATTTCCATTTAGGTCCATATAAAGCGTTTCAAAGTTAATTTTGAGTGAAAAGTCCGCAAATGGCCAAATTGTGCCTTTAACGTACGGTTTCAATTTAGCTGCGCAGAAAATTTTATTCAGAACCACTTGCGCGCGCTGAATGCGCAGTAGCAAGGGTCCGGTACTACCTTAAATATAAACATATTCACTCTTAATTTTGCTTTCTTTTTGCGTTTTATTCGGAAAAATTCCTGAAAGACATTCGTATAATAAATAACTCTTTCGATGTTTTTGCGTGTAATATGGGTGAATATTCTAATTGCTAGCATAATGCATTTGCAACCAGCAAATTACTCACACGTAGTAGCTGCAATACCAGTGCAAATTACGACAAAAAAACGCCCTAAAACTAAATGTTTTTGAAAATAGACAAAATGGTTAAATTTTTGTAAGTTTATTAAGGCCGAATTAGACGTTACGATTTTCGCCCACAACCATCGCGTGCAACCTGCTCGCGTCATGCTTACGGCATGAGTTGTGTTGAGTAACTCAAGCCTACAATAAAAAAACTGTCACAATCAAAGCGCTATTTTGCAAAAATTCTGACCGTGAGGAAGAAAGACGGAGATTTGTGTCGAATTGTGCGAGAGGTAGACTGTGAAATAAAAACATGGCCGAAACAACAACATCCTGTCCGGCAACAAACAAACCAAGCTCAGCTCCAGGTAGTGAAATGAAAAAAGAAAAATATTGTTTTCTGACATTTAAAGTGAAGTATTGATTGGTAAGGATTGAGAAGGATTCAAGCGGAGAGGACATGGGGGGCCTGTTCCCCCCTCCCCCCACCATTGTGATTTATTTTTGTGCCTAATTCTTTTAATTTTTTGATTTGGATAATGAGTTATTTTTTTATTTATAGTGCCCCCCTTTCAAGCTTGCTGAATGCGCACCTTATGCTAGACAACTTTTGTCCATGTCATAACGTCATTCGCAAAGTGTCTACCATTGATCGTGCTACCGCCCTCACTCCTGGTACTCGTGCCCCTAATGACAGCATTCCGGTTTCACTCTTAGCTATCATCCTATTAGCAACTCTGATTTGATTTATTACGACATATATATGTAGTTAAAAAAGTACACACATATCCAGGTAAGCCTCGAGATGCTATTAGTGTAGGTAATAAGATGGTTTCGAGTTCAATTTGGAGTTGATTTGCACGACTTTGTTTTTCAAAGAGTTCGTAATTGCATGAGCCTGTAGGGCGAGTGCAATTTGGATCTTTGAAAAACAAACGAGTGCAAATTAAGGGTCCTGACTACTTTAGAACAACAACGACGCTTGAAACCTGTGCCCGCGAGCAATTTACCGCTGAGAACGGTAAAAAAACATTAAGAAAACATTAAGTTTTAGGGCGTATTTTGTCTTTTGAATCAAGTTGTAATTTGCACTGGTATTACAAATTTCTGCACTGGTGTTACAGCTTTCTGCACTGGTGTTACACCTGAACTGCACTACTCTCGACCAATCAGAATCGAGGATTTTTTGAAAGTATATCATTAAGCTTATAAAAGCGAGAGCCACCTGTTTACATTGCTACAGTTTATAAGATTGGCGAAATTTACAAGACGCTATCTGCTATATGAAATTTGATGCTTTCCTACTAAATTTATCGATTTGAATGATAATACAATCATTTAATTGATATATATACATATACATATACGTATATAATTTTCATATGAATTATATATACATACATATGATATACAATTTATTTTTTGCTTAAGAAATATTTGCAAGCCTTAAATTTGTAATATATGAACAAAAGGATTTTCTTTAAAATCGTTTTGCTTATTACAATTAGTAATACATGTTGGAAGATCATTCCAAATTTTTGGTCCACAGTATAAAATAGTAATTTTTTTATGTTTGTTCGGCAAGTATGTGATCTATAATTTTTGGCTATTCTGGTATTGTAATACATGAAGTGAATTTGTGAGTTTTTATCAAATAAGTTATTGACGGCAAGAAGGAAGGAGATTGTTATGATACAAATACATGAAGTTGGCAATGCAAAAGGTATTCAAGTCAAAAATATCCAAAATATTGTAACGATGGAACAAAGGTTTAGTATGACTACGATATTCTGCATTAGCTATTATACGGACTACTCGTTTTTGGAGTAAAAGAACTCTATAAGAGTTAAAGGGTACGTATTGGACCAGATTATATTACAATAGTACAAGTAAGGATAAATTAGAGAATAATATAACGATAATTTGGTTTTAGACGACAATATAAAACGAACTATCAAGCCTATTGTTAACCGCATCATGTCTTTGCTTCAATTTGACACTCGCGCCTCAGCCATCTTTACTGAACCCCCTCTTTTTTTCTTTTAAACGTGTTTACATTCTTCGTACGGTTCTTAGTCAAAGCTGTCCCACCATCTGATAAACTTTATGTTGCTCTCGTAAACGTTGTTCTTCTAATTGTAATTCACGAACCATATTGTTTGTACCACTTCTAATGCGTTTATTGTATCAGCGCAATCTGTGTGATATGTAGGTGAAACGTGACGGCGAATTGGCGATCGTATTTGTGATCATCTTTATGATATTTGCAAAAACAATCAAACCCAGTTTACTGGGCACTCACGCTCCCAATGGCTTGAATGAAATTTTTTCCTTCAATTGATCTATTCTTTTGTTCTTTTATTTCCTTGCCTATATTGTTTTGATTGCTTTCTCTTGTTTTACTTCCATACATAACCACACCCTTTTACTGCTTCTTTCCCTTTACTGCGACGAACGACTAACGTCCGAAAAGTCGTAAAGTAAATTCGCTCTTATTTTTACAGGCATTTGCTAGGAGTAAATATAGTCAGAGTATATATATCTTGTAGACCAACGCTGGTTTACAGTATACTGAAAGGACTTTGGACCTCAAACATTTACTTTGTTCATTCTTTTTTTATTTTATGATTTAATAAAACTCAAATGTATTCATTTTTATAAACGGCACTCTGGTGCAATTATTGAAACATTTCATTATTGCCTATTAAACATTGTCAGTCATCTTTTCTTTCACTTGCCTAAGGGAACTACACATTTTCCGCTGAAAGAAAAATGACAGGAAGATTAGAGCTGTACACATGTATCGCATCGAATCGCATCATATCGCATCGCATCGAATCGCATCACATCACACCGCATCACATTACATGACATCACATCACCACACATCGCATAACATGATAAGTGCCATGACAGCGCATCGCATCTCACCACATTCCTCATCCCATCGCATCACTACATTTCATATACATAATTCAAAGTTGTGAATACTTGGATTAAAATGAGTTGAATATATTCAATTTGTACAACTTACTTGTAACATGTTTTGCGGAAACGGAGATGACTGCAGTCTGCATTGGAGCTGCAAGACACGGGGTCCTCTTGGGTTTTACCTTTCTGTTTTCCGTGCTCCTTTGGTGCGACACTGCAATAGAAAAAGATCAATAACACAATATTAGCGTCCTCTGGAGGCACGGGTTTTTCTGTTAGCATTGAAAAACTAAGAGTATGCAATAAAAAGGGATTTGGAGAGGGAGGGGAGGGAAACAGAGAAAGAGGGAGAGAGAGAAGAAATCTGTATGGAAGAGCCTTGCAGAAAACGGTTAGTTATAAGCTGAAACCATATAACCCGAGGGAGGTAGGGAGTTAGGGAGTCGCATGATATTTCAGTCTTTTCTGGACATAATTGTCCATCCTTCTTTAGAGGAAAACAACATGGTACTGATGAGCTTATTTGAATCAATGACCTCCACCCAGTAAACTGATTCAGTGATCCCAAAAATTGTCTTCTTGTAGTATGACGTCAAGGTTTTTATTTGGGGGATAAAATCGTCAAATCTAATTGAGAGCCTTACAAACGCTTTATTCTGAAATAGCCTGGTTTTTGGATATAATATGTAGCAATAATGTTCACTATAATGCCTATCCTACTTCCCTCCTGGATTAAGACGTAACCGATTGACAGGCTAGCTCATTTGGGAGGGCAGTGTTATGTCAACAGGAAGGCTGCACACTAAGTCTTGAAATAATTGGGGGAAATGTCCATCAATTTAAAATTGTTTCGCTTCACGTCTTTTCGTTTGGAGGTCATTTTTACATTAACTAGTAAAGGGAAAATGTAAAAGAACGACTGAAGACGCAGGTTACGACCATCATTGATAGGCCCACACTAATACATACTAACTACTAATCACCCTCATGCTTCAGTAAAATCGTGTTACATACTATAAATATTAGAGAAAGTAAAGCGCAGAGAGCTATTAGGTGACATGATATATAAGCACTGCGTACATTACTTTTTAGAGCAATTTTCTATCAATTTGCCTTGATTTGACTCCCTTTGGCGACCATGATCCTTTACCAGTTCACTTCTACCTAAGAGCTAAGAATAACAAGAAAGTAGATTTTGCTGTTCACGCAAATAGAATGAAGCACTTTGTTAATCCTGATAAACGACCAATTCAGCCCGATATCGATTGTGATAATAACGATAACTATTTGTCCGAAGTAGACATTCCCGAGAACAGTTTTGAAAGTAATGTCAATGAAAACGAAGTCATCCCAATTGATAACAAAACTGTGTTCGAGGTAGAGAAAATTTTGAAGGCTAGAACACGAAATAAAAGAAAAGAATTTTTGATCCGATGGAAAGGGTTCACTAGGAGCTCCGACTCCTGGGAACCCGAGGAAAATATAAATCAACAACTAGTAAAAGACTTCCTATCAAAACATCAAAATAAGTAAAGTAAACAGGTTTGTTTTTCAGTTTCTTCTTCTTTGATAATGCATTATTTGCAACAGTTAACTAGAGCTAAAAAAAGTCGCAAAAAAAGTTGTTTACCTTTTTAAAATTGTAGATTCTCTAAGCACAAAGTTGAATGTTTTGTCTGACGATCTAAAGAGTGTGGATAATACCTTCTCTAGTTGGTCAAAAAGTTAAATAAATTTGCAAATACCGTGAGATGTCATGAAAGTCTGATGATGGAGTTTTTAAGTAAATATTCAGCAGAGATTATCAGAGCCTTCTTTTCCTTTTCAAAATTAACAGAAATTCAAGATATTGTAAGACAATTGGTTAAAATCAACGAAAAAACGTTGATAGGACTTTCAGATTTACCTAATTTTGTTTCTTCACAAATCCTGTCTGGACTGAAATCAGAAAAATCAAATGATTTACTAGTTGAATACTTGAAATCAGGACTAGAAATTCTCGCAGGACCTTTAGTTGATGTTGAACAAAATAATGAAAATTTAGATGCTCATGTTTTGCTTGTTATTCCTAAGTTAACTGACAAAAATATGTTTTGTGTTGTGGAAACACTGTCTCCCATAATATTTAATATTTCAAATAAGTGTTTTGAAGGACCTGTACGTCAAAACAATTTAGTGCTAATTTCATGTCCAAACATTAAAAAGGTTGTGAATAGAAACGTACTTGAAAATTGTTTTAAAAATGAACAAGGGTTTTTATGTCACAAAGGCGTTTTGTCTAGTTTCAATGAAGTTGATTGGTTGGGTTTTCCCTGGGTTGATGCTTCCAGAGTGTCGTTTACTAGAAGACATCAAGAAACATCCTGTGACAGACTACAACCATTGATACATATTGGAGGAAGATACTTCTTGTCTACAACAACTGGAACATTGAACACTAACACAGGAACATTGAACATTTATCCTTTAACCATATATCATTTTCCATGCAATGTAACCTTTCATGGTATGCTGTCCTCGTTGTCTTCTTGTCCAACAGAGCTAGCAGTCTCAGTTCCATTGTTTGATGAAACCAAAATACGATATGTAAAAGGAAGTCAGAAAAAGACGATCATCTACTTAACCTACACTTTAAATCATTGTCTATACCACAGAAAGTAAAGATCAACAAAACCATAGTCAATGATTTCGACAGAGAGATTGTGTGGTATGACAAAAAACTGTCTATAGCAATTAATCAAGCAAACAGAAAAATTGAGAAGATAAGAGAATCGTCTTTTACTACGACTGACGAGATTATACTTTATGTAGCCATTGGATTATCTTTATTTAACTTTGTTGTGTTATGTCTGTATATTGGATGCACTAAGAAAGCAGAAAAGTCCACCGAAGTTATCGTTAAAACAGAGCCTCAGAAACAGAGAAAAGTAAGCAAGAAGTGGAAAGAAACCCAACAGAAGAAGAAATGCAGAGTTTAAAACTTAAAAACTTATAACAGAGATTATAAACTTTGTAGTGTTGTAGTCCTTTTTATTGCGTTTAGGGGGAAAAAAACATGGTATAGTCTATTTTTGTAGTATGGATTTAAAAATCCTTATGAACTGCGTAGTTTTTGATAATATTTCCAGTTCGTATATCAAAACATATATACAAGCTTACTATCGTTGACCGCGTGACACGCGTTACCTAAAACTGAACATGTACATTCAGTACTTCAAGTTTATTATACTATTTCAAAATGAAAAGAAAATAGAATGAAAGCCTCACAAAAAGTACTTTCCTATATAACTACTTTTGATATTTCATATACTCATACTCATATATCTAATCAGCGTAATTTATATTTTGTAGTGCATCTCGATTCCCCATTGGTCGGATTGTACATTGGCCGTAAAGGCGCATGCGCAGCCGGAAGTCCAAGAAACCTTGGACTTTTCAGTGGATTATGCCAGAGTCCTTGTTTCGAGCCGCTGGCCGAAGTAACGAGGACTCAGGGTACGAGATTGTATAAAATCGTGCTAGTTGCTCTTGCGCGCGCATGTTGTTATGTATGGCGTACGATTACCGCCAAAATTCGTGTTTTGTATTTTACATCCCAACTTGAAATTTTGATATCAACTTTGATATTTCAAACTCGACATTCAGAATTTACCACACGACTTTGATATTTCGAACTCAACATTTAGAATTTCAAACACGACTTTGATATTTCGAACTCGACATTTAGAATTTCAAACACGAATTTGTAAACAACTCAAAATACGTAACACTACTTTGAAATTTGCAACACAACTCTTAAATTTCGAACTCAACAAATTCAAATTAACATAACTTTGAAATTATGGATTTCAAAGTTTTTTACACGAACTTCACGTCAGTTCAAACATTGATTCGATGTCATGATTGTCCGCCCGAGTCGTATTTCAAACTCGACTTTCTTATTTTAAATGACATTTGATACCCTTACATTTTGTGGTGGGAAGGGGGGGGGAGTGAAATCAGGATGTTTTGCGGCCAACCTAACCAGTTATTTTTTGTTGTTCAAAAATCAGAAATTAAAACCTAAAATTATAGAATCATGTGTCAAAAAATGAAAAAAATGGTAATTTTACTAAAATTCCGGATTTGTTTTACTTCATACCAAAATTGGCTGTTTTATGGCTTTTCTGATTTCTGTTTTCTGATATCCAGAATTGAGAATTGACGTTTTTGTATTTCTACATTACGAAAAGCAGAAATCGTAGATGAAAAAAGGTTTTTAAACGGTTTTCGATGGATGCCAGTAAAGATTAAAACTCAAGTACGAGTCATTGGATTTCTGCCCCCATAAAAACAGAAATCATTTTTTTAACACAGCGCGCTCCAGTGCGCTCTACCCACGGAGGGGTACCTGGGGCTCTCTTGAAACTTCCGGTCACCGAGCTGATGTACATTCCTTTCCCTCCCCTTCCCTTGCCTCACCACAGAATATGGAGGGGAGATATGGACAAAAATGCAATGAAATATTTAGCGCTGATAAATGAGTCGTGCTTTGATGCAATTGATATCAAGTCTTTGCTCATAAAATATCGTACCTAACTCAGCTCCATTATAATATCACACCATTCGCAAAATGCCGACTGTATGCAATTGCGATATGTCGTAACTAATGCGATACGTCGTACCTCATGCAATATGTCGTACCTCGTGCGATATGTCCTAAATAATTCAAAATATTCATATTGCATGAGGTACGACGTAACGCATTATTTACGACATATCGCATGTGCATACAGTCGGCATATTGCGAATAATGTGATATAATTTAATTTAGCCCTCAGGCTCTCATCAAACAAATTTCAAAAAGTATTAATAAATTGTAACGTTTTTTTTCAAAAATTCTCCATTGTCAGCTGTTAATATCATATGAAAAGCAAATAAAAATATGTTATGTTATGTTAGTGAGGTACGATATGTGCAAAGAGTTGACATCAATAAAAGCACGATGTCGTGAGATCATGTGGTGAGGCAAGGGAAGGGGAGGGAAAGGACTGTACATCAGCTCGGTGACCGGAAGTTTCAAGAGAGCCCCAGGTACCCCTCCATGGGTAGAGCGCACTGGAGCGCGCTGTGTTAAAAAAATGATTTCTGTTTTTATGGGGGCAGAAATCCAATGACTCGTACTTGAGTTTTAATCTTTACTGGCATCCATCGAAAACCGTTTAAAAACCTTTTTTCATCTACGATTTCTGCTTTTCGTAATGTAGAAATACAAAAACGTCAATTCTCAATTCTGGATATCAGAAAACAGAAATCAGAAAAGCCATAAAACAGCCAATTTTGGTATGAAGTAAAACAAATCCGGAATTTTAGTAAAATTGCTATTTTTTTCATTTTTTGACACATGATTCTATAATTTTAGGTTTTAATTTCTGATTTTTGAACAACAAAAAATAACTGGTTAGGTTGGCCGCAAAACATCCTGATTGAGTGACCCATGATCGAAACCAGGTCTCTGGCCTCTCTTTATTACCCAGCATTGTTTGCCTCATATCCTACATTTCTCTCATCTTCGCACGTGTGTTGTGGTGCAGAAGATCGTAAGTCATATTATTCATGGATTTAACAAAAGAAAGACTCCTCCGGGTAGCTGGAGAGCTTATTTCGCTAGCAGAACAAAGTACGTATTTTAAAGTTATGAATTTTATACATTTTAGAGTGTTTGCACATCCATGTGTGGACTTTTGGAAACGCGACTCATCAGATTCAGAATTTTCAAAACAAAGGATACAACTATCGAATACCCTGCACCTCTTTTTACTCTAACTATGCTGGCCTATGATCGCCTCAGATGACGCGCTGCCACTGCAAGTTAAACTATATTCTAAGATAGAAGGGATCCAGGTTTTCTCCTTTTTTTTTTTGACGCGCTGCCACTTCAAGTTAAACTTTATCCTAAGATACAAGGGATATAGGTTTTCTCGTTTTTTTGTTGTTGTTGTTTTTAACACGCGCTGCATTAATTATTTTAATCATGCGTTTTTTTGTGCAGGGTATCAGTCGATAGTTACTCCAACAGTGATGCCAAAAAGGTGCATAAACCTAATAATAAGGTTAAATACAATTATTTTATTCCCTTTATTTGGTTACAATGCTTTTTTTTACTGTTAGGAATATATTTTCACACAATTATATAATAATTTTATTATTTTAATTTCTTGCAATTATGATGTAGGAAATTATTTTATTTTGTAATTAAAAATGAAAGCATTCTCGAAAAACTTTGTTTTGAAAATTCTGAAGCTGATGAGTCGCGTTTCCAAAAGGCCATACATGAATGATTAAACACTCTAAAATGTATAAAATTCATAACTTTAAAATACGTACTTTGTTTTGCTAGCGAAAGGAGCTCTCGAGCTACCCGGAGGAGTCTTTCTTTTGTTAAATCCATGAATAATATGGCTTACGATCTTCTGCATCACAACACATGTGCGAAGGTGGGAGAAATGTAGGATATGAGACAAACGATGCTGGGTAATAAAGAGAGGCCAGAGACCTGGTTTCGATCATGGGTCACCCCCCCCCCCCCCCTCCCTCCCACCACAAAATGTAAGGGTATCAAATGTCATTTAAAATAAGAAAGTCGAGTTTGAAATACGACTCGGGCGGACAATCATGACATCGAATCAATGTTTGAAAAATATTTGCGGTCGGATGTGTTCACCAACTGACGTGAAGTTCGTGTAAAAAACTTCGAAATCCATAATTTCAAAGTTATGTTAATTTGAGTTTGTTGAGTTCGAAATTTGAAAGTTGTGTTGCAAATTTCAAAGTAGTGTTACGTATTTTGAGTTGTTTACAAAGTCGTGTTTGAAATTCTAAATGTCGAGTTCGAAATATCAAAGTCGTGTTTGAAATTCTAAATGTTGAGTTCGAAATATCAAAGTCGTGTGGTAAATTCTAAATGTCGAGTTTGAGATATCAAAATTTCAAGTTGGGATGTAAAATACAAAACACGAATTTTGGCGGTAATCGTACGCCATAGTTATGCGTGTGCTTGCTGAACCGGCTAAACCGTAAAAAATCTCAAAAATAGATGGCGTTTCGAATTAAACTAATTATGATTTGTGAGTCATTTAGTACAGCATCAGCACTTGAGTTTGTGTATTTATTTCTCCATATAATATCGATATTTTATATTTTATTCACATTCTATTTCACTTCTATATTTATTGTAGGGTACTTATTTCAGGAATCACGCTACTTTTATTAAGTATTTAATATAAGTTTTTTTTGTTTTGAATGATCGAAATGATCCCAGCTCAAATTCAAGTTGTCCAATATCATCTTAAAACAATAATAAATTCAACAGATTTTCAAGCCAATTCAAACCTCTTACCTTGCGGCAGAAACGTCAAGAACGCTACAAACAGCAGTATCAAACCATGGATAATGATTGCCATCGATGCACTCTTCTTCTCAATGTAGCTTATGCACAAGTATTGCTTACTGACATTCAATATTCAACTTCTTTACAATGGCATATGTCAAAATCTGCAAACAAACATGAATTAACATGTTTTAATGTAACTCAAAGCTTTGCTATTTGATAAAACCGCACTTGTGAGCTTACAGAATGACTTCAGTGCCAGCTGCCTTAGAATTGTTTTAGGTCCAAAGAATTGTTCTTGTACGTACTTTCGTGTTTTTCAACCGGACACAACAATCACTGGAAAAGTTTCAGTGCCTTTTTTTCAACCTCTAACCTCTCTCTACTGGAGTAGTGCGTTATTACGTTATCTTTCGAAGACTGGGGACGATGCTTTAGTTTTGTGGGGGAGGAATGTTGTAAAGCTTAAATTGCTATTCCCTAAAAATAGTTAACAAATATTATTGTATTTAATCATTTATCATATATCTATGAAGTATGTAAGGGTTTTCCTACTCTCAGAGCCTCTTGATCAACTATCAATATTTAGATACTTACACCTTTTTATGTATTTTCCCACGGAATTTACCCACGGTGTTTACATATAAAAGGGAGTTGATCAGGACGCTCAGTAGTTGGAAAAGTCCCCGTAAGTTGGAAAAGTCCCCGTAAGTTTGAAAGTCCCCAAGGTAGTTCGAACAAGTCGTTGGATTAAAGATCTACATATTCAAAGTCTTGAACCTGTGTAACGATTGGCGAGATACCGTACCCAACAGTTTAAACAGTAAATTATTTTGAAGTGATATAATTACAGCGAATCACAAACATAAACATTTAGTATCTGCTCGAAAATCCTCTTTATTTCTCTAATGTATTAATTTGTTACTTACAAACCAACGGCTAACATCACAATGAGAGCAATGACCAACATTTTCTTCATCTTGACAACTGAAACAGTCCTATGAGTACATCCATGTGTTCATTCAGTATTTATTGATTCAACATTGACATAATCATATTTTCAATTATTACCGCAGTTTCCTGTTTTCACTCCATGCTTAAGGTAAATCAAAAGTCGAACTTCAACGAGCTGCTTTCAAACTTTGTTTAGACCAAAAGAACATACCAATTATTTCCAAAACAGTTTTACTAACAGACTTATCTCTAAACAACTTATGTAAGTTTTTATTATTGTACATATAAAATGAAAATATTTTTTAATGGAATTTTACTTTTACTATTTTTTCTTGTGAATTTCAAGTCTCATTGCTATCATTAGTTCATTCGGTGAGCGCTTCGCTAAGCAGCACCCGACGAGGCTCCGTACCAACTTGGAGTTTTATGCTAAATCTTTCATACATTTCAACGCTATTTGTCCTGCAAAGTCTATATATATGGCTACAATTTATACTAGTGCTTTTTTAAGGACGTTTTCATCCGTGGCTTCTCGTAATATCAAACTTGACTCTACACTATGGTCACGCCTCACTAATCTTGGTATTTCATGTACAAAACCTACACGACGTGGTACTAGAGGAGGTTTAAAATGCAAGTTGAAGACTTCACAATGTTCACCGCCATCCGAAAATTCATCTTCACTATCCTGGAGTAACTCTTACAATATCTTTCACAGAATTTATACCAACGAGACAAATTTGAATACTACTACATCGTCCACATTAAATATTCAGATTGACACCTCCATTGCTTATGATCGAAACAATGGCTCCATTCCAGTCGTCACGCCATCTTTTCAACGCCAAGCAGAACACCGTAAACGCTTGACTAAACACAGAAATACACACAATCTCATCAAGATAAATCGCTCATCACTACCTCCTACTCTTCAGCCTTGCAAAGCTATAAATAATAATAATAATAATAATAACTTTAATGAAAAACTCCACTAATGGCTTTTCAGCTTTCATTTACATGTAACCATCTTAATGTAAAATTAAATATAATACTTATAACTATATACATATATCAATACAACGGTAAAAGCTAAAAGAATATATATCATATAAATATTTATAATTTAAAAGTATGAAATATTGTTCGATTCTTTAATTATTATCTACAAAATTTGTCAAGGCACGTTCTTTAATTGCTTTTTTGAATGTTGAAAA
Organism: Diadumene lineata; assembly: GCA_918843875.1. Lineage (NCBI taxonomy): Eukaryota > Metazoa > Cnidaria > Anthozoa > Actiniaria > Diadumenidae > Diadumene > Diadumene lineata. The sequence goes on from OU974069.1 coordinate 121,014, forward strand.
ATTGTTTATTTGAGTTATGTTAAGAGTAAGATTGTTCCATAATTTGACTGCTCTGTATTCAAAAGATCGCTGTGCTGTAGCTGTTCTGCACAGAGGGATTTGAAGTTTGCTTTTATTTCTTGTGTTTCTTGAATGAACATCTGTTCTTTTTGTAAACTTCTCTTTTAAATAAGGTGGAGCTTGTCCCTTGATACATTTGAATGTCATGTTAGCGTCTCTGATCTCTAGTTGTTGAGCAACTGATAACCACTGAAGGTCTTTCAGGACATGCGTTATGTGGTCGTATTTCTTTGCTCCTGTGACGAGGCGGGCTGCGAAATTCTGTAATTTCTGTAGTCGATCGATATTGTTTTTGGTGGTACCAGCCCAAACAGACGAACAATAGTACATCCGGCTGAAGACGAGGCTGTTAATTATTGATATTAATGTTGGTCTATCAAACAGATGTTTAACACGGTTTATCTGACATAAACTGCCAGTACATTTAGATATTACATCAGTTACGTGTTCATTGAAGTTTAAACTAGCGTCCATAATGACACCAAGATTTTTCGCAGAGGTTGATGGTTTTATCTCCTTTCCAAGTAATTGAAGAGCAAAGTTATCAGGGACCTTAGTCAACATCTGAGGTGTTCCAAACAGTAGTAGTTTAGTCTTTTCTGGGTTTATCAGCAGATTATGAGAACAACACCAGGCTGCGATTCTTTCTAAGTCGTTGTTAAGGTTACTTATAGCAGTACTTGACTCTCTGAGTGGAAATGACAGGAAGAGTTGAGAATCATCCACGTAGCTTTTCAGAGAGCACTTCCTTGCAACTGATGGTAATTCATTGACATATATGTTGAAGAGAACTGGCCCCAGTATAGAGCCCTGGGGGACCCCTTGTTGTACGGGTAAAGGATCTGATATCACACAATTGATATCAATAAATTTCAGCTTGTTGAACGTGAGATCATTAAGCAACAAAGCTACCCTGGTTAACAAATATATTATTGAAAACAAAATCGATATTCTGACTTTAACTGAAACATGGCTAGCTGAAGTTTGTAATGGCTTCATCATCAATGAAGCTACACCAAGAGGCTATGAGTTTCGACATGTACCAAGGAAGCATGGGCGTGGTGGAGGCGTTGGCATCATACTAAAATCATCATTAAAACCGAAGCTGACTCAAGTGAAAGCATTTAAATCATTTGAATATATGGATCTATCTTTGTAAACTGCCAACAAAGTGCTTCAAGTCATTATAGTTTACAGACCACCGCCATCAAAGACCAATAAATTGACTCCTAATGACTTTTTCAGTGAAATTACAACCTTGCTAGAGCATCTTATACCTGCTCAGGGCTGTTCAGAGCTTTTAATAACGGGTGATTTCAACTTCCACATTGATGAAAAGAACGATCTGATGTCTAAGAAGTTCCTTCAAATCCTACACTCGTTCGATCTTACTCAACATGTTGACAAAGCTACACACAAGAAAAATCATACCCTTGACTTGATCATCACAAAATCGGATGATAAACTTGTGCGTAAAATAACTGTATCTGATCCTCAAATTTCTGATCACTATGCTGTAAACTGCAAGATCATGATCGCTAAGCCAGACCACCCAAAGAAGTCAATAACATTTCGTAATATCAAGAAAATCGATATTGATCAGTTTAAAAAAGATATCACCAGCTCTGGTCTACTCGAACAGTTACAAGCGCCTAACTTGTCCGTGTGTGAAATTGCTGAAAGCTACGAAAAAACACTCTGTTCAATTCTCGACAAGCATGCTCCAGTCACATCGAAAGTTATCACCCTACGCCCTGCTGCTCCATGGTTAACACCTGACATACGTAAGCAACGAGTAGAACGTCGCCGATTGGAACGAAAATGGAGATCTACTGAACTAACTGTTTACAGGGAGATGTATGCCAAACAATCTGCATTTGTAAATCTACTCATATCTGACGCAAAGAAACAACACTTCTCTGATCTCATATGCTCATGTGGATCTGATCAACACCAGCTATTCAAGATTGTTGAATCTCTTAACAACGGAAATCCTGAAAAGCAGTTTCCAACAGAGAGTTCTGCTGATCTCCTCGCAAATAATTTTGCTGATTTCTTTGAATCCAAAATAAACATAATCAGACAAGGACTCTTGCAGTCGCGCACCAAGGTAATTAATCCACTACCAGATACAATGTCAACTCAAAGCAAGAACACCCTCTATGCCTTTATACCTGTCACGTGTGACGAACTTGCTGTGATGATAAAGAAGATCGCCACAAAGTCATGCAGGCTAGATCCACTCCCATCAAACGTGCTTAAAGAATGTTTTCCACTCATACTTCCAGTCATAACGAGGATTGTAAATCTATCATTGGAGAGTGCTACAGTACCAGATTGTCTAAAGCGTGCATCACTTCAGCCTCGTATTAAGAAACCATCTCTAGAACCACAAGATTACAGCAGTTTCCGTCCACTTTCCAACCTCAAACTTATTGCTAAGGCTATCGAGAAGGCAGTGGCATTTCAAACAAATCAACACATATTGAATAATGGTTTGGATGACCTGCACCAATCAGCTTATAAAGCCTACCACAGCACCGAGACAGCATTGGTTAAAGTACAAAATGATATTCTCGTGGCTCTTGATAACCAGAATTGTGTTATTCTTCTATTACTAGATCTGTCAGCAGCATTCGACACCGTTGATCATCACACTTTGCTAGCACGTCTGAAAACGAGGTTCGGTATTACTGGTAAAGCCCTTCAATGGTATGAATCTTATATTTGTAATAGAACACTGACTGTTAACGTTCCCAATGGCGAATCAACTGTACGACAACTCCTGTCTGGACTTGCACAAGGAAGTGTGCTTGGACCAGTACTATTCTCCATGTACATATCACCACTAGGAGACCTTATTAGACGTCATGATATGGAATATCATCTCTACGCAGATGATACGCAACTGTACATCACCTTTAAATCTGACTCTATAGATGACATGGAGGTAGCTAGATCTCGAATGGAAACTTGCATGCGAGATATTGATGCATGGATGACTTACAACAACCTAAAGCTCAACTCAGATAAAACGGAGTTACTACTATTGAATGCACGTCATCGCCCCAGACCACCTTTAGAATCACTGTCAGTATGTGAGGAGACAATATTAACATCAACAAGTCCGTAACATTGGAGTGCTGATGGATTCTACTCTATTTTTTGAACAACATGTCACGAACATTTGTAAATCATGTTTCTACCATCTAAGGAATATCAGTAGAATTAGAAAATATCTCAATCGCAGCTCAGCTGAAACCTTAGTACATGCACTTATCACATCGAGGCTAGACTTTTGTAATGCACTCTTATTTGGACTTCCGGATTACACTATCGAACGGTTACAGAAAGTTCAAAATGCAGCTGCTCTAGTTGTGACTCTATCTCGCAAGCATGAACACATTAGACCTGTTTTGTATGATTTACACTGGTTACCAGTCGCACAGAGAATTAAATACAAATTATTACTATTAACGTATAAAGCCTTGAATGGACAAGCTCCAACATATTTATCAGATTTAATTGACATTTACAAACCTAAAAAAACTCTTAGATCAGCATCTAGATTTAATTTGAAAACCAGTAGCTACAACTTAAAGACATATGGCTTTAGAGCTTTTTACCATTCTGCTCCAAGTTTATGGAACTATCTGCCACAAGAGATAAAAACCGCTGTCTCTCTGACAAGTTTTAAATCGTTAATCAAAACGCATCTCTTTAAAGAGGCATATGATTTGGCATAATTAATTTCAACTAATTTTTATATATTTGACTACATATATTATTTATTATTATTGATTATTTTTATATTATTATTTATCATTGCTGTAGATATTCGATTCTACCTAAATTTTAATATTGTAAATTATACTTATATCCTTATGTACATAAAATTTTGATTGTAAAGCACTATTGGGCTATATAGGAAATAGTGCTATAGAAATAAATAAAGTTATTATTATTATTATTATTAAATCCACCCGCTCATACCGACGTTTGTACGAACATGATCAAGATGAATCGTGATTGGTTAGTTCTCATTCGGGTGGTATTCGGAGCTTTACTGAAAGGAGTTAATTGCAGTAACCATGGTTACATAATAAGATGGTTAACACCACAAACCTTTTTTGTAACTGACAGTTAATAGTTGATATCTAAGAAGAAATAAAGACAAAACAATGGATTTAGAATCAATTACTTTTTTCACACCTTTTAAAAAAACAACTTCTTCTCAAGTATACAATCAAATAATATATTCAAATATCTATGAGACAAAACAAATGAAAAGATTATTTAAACTAAGGCTATAAAGTGTCCCAAAAAAAAAACAATTAACTCCACCGTATATTCTACTAACCTCTGTAGATGTTACTCCAAGCTTTGCAGTGTTCGAATAACCTCTTCACAGCTCATCAGTTGATTTTATCAAATCTCCAATGCAATAAATAATTAACAAACTCACGCAACATGAACACGACTACCCCTGGGGGCTTCACAACTTTTTAATCTCTAAAAAATATCAAAATCATGACTTTCAGTGAGCCCCTAAAAGAGACAAAATCGCTGATTTTCACCCCTAAAAGATCCGACGGGCATCTCCGATCGTTTACAGCCCCCGTGCTCTGCTAGCTGTTCATTTATGTGTAGAAAAACCATTGGTAGAGAATGAAACAACTGGTTACAAAAATGTAGTTTATTTTTCATGGTTGTGTAATAAATCTATTTTTCTTTTGGGAGGGGGGGTGGGATTGGGAATTCTTTATTGAAGCTAATTTCAAAATAGAAAGAAAGATTATTGTACTGGTGTATTTTTATAGATACCGGGAGCTCTACAGCCAGGACAAGCTTACTATGGAAAATCCATCTATGACTACTGGGTCTATCCACTGTGATTTCCAACTATCTACAATATTCTGACCGACACTGCTTTCATTATACAGGAATTCCTATGGGAAAAAGCAGATTCCTTCACATCAATGATTTTGCGTTGTTCTAGCTTCTTATTGATGAATTTGATGATATTTGATAAACTAATTTTATGGGATGTAGCTTAGCAGGTAGCTGTCAATTAAGTGTTTTACAACAAGATTCTGGTGGAAAATCGTTCAACTGCAAATGTCATTACACAGTTTTATGAAGAAGAGTTTCTTTGCACATAGAAATCATATTGGGATTGAAACTTTTGATAAATTAAGAATTTTCGGAGCAAACAAACTTGTTGACGTTTTCTAGTAAATCCTTTAGGTCCTTTATAATACAATCATAATCACTAACTATTGATGTTTCTTTCCTATTTTCCGCTGAAAAAACACCATTGACGCCCAGTATGGGTGGTATTACCAGACAACAATGGCCGCTATGATCACAGAATTATTATTACTAAAGGCTGAGGAACTACTGGTGGTTGGGGGGATGGCGTGGGGAGGGGGCGTTCTGACAAATTAATAGACGCTGCCGGAGAACAAAAGACAATCAGCGCAACGCGCCATGGATAGAAAAAGGTGTTGTTTAGTTTATGATTTCTTCTTTAATGGAATAAGTTTACTATCGAAAGAATGAAAAGATGGAATGAAAGATGAATAAAAGTGTTTGGATAAACAAGCAAGGAAAGTGGGTAGACCATTCTTACCCAAATGTCAGAGTGTTAATTCATTCGTTAAGACCATTTCCCAAGAAACAAGAAATGAAAAGCACTCGTGTTGTTTTTAAGGTCTATCGAACCATTTCATTTAGTTAAGACAAACTGAATTAAATCGAGCAAGCGATATAACCAGTAATATCGTAATTTCTGTTTATTGAAAATAAAAACTGTAGCTTGATTTTAACTATTACATAATTTGTGTGTTGAAACAGTAAAAAAATGTCGCAAATTTACATAAAGTTTTCTAATTAGTATTCAAAGAAATCACGTACTTATTAGTGAGAAAGCGCACCATGAAGATACAGGGTGGACTGAGGAGAGAGGACGTTGAAACCAGCACAGTGCGTTTGGCCGACTGGACTGGGACTGGGCACTGACTGTCAACGACGGAGATTTGTCAGTTGACATCTAAGCATCACGGATCGACTAACAGCGGTCAGGGGGGGGGGGGGGGGTGTGCTCGTTTCAACGCCCTCCCTCCTCCCGCTCTGGTACCTGCTATCGTAAAAAGACAAACCAACTTATCTTTCAACATCACAAACACAAAAAAAATCTGATTTTAAATTATGTTTTATCATTTCTAAACAGAAAATAATTTACTTAACATGCTTCTTTGGAAAACTTGCAAAACATTTTTTTTGCATTTATTTTACAACAACTTCACTTCATGATCTTAGTTTACAATTACACCATTATTATTCCATTTTTTAAACTATGCATAATTTGTAAAATATTTGTCTATTATTTTTATTATACGTTGTAAGACTAGCGTTTACCCTTTAGGGATGTTTTCTTGCATTCTCCACTATGTCTGACTTGCTTTTTTGTCATTCTTGTAAATATTCTATTGTGAAAATTACAAAAAAAACTTTGAAACTTTGTATATATATTCATAAATTTAAGTGAAATTTCTTTTTTCAGAGAAATTCTTCTATTGGAGAATAAATCACAAACTAAACAAAACCTTGTTCTATCAATGGCGCGCGCCGCTGTTGTTCGATCCGGTCCGCGTCTACTGTTTTATTTCTCAGAATGGCCCACATTGGTTCCTCAACCTTCAGTAATTATTCTGTGGTCATACCGGCCATTGTTCTCTTGTTATACCAGCCATACCAGGCGTGTCAACGGTGTTTCTACCCTACTGAGTTATAAAAAAAACTGTAAAAAATGAAAATCACAAAAATTACTGACTAGAGTGCACGCACTAAAACTGTGCAACAGTTGTCACTATTTAGTGGTAAATAGCACTAAACAAAAGAAAACAATAAAATTAGCATAGATAAAATTCACAATAGAAAAAAATTTGAAACATGCGCAGAACTGTGCGCAGTGCAAAACTACGGAATTACCTTAAGCATAGACCGAAAAGGAAAACCTTGACATTGCCGCCACCTTACGGCAGGCCACGGTAATAATTTTTTGCCGACTTACTGCCGCGCACAATATCGGTAAAATACGTTTTTTATTTTAAAAACGTTGTTTGTTGAGGTTTTGTGGTCTAGTTCGAACAAGAAATTACTCTCGCTCTTGAGTTTTTGAATGTATATATTACATATATTTACACAAATGATTGACACATATTCGTCCAACTGCTTGGGTTTTCAATTTTTTCCATCTCTCTAACATCGTTTTGTGAAATTAAAAACTTATCCATAAGAGCGCCATCTCTTTTCGTTTTGCTTAGCATATTTTTTGTTTTCTTGTTCTCGTATGAAGTGTTCAACAGTTGTTTTTACAGCGACAAGTCTCGGCAGGCCTGTCTTCGGCCATTTTGCTTCAAGAATGTACGAGAAGCCATTTGAGTGTTGTAGCTCACTTTGTGATTGGATCAGATTCACCTTTTTGCGCGTTGTGATTGACTTTTTCACGTGTGAGAAATGCTATACTCCATTCTGATTGGACTTATTGCTTTCTCACATGTGAAAATATAACACACAGAGTTTTAAACATGACCTTTATGCAATTAAAGTCTCGTTATATATATATATAGTAAAAATGGCTACAAGCATTTGCTGAGAGTATTAATTTATTAATTTATTAATTTATCAATTTATTAATTTATCAATTTATTAATTTATCAATTTATTAATTTATCAATTTATTAATTTATCAATTTATTAATTTATCAATTTATTAATTTATCAATTTATTAATTTATCAATTTATTAATTTATCAATTTATTAATTTATCAATTTATTAATTTATCAACTTATTAATTTATCAATTTATTAATTTATCAATTTATTAATTTATCAATTTATTAATTTATCAATTTATTAATTTATCAATTTATTAATTTATCAATTTATTAATTTATCAATTTATTAATTTATCAATTTATTAATTTATTAATTTATTAATTTATTAATTTATTAATTTATTAATTTATTAATTTATTAATTTATTAATTTATTAATTTATTAATTTATTAATTTATTAATTTATTAATTTATTAATTTATTAATTTATTAATATCAATTAGCTCCCGCGAACCATCTGTTATTTTGCTATAAAACATTACAAGATATCTCAAATTATTTTTTAATAGTTTTGATAAGTCTACAAGAGCAAAATTATGAGTATAGTTAGCCAAGATGACACTGAAATAACCGAGGATTCTGAAATTGGACCACGGCGAAAGCGTGGACGACCACGAAAATCAGTCAATGAAAATCCGTCATTGGAGGCTTTGGACGTGCAATTAGAAACAAGAAAACGTGGTCGACCAAAAGGATCAAAGAACAAGAATCCCAAGAAAAGCTGTACTACAACAGGGAACTTAAATTCATCCATAAATGTTTCTACAAATTCACAAGATAATAGTACAAGAAACAGAGATAATTATACAACCATCCAACCGGAACTTGCTCCAGATTTGCATACGACTAGTATTCAGCATCTCCCAGTGGGACAAAATAACAACAAAGACGACGTTCCTGGTTGTCTTCCAAAATACCAGCCAGTTAGAATAACAACAAAAATACAATGGTCTCCGGATAGAGAAATACACGCCTTCGTGATCGACGAAGCATACAACGAAATAACAACTTGGAGAAAAAACACTTTCCTTGTGCCTTATGGGCAACTCGGCCGCTGTTTTATTGATCAATTTACTACACACATCAATGATTGGAACAATGCTTCTGAAAAAGAGCATATCGCTTTAAAAGCAGCGATCGTTCTGTTAGCAGTTGTTCTTCAGAAACCGAATGCAAAGTCTAAGACAAAAGATCACAAAGAGTGCTTGAAACGACGGCTAGCCTTGTGGAAAGACGGACACATCGAAGAACTCGTAAGGGAAGGGCGTGCAATTCAACATCGACTCTCAAAAGGTAAAAAACCAGATGCGCCTAACAGAGCAAAGACCTTTGCCAACCTGGTGATGAATGGACAGATCAACTCTGCTTTACGATATCTGAGTGATAATAGCTGTGAGGGCGTGCTCCCTTTAACAGATGAAGTTATGGAACAGCTTCATGAGAAACATCCAGCACCCAACAATGCTAAACTAGGATCACTATTATTTGGCCCCATTGAGGATATCCCACCAGTCATCTTTCAACAAATTGATGCTGAAATGATTAGAGACGCTGCGTTAAGAACTAAAGGTTCTGGAGGACCGTCTGGTGTAGATGCCCTTGGCTTTAGAAGAATGATTGCCTGCAAGTCATTCAAGAAATCGAGCTCAAATTTATGCGAAGCTCTTGCCGCTTTGACGAGGCGACTCTGTGTAGAGCTCGTTGATCCTCATATTATCGAGCCAATTATAGCTTCTCGACTTATCCCCCTTGATAAAGGAAATGGCGCAGTTCGCCCCATTGGAGTCGGTGAAGTCTTGCGAAGGATCTCTGGGAAGTGCGTGGCTAGAATGTTGAAAGGAGACGTTATCGAAGCCAGCGGATCAATGCAAGTTTGTGCAGGTCACCAATGCGGTAGTGAGGCTGCAGTACACGCCATGCGTACTATCTTTGAGGCTGATGACACTGACGCAGTTCTTCTAATTGACGCCACAAATGCCTTTAACTGTCTGAACAGAGCAGCCGCCCTGCACAATATAAGAGTGGTGTGTCCAACTATCTCCATCTATGCCTTAAATACCTATCGAGAGCCTGCCAGACTGTTCATCACTGGAGGTCAAGAGATAACATCAGAAGAAGGGACAACACAGGGTGACCCATTGGCAATGGTTATGTACGCCTTAAGCCTTCAACCTCTTATATCCCATCTCAACATCGAAAGCTCTGCCAAGCAGGTTTGGTACGCTGACGACGCCAGTGGCGCAGGGAAACTAGATGACATCAAGACCTGGTGGGTGCGCCTAAATGACATGGGCCCCGACCTTGGATACTATCCAAATGAGAAAAAATGCTGGCAAATTGTAAAACCTGGTAGAGAACAAGCAGCTAAAGATGTTTTTGAAGGTACAAAAATTAACATCACATCTCAAGGACAGAAACACCTTGGAGCAGTAATTGGATCGCGATCGTTTTTGGAGGAGTATCTAACCGAAAAGATGGATGATTGGGTTAGCCAGATAACAATACTTGCTGAGTTTGCATCATCACAACCCCAGGCGTGCTATATAGCGTATACTTATGGTCTTAAGCACAAATGGACTTACTATCTTAGAACAATACCAGACATAGAAGAACTGCTACAGCCGCTAGAGAGTGCAATCAATAATGTATTGTTGCCTGTATTAATTGATCATAATTGTTCTGAGGCCGAAAGAAATTTACTAGCTCTACCTGTGAGGTTGGGAGGCCTTGGCCTTGAAAATCCATGTCAAGCCGCAGCTTTAGTTCAATGCATTCTTACTCAATCGGGTACTCTTCCGGATCCTGATCAAGTACGAAAACTACAGCAGTCATCGCGTAAGGAAAAGAATGAAGTTTTAACGAGTAAAGCCGAGGTAGTCTACAGCTCCCTTCCATCGACAACACAAAGATCAATCACGCTTGCTAAAGAGAAGGGTGCATCGAGCTGGCTCACTACAATACCAAATAAGGAAATGGGCTTTGACCTCAACAAAAGGGAATTTAAAGATGCTCTAAAGCTAAGATACGATTGGCCTATTCCTGACTGCCCAACAACATGTGTATGCGGTGAAGCCTTTACAGTAGACCACGCGATGATTTGTAAACGCGGAGGGTTTATAATACAACGCCATAATGAATTAAGAGATTTGGAAGCTGAGTTGCTGGATTTGGTCTGTACAGATGTCCAAATAGAGCCAATTCTACAAGATATAACAGGTGAAGTTCTTCCTGCCGGAACGAACTTAGCTCGTGACGCTCGACTTGATGTACACGCTCGTGGATTGTGGGAAAGACAAAAATCTACCTTCGTTGATGTACGCATTTGCCATCCTAACGCCAAATCATATCGTGAAATGACGCCAGACGAAATCTACAACAAGCACGAGACTGAAAAGAAACGAGCATATGAAAAACGTGTTCTTGAAGTAGAACAAGCCTCTTTTACTCCACTGGTATTTACTACTACCGGAGGCATGTCCAAAGAATGTAAACGTTTTCACTCAAGATTAGCTGAACTGATTTCTATTAAGAAAGGAGAGACTTACTCGAACACAATCTCATGGATAAAAACTAAAATAGCATTTTCAATATTAAGATCTGCTTTATTATGTCTCAGAGGATCTAGGTCTCGAAAACGAGCAAAAAACGATTTAATTACTGACATTGACATTGAGGTTGATTTAAGTACCATGAAATAATTATTTACATATATATATTTTTACATATTATTTTACATATTATATATATATATATATATATTTTGTTATCTAGATAAATTTGTTCTATATATATTTTTTGAGGTTCCCTGATATCTTTTTATAACTTTACACTATTTTTTAGCTTACAACACAGATGTATATATATAATTTTCTTAACTGTAACTAGTCCTGTATTTTTTGAATTCTGTAATAAAGATTTTATCTATTAATTTATTAATTTATTAATTTATTAATTTATTAATTTATTAATTTATTAATTTATTAATTTATTAATTTATTAATTTATTAATTTGTTAATTTATTAATTTATTAATTTATTAATTTATTAATTTATTAATTTATTAATTTATTAATTTATTAATTTATTAATTTATTAATTTATTAATTTATTAATTTATTAATTTATTAATTTATTAATTTATTAATTTATTAATTTATTAATTTATTAATTTATTAATTTATTAATTTTGTTAATTAATCCATTGTTTATTATATAACGACCACAAATATGGTACAGTCAATGATGTTATCAGAGGAAGGTCCAATCAGGAGCGGTGGGTGTTGCACACTAATACCTAGCTGTCCCATATTGAGTTGCCTTTCTGATCTGACTATTAACAAGTGCAGTACGTTTTGTACATCTGGCTCTCCTTTTTGTACTCTTTTATCGCTTTGTGTCTGCTTATTTTGTCTTCAACGCACAGCAGTATTCATAAGGTACGTATTTTTGTGTCTACTGTATTCAATTTGGGTTTTTCATTGGATTCCATCCCATTTTTACTCACACGCAAATATGGGGGACGTTCCCACGATCCTTCTCCTCGGCCATTCCTTCGTTCGACGGCTAAAAGAGGATTTATCTCGTAATTTTGACTCTCGTGCATCTCTCAACTTTGGTTTGCATGGTATTGCAAATGTTCATTTACACGGTGTTGGCGGTCGCACGGTCGCCAAGCTTAAAACATTCGACTTGGGGGTTTGTGCGCCAACTCAAGCCAGATATTGTTATTTTAGAAGTTGGTACTAATGATCTTAATCATTTACGACCTGAGGTAGCTGGGTCTGCTCTAGAAGAGCTTGTAATGACTTTAAAACATCAATATGGCGTCAAAATTATCGGTGTATGCCACGTCATTCCTCGAGGTTTGTCCTCTACGCCACACCCTCTACATTTTTGGGAGAGCGCAAAAATATTGAATATCTACTTAAACGTTGTTTTTGAACACATCGAGGGCGTCTTCTCTTGGACACATCAGGCTTTTTCAAAACCAGCGAAACAACTTTACCTGAGGGATGGAGTCCATGTAAATGCAAAAGGCCAGTACATTTTATATCCTAGCTACAGAGGTGCTATATTTAAGGCCTTGCGCTATTATCATTGTTGATTTTAATCTGGGCAAATGTGTTAATTATCTGCTAGCGCTGTGCCAGCTTCTATATATTCATATGTGTTTTATCATCACTCACACGACTATCATTGGTGATTGCCATTGTGGCCACCTTGTTTAGAATTTGCCGTAAATGCGTCGACATTATTGTCTGACATGGCTTATTCTTTTCATCACTCTCACGACTATCATTGGTGATTGCCATTGTGGCCACCTTGTTTAGAATTTGCCGTAATTGCGTCGACAGTATTGTCCGACAGAATTTTGTTCTCTCTGCCAGACAATACCAGACATAGAAGAACTGCTACAGCCGCTAGAGAGTGCAATCAATAATGTATTGTTGCCTGTATTAATTGATCATAATTGTTCTGAGGCCGAAAGAAATTTACTAGCTCTACCTGTGAGGTTGGGAGGCCTTGGCCTTGAAAATCCATGTCAAGCCGCAGCTTTAGTTCAATGCATTCTTACTCAATCGGGTACTCTTCCGGATCCTGATCAAGTACGAAAACTACAGCAGTCATCGCGTAAGGAAAAGAATGAAGTTTTAACGAGTAAAGCCGAGGTAGTCTACAGCTCCCTTCCATCGACAACACAAAGATCAATCACGCTTGCTAAAGAGAAAGGTGCATCGAGCTGGCTCACTACAATACCAAATAAGGAAATGGGCTTTGACCTCAAAAAAAGGGAATTTAAAGATGCTCTAAAGCTAAGATACGATTGGCCTATTCCTGACTGTCGACAGTATTGTCCGACAGAATTTTGTTCTCTCTGCCTTTATCGTTTTTCTGCCGTGAATTTTCTTGATCTCCAGGTAACTATGCCTCGTCCTACAACAAGGTCACAACCAAAGCGTCCGTCACAGCAGAGCAACACACCACTGCCAAAACGTCGACGAAACGCACGGTCCACTGTTCCCTGTGGAGATACCAATCGTGCCCAAGAGATAACGATTAGTGATGAGTTGATATCACGTTTATGTGACGCTGTCACACAACGCTTACAACAGCAACGCGACCAACTACCACCATCCACACCAATCAATAACTCTGGTGATCAAAGCGTCCATCTACAATCACCCACACCCACCGAGTCTGGCGATCGGCATGCTGTTCGTGAAGTTCCAGGAGTCGCTACTGGCTTTGGTAGTCTCCCCACTCATCCGTTTGCTGTACAACCAGTAAGTCTAGGTAGAACGGCAGGTAAGCCAGATACTCCTTTTGTGTCATCAAGCGTGGACATAGATGCCCGCATTCCCGACAGGCTCAAGGCTAAAATATGGAGCCACGAATATGTCGACTTTGGCTTACTTTTGGTTAACCCCGTGGGTCAGCATAGGTTTCAGATATCGATCCAAAATACCGATACAAGTCCGTCTCTGTGCGTAGAACCAGTCGATAGACCACGATAGATAACATCCATCGATTCATGGCTCACTGCCTTTCATGTTTTTGTTGGGGTTTATGCCAAAAAATATCCCACTGAAACTCCCGGGTTGATCAAATACGGGTCTGTGATCCGCGACTTGGCAAGTCGGGGACATAATTGGAAATTTTATGACGAGAATTTTCGCTTTATGCGCCAAACGCATGTTTCGTCGCTTCCTTGGGGGTCAATTCATAGCGAGTTATGGTTGCGTTCACATGTATTAGCACCTCCACGAACGAATGTGGATACTAGTCATCGCGTGACAGCGGGTCAATACGGCCAAATTCCTGTCGGATATTGCATTAAATTCCATCAAGGTCGTCAGTGTAGACCTAATTGTGTATTTAAACACTTGTGTTTCAAGTGCAATGGCACCCACGCTGTGACTTCTTGTACTTTTCGTCCCCAAGGGAGCGATCAAAACAAATCAGCCCTGCTTGCCAAGTCGGCTAAAACTGCCAACACCAGTTCTCGTTGATAAGCTTATTTTACTTCTTGACGGGTATATTCCTTCAACTGTGGACTTTTTACGTCAGGGTTTTCTTGAGGGGTTTTATATTCATTTTAAAGGATCATTAACCGATATCCCTACCAAAAATCTAGCTTCTGGCTTACAACACCCTGAGATTGTCGATGACTCTATATCAAAGGAATTAGAGGCTGGTAGGTTAGCGGGACCATTTTTATTTCCTCCATTTCAAAATTTTCGTGTATCTCCCTTAGGACTGGTCCCCAAAAAAGTGTCAGGTGAATTTCGGTTAATACATCACCTATCTTATCCTAAGGGTTTATCCATTAACGATGGTATACCTGAGGAATTTTCCACCGTTTCGTACGCCACTATTGACGACGCCATAAGGTGCATAAAAAAGGCTGGTTGGGGTTGTTTTCTTGCAAAGACCGATATTAAAAGTGCATTTCGCATAATTCCTATCAACCCAAAAGATTATCATTTACTTGGAA
This sequence comes from Diadumene lineata, assembly GCA_918843875.1. Taxonomy (NCBI): domain Eukaryota; kingdom Metazoa; phylum Cnidaria; class Anthozoa; order Actiniaria; family Diadumenidae; genus Diadumene; species Diadumene lineata. The sequence goes on from OU974069.1 coordinate 136,253, forward strand.
TGGAATGGAAGGGGAAATACTACTACGATAAATGCATGCCTATGGGGTGTTCTAGTTCTTGTAGAACTTTCGAGACCTTAAGTACCGCAGTTGAATGGATTGCCCGTCACAAATTAAAAATCGAGTATATAATACATCTATTAGACGATTTTCTGTTAATGTCCTATAATTCTCAAACTTGTGCACAGCAGCTTGACTTATTTGTTGCTACCTGTACATATCTCGGCATCCCCATAGCACCTGAGAAAACTGTAGGCCCTTCCACCGTTTTATCGTTTGCTGGCATTGAGTTAGATACTATCAATATGGAGGCTCGGCTTCCACTCGACAAAATTTCCAAGTGCACGATGCTGATTTCAGAATTTATGCACAAGAAAAAGGTTACATTAAAAGACCTTCAATCATTGCTCGGTTTCCTGAATTTTGCTTGCTCCATTGTAAAACCAGGTTGTGCGTTTCTAAGGCGATTGATTGACCTTACTATCGGTGTACGCTCACCACATCATCTTATTCGCCTTAACAAATCAGTCAAGGCCGATTTACAACTGTGGCAATCCTTTTTATCTCAATATAATGGCAAGACCTTCTTTTTAGATGAGCAATGGCTTAATTCAGAAAAATTGAATTTATTCACCGATGCTTCCGGTGCGCTAGGTTTTGGGGCTATTTTTGGTACTCATTGGTGCTATGGGAGATGGGCCGAGGGATGGGCATACAGTAACATAGCTATTTTAGAATTCTATCCTATTGTTTTAAGTATGTGGGGACATGAGATGAATAATAGCAATATCTTATTTTTCACGGACAACGAGGCCCTAGTACATGTTATAAACAAACAATCTTGTAAAGATAAGCAACTAATGATTTTTGTTCGCCAGCTTGTGTTAATATGTTTGCAACACAATATTGTTTTTCGTGCTAAACATATAGCTGGGTCACGTAATTGCTTAGCGGATTCTTTGTCTCGCCTACATGTTCAAACTTTTCAGCAATTTGCTCCATCTTCCACGGACAGTTTGCCCACGAATATTCCACTTCATCTGCAGCCACAGAATTGGCAACTATTGTCACTCACCTTGTTAGGTCTAGTCTTCAACCTTCTTCGCTGCCAACATATAAACGCGCGTGGAGCCTGTTTTATACTTTTTTCCATAGTACTTTTCCCGGGGTCTCAATCCACCTTCCGATCTCAGTCCCCAATTTAGCACTATTCATTGCCTATTTGTTTGATCGCAATTACGCACCTTATTCACACAAACTACTTGCTCTACCGGATCCCACTAAAGTATTTTTTTATTTTACAAATGCTAAAGGGATATGGTAAACTGGGTTCTCGTGTCGACGGTAGACTACCAATTACACTGCCTATTTTGCACAAACTTCTTACAATCGCCGGATTTATCCCTCTCATCTTATGAGTTGTGTTTATTTCGGGCAATGTGTTTCCTGGCTTTCCACGCTTTCTTACGTGTCGGCGAGGAGTTGCCCTAATGGTCGCGTGTCGCGGGTCGCGGGTTTCAAGTCGCGGGTGCGGGTTTCAAGTCGCGGGTGCGGGTTTCAAGTCGCGGGTTTGATAAAATGTCGCGGGTTTGAGAAATTAGATAGCCATTTATCAATAATGATATAGAATAAAAGATGTAATTGAAAGAGCAGAGAGAGAAAACCTACAAACAAACTACATTATTGTAGAACATTAACTCTTCGCTTATTTTGCGCGATTTTCAAACATTGATATTCATGTACAAATTCAAAAATAATAGTTTTTTCATGTAGTTTCAATAACTTTTTTAAACATATCACTGAGGTACACAGCTACCAAACAAGATCAGCTACAAAAAATAATCTATATTTACCTAAAGCAAAAACAAATTATGGCAAATTTAACATAAAATTCATAGGTACAAAAACCTGGAACTCTCTTGATAAAGGGGTTCAAACTCTTTCAACTCTAAAAAAATTTAAAGCTTGTCTTAAGGAAAACATTTTGAATTCATATTAGCAATATACATCCGTTTTCATATTTGAAAAGTGTTTCTGATACTCGTCTTAATTTTGCCATAATTCTGTCTTGTTGTAATGTGTGTGTGTGTGCGTGTGTGTGTGTGTGTGTGTGTGTGTGTATGTGTATGTATGTAATGTACGAGTGTATGCATTTGTGTTATATGTTTTCTTTCTTTCTTTTTCATGTGAAATATATAGAAATCGTAGTATATACCCACTTTTCTCTATAAGAAATTATGAATTTTGAACGGAAAATGGTCCTGGCACCTGATTAACTCTTAAAGTTATTAGCTGGGACCACTACCTAATTTTATTGAATAAGTATAGATATTGTAAGTGTTTCTGTGATATGTATTCATGCAGGGTAGAAATAAAACTATTGTTGTTGTTTGTTGTTGTTGTACATTCTCGTTAATTTAGATCGCTAGAATTTCCTTCAACGTTAATTAAATGTAAAGGATAAAGTAAAGGATAAAGTTGAATGGTAATTTAAATAACAATGTTCTTATTTTTATCTAACATGCATTAACCATCAGATAAATATCAAAATTTTTCAGTGCATCTTCCGTGTTTATTTCTTCGTCATATAATTTGAATCTTCTGATTTCTGCGTCCTTTAGATTTCTTTTAGAATAGACCTATCAATGAGTTCTCCTGGAGTGTACTCTATCGTCGAATGCTCTTCGTTTTTAGAGATGTTCGAAGAGTTGGGTTTTGACAATGAAAGCACATAATGTATATATTATATAGGAAATCTTATACATAATTTAATTTGAATTTGTCTTTCTCATATTGAATTTTTATCATTTCCTATAAAAAAATGAATATCATTTACTATTGTATTTACGTGTATTTCAGTGTTTCAAACTCTACTAGACTATATATGTATATTAAATCTGGTTGACGCAACTGTCATCCTTATCGCTTATCGCCCTATCCACGGAGTACATAAAGAAGCAATGTTGCTTTGTAACCGCAGTTGATTAAATCAATTTCTTCCAGACATTTTGTCAACTTGCATAATCTTCCCGATTCCAACTTTGCCAAATTCTATTTTAATGTTTCTTAATTTTCTTTTATCGTATCATTGTATTATTCTTAATTTGCTTAGTTTACTCTGTTTACTTCGTATTCTTAAACCCAGATTTTTTGTATAGTTAGTTTGTTTGTAGGTATTATCTCTCTGGTGTTTCTCTGCTATTTCAGTTACATCTATTCCCTTTTTATTCTATATTATTATTGATAAATGGCTATCTAATTTCTCAAACCCGCGACATTTTATCAAAGCCGCGACTTGAAAGCCGCACCCGCGACTTTAAACCCGCGACCCGCGACACGCGACCATTAGGGCAACTCTAATACTTCCGTTCTAACTATAGATAATATCGCTAAGCTCGTTAATGCTGATAATTGCGTTGTCTCTTTAAAGGTCACATTCCTGAACTATAAACACAGCTACAATCAATCCCCATTCTCGATTATCATTTCACGTCACGAATCGTTTTGTCCTGTCCACTTATTGCTCGACTACCTTGCATGTAGAGGCAGTTTACCAGGCCCCTTTTTCGTTTTAGCCGGTTCACCTGTATCCCGACAATACTTTTGTGATATCCTCTCAAGGGCAATTAAACGCTGTGGCCTCAACCCGACACGTTACAAGGGCCACAGTTTCAGGATAGGTGCTGCATCTCACGCTGCAGAGCGTGGCATGACTGACTCGCAGATACGCGTCCTCGGGAGATGGAAGTCAAATGCTTTTCTGCGCTATATTAGGGTATCGTCTATGTTATCCAATGTTTAATTATATTTTTCCGTCGAGAGCACTGTCAGGCTTTGGGCGGACGGTTCTCCTTACTGCGGACCTGAATATTGTTATGTTAAATTAACTCAATTTTTCCTTCCGATCGAATACATCGAGTATTGAGGTTTATTGTATCATCATGGCACGATTTTCAGGCAATGGGCAGTTAGTCGTGCGATGATTATTCCCTCCATACCGGGGTGGTTTAAGACTAGTTTTATTGAATTTAATTTTATCATTGATGTGCAATTCATACATCTCACGACTCTCAGGCAATGGGCGTTGAGTCTTAGCCAAATACTGTTTCATCGGTGCTGTATTTTCCTCGGGTGGGGCAGCATCATTCAACAAATGATGCTCTTGGCGTTTTTTCTCTGCCCTTCACCTTTACTGAGCACAAATGTTTCATTCAAATGATTCGTAAATGATACATGTTATTTGTTATTATTAAAAGCGGCTTTGGGGTTTCCCCATAGCCATTATAACTCCATGAGTTGTGTTTCTGTCATTTCTGATAGCCGGAGCTCGAACAATACAGCACTGTATGAAAAATTCGGTGATTAGATTAAATTGAGAAATGAAAACATAAATAACACACAGAGTTTTAAACATGACCTTTATGCAATTAAAGTCTCGTTATATATATATATATATATGTATATATATATATAGTAAAAATGGCTACAAGCATTTGCTGAGAGTATTAATTTATTTATATAATGATTTAATACAACACAAATGTATTTATTTTTGATCACTTTGGTACACTTGCAGGATTAGTAGTCTTTGATGTCTTTTTTCTCACATGCCAAATGTCATTACACATCTTCCACTAAAAGAAAAAATGAAAGAATAAAAGACGCGCGCGCGTGCTTTATGTAAGGGATAAAGAATGAAAACGAGTGTTCTATGGGATATAGAGTCCCGAGCATAAGATAAAAGGCCACGAGGGCGTAGCCCGAGTGGCCTTTTATCTTATGCGAGGGACTCTATATCCCATGGAACACGAGTTTTCATTCTTTATCTGCCTTAGAATATGATCATACTCACGAGGGAATGTTTGTTGTTTACTGTAGATGAGTTTTTTTAATAAAGGTGGCTGAGTTTTAGGTTTTCTCTTTGTATTGCTTATATATCAATGATATCAACGATTTTTTAATCATGTCGGCAGTATGTTGATATCGATATCATTTAACGCTTCGAGTTCAGTAAAGCAGTGTCCCGGCAGAATGAAAATTTACGAAGCGAATAACATTGCAATATTAGCGAATACTAAGCCAGTGATTTGCATAACTAAAAAGGTTTGAGCTGTTTTGTTTTCCGGAATAAAAAAAAATTGCATTCATATGTAACTAACTTAGAATATGAGCACACTCACGAGTGGCATGATGTTTCTTTCAAAGAATTAGCTTATATTGTCTTGTGTTGTTCTTTCTTTCAATTTCTGCATGCGTTTTGGAATGATAATGGCAGTTTATTATGTCCTTGTTTTAGTACGAATTCCGTTGGAATGCTTTGCTTTGCTTTGTCCGTGTTGTAATCGAAATCAGTACAGGTCGTCATTTTGCAGAGCAATGGCGTTTATCGAAGCTAGTGAGATTTTTACCGAAAATGCCGATTTACTTGAATTGGAAGACACGCTAGACTTCATAGAGGAAGGCCATTTAACTGGCAGATGTAAAGCTCCCACTACAGAGGAAGAAATACGAAACTGAGAAGAGATAATACTGCTAAAAACAAGACAAAATACGCAGTAGGCAGTGAACGTTAACAAAGCATCGACTGAACATCGAATGGTGAGACAAGTCTAACACGTTAAGTTTAATTCAATTTTTTTCTTTAAAGTATATAGTATATATCAGTTTGTTTAAGAAAGATATTTCTTGTAAGTTAGCTATTTGTCTTGTATTCAAGATTATTCGAAGCCATCGAGGGCGAAGCGTCCTATACGCATATACGCACGTGTGTACTTGAAGTTACCGAAAATTTTGAAATTTTTACCAATTGTTTCTATTTTAAAAATTTTATTTGTACGCAACCAAGACTTTTGTGATGAAAAAAAAAACACTTTGATTAAATTGCAAAATTGAATCTAAGCACGAAAACAAGAACACAGTATTTTTTGATCAGTTTACTTAGGATTTTTTAGATCATATGTACTGTGCATACCTGAAAAAATGACCACGCTGCGCCCCGTCAATGAAATTTATAAAATGATAATGTTAAATAAGTTATGAGAAGTGTAATTTTAATTTCTAGTATTTCTCCACAAAATAGTAATAAAATATCGAAATTGTTGAAGTTAGTACGTTGTTGTATCTGTACCTCATGCGTGGAATTTTATATTTGATTAGTATGCTTTATATAGAGCATGCTAATGAACTTTTAAAATAAAAGAATTCAAAAGAAATCATTAGTATGCTCTATATATAGAATACTAATTAGATATAAAATTTCATGCTTCCTTTACCCCACAATTTCCCTGTGCTTCAAAGCCCACACCACTTGACACCTTTAGTTACTCTATGGAATATAGAGCATCGAAATACTGAGCGTTGATTGGCCGAGTGGGTGTGATCATTTTCTAACGACAAATAAAGCACGCAGGGATGGGCAGAACACGAGAGAAGCGCTAGAGAAGCACGACGCGTAGCTCTCAATCTTCATTTGGAGCGGCGTTAAAACTCGCGATCTTTTTTTGATTTCGAAATACAAACAACATAGTCATTTTCTTCAGCTATTTAGCTTTAAAATGATATATAATTTATCCGACATGGTGGCGGTTTTTTTTTACAAAGAGACACAGTGAACCCTTCCTGTGACCTTAATCAACTTTGTACTACTTACTATTTACATGTTTTGCGGTAAGGGACATTTTTGCAGGTCTTGCAAGGCACGGGCTTATCTGTGATTTCTGTTCTCCATGCTCCTTTGGTGCGACATTGCAACATGAAAGATCAATGGTAGCGTCCTCTACATGATTATTGGAGATTATCCCCCGTATTGGGCTTTACACTTATCAGCGATCTTTTCATTATATTTTTCTTAGAAAAATATTTTATAGAGAATTTATTGATTAATCGAAAAATGCATAGAAAGCTATATGGTCCCGCGCCCGTTTTCGAGATAAAATTTTTTGAATGTTTTGACATTTTTGGAGAAGAAATGGCGAAAAATGCATTTTTCACAAAAAAAATTAATCCTAAAAAACTAACAAAGAAATTGACGTCGTTTTTACAGGCAATCTCAACCAGACGGTATTTTACACAAAAATGGGAAATAAATTGTATAAGTTTTAGTAATATTTTGTCAGAATTTAAAGTTTTGTTTTCGTCTTTGACTTAAAATCGCTTTGAAAAGTGGAACCCTAAACTACTTACCATCGCGTGTTATGTTAAAAAGTCATCAAGATGTTTTCAAATCTCGCCAAAAGAAAGATTTTTACAATCTTTCAGAGAAAAATTAAGAAAAGAATAGAGTCCCGCGCAAAAAATGAGGACTTTGGCTGGTTGAAGCATAATTTTCGAAGATTCATTGTGTTATTCTTATGTTGTCTTTTGGCGGGATTTGGCGCGCGCGCGCCGTTTTCAGCGGTAAATTGCTCGCGGGCACACGTTTCAAGCGTTGTTGTTTTTCTAAAGAAGTCAGGACCCTTAAACTGAAGTTATTTTGGGAACGGGACGTGATTGGCAATGCAGGAGAATGCAGAATGCAGGAGGCGCGGTCACATCGCCAAAACATCTCAAGACAAAAGTGCGGAGATTGTTAACAAGTTTCTAAAAATAGCACGACGTGTAGAGCCCCTGAAGGGTTCCGGGGATAAGCTCTTTAATTTCATACTCTCTTGTCAAAAGCATAAATTTAGTTATTTTATGCTTTATGTTATATTTCATTGTTCAATATTGTTCTTCCTTTTATCAATGCCGTTTGCAAAAACCCATTACAAAACCGATCTGCAGGTTAGTTGTTGGCCAAGCACTGGTTTGACTATGGGTTCATTCATGGTCTCAAGATAATTCTGAATTACAGTCTAAACACCTCAAGCGTACCCGCCAAAACTTCATTTTTGAATTCATTATTCGAATATTGAATTGATTATTCGATTCCATTAATCAAATTTGAAAACAAGTCTACAAAATTCAAAATAACGTATTTACAAAAAATCTTAAATAGAGAAAATACCATTTCATTCTTTGGATCTTGATTTGATTATTCGATTTGAATATTAAATGTTCAAAGCAACCGGTCTATCAATCCAGACAAGAAGTCGCCGTTTGAGACTGAAAAAAACTTTGAAAATCTTCAACTGAAAGATTAAACTATCTAGAAACTTTCACTGAAGTATTTCTTGACAAAAGAAATATGGTATTTTGCTTATTTAGGATTTTCATCAATAATCAATTATCAATCAATATTCGAATAATGAATTCATTAATGAACTTTTGGAGGGTACGATTGAGGTGTTTTGACTGTAAGATTGATTGATTGATTGATTGATTGATTGATTGATTGATTGATTGATTGATTGATTGATTGATTGATTGATTGATTGATTGATTGATTGATTGATTGAATGAAGGAATGTTTTTTAATTTATATTAGAACTGTTAGGCTTCGCGTCTTCTTGGGTAAAGACGTTACTGGAGCTTTCATCTAACCACACCACCTTTACACAAGTATCTGGGGGACGTAAAAGAACGACTGAGGACGCAGGCTACAACGATCCTCGGATGGGTCTACACTACATGGCCATAGAAAATAGAAAAAGCCTTAAATTGCTGTTTGTCTTTTCTTCACTATAATAGTCTCTTCCCTCTCTTTTATTACGATAAGATCAATGGCCAATCCAGGGGTTCTGTTTTATGGTGCAATGCAGAAAGGTCGACGGGTTTGATCGAAAGAAAAATGCTTAATTTTCTTGAAAAACATTTTTTCAAAAGTTGGGAAATTTAAAACTTGAACTCTCTTTAGTTTTAATTGAAATCTCTGGATCTTTTAGGTTGGCACAAGATTATGGACATATTACAGGAGAACACTCGTACGTCTGTACACTGAGCCGTACATCCAGAGGGTTTTGATCTGCTTATCATATAAACGAACAACATGAGTTTAGTTTGGTTTAATAATCTAACACATTATGATCTACAGTATTTTTGTTAACAACTTTAATTTTAACTTTAATTTAGGGTTATTTCATTAGATGACGTCTCTTCTTCTTACTTGCCGAAAGGCGTTCGACATTTTCCACTGAAATAAAAAAAAATATTAATACTTTGAGTTGTTATGACCACTAAAAATCAATGTATCTTGAATATAAAATCACAAAATAGCTAGATTAAGATGGCGCATTATATAGTTTATCACAAATCACCCACACCCAATTTCCATTGTTGCATGTAGGTTTTCATCATCTAAGGTTTTACATCGTCATTTACAGGGTTTAAATTTTATTATTTTCTATTTATTTGACCCTTGATTTGAAGAAATATTGACGTCGTGTCTTCTTAACTCATTACGTGTTTCTTGTTGTAAATAATACTCACTTTATACATGACTTGCGCAATGGCACATTTTTGCAGTCTTCATCGGTGTTGCAAGGCTTGAGATCCTCTTGTTTTTCACCCTTCATTTCTCCATGCTCCTTTGGTGTGACACTGTTACAAAAAAAAAGTATCGCAAAATGATAATAAGTTCTAAGCTAAAATGTTAAAAAAAACACCCACGATATCTATGATTTCAAAATTCACAATCCTTAACATTAGTTTTTTTTTCTGGTTGAAGTCCTCTTTATTTCTCTAATGTATTAATTTGTTACTTACAAACCAACGGCTAACATCACAATGAGAGCTATGACCAACAGTTTCTTCATCTTGAAAAATGACTACGAATGATTAAATCAATATAAATATTTTTATATTCATTATAATTTCTTATTGATCAATGACATATGGTTAACAACACAATGTTTTTAGTTACTGGCTGACAATCTATTTTATTGGTTTATTTACTGAACTATCAGGGTCTCTAAGAAGAAGAAAAAGACAAAATAATGGATTTAGAATCAATTACTTTTTAACAGCTTAAACGACATCTTCCTATTAAGTACTGACATGTCCAAACAATATATTTAAACACCCGGTAGTTTAGTATGAGTCAGACAAAACAAAGCAAAAGTTTATGTAAACTAAGGAGGTGTTTACATGGAATGCTCTTACCACTAAGAAAACAAAATAGCTTTTTCTTTTAGTTTATGTGTGAAATGGAAACGAAGAGAAAACCCCAAAACTACTCTCCGCACAGGAATCCTAAGATGTATATTCCTTGCTCCTACTAGTACAGCTATATCTACCTTTTCGTTTAAATGCGTTAAGCTAGTGTCAGACATAACCCTAGTACTAGCTAGGATCTTCCTATATGTCAGACAGGATGGTCCCAGTAATAGGAACAACCCAGTACTCGTATGAAATCTGCAAATGTACATGTAAACGTTGTGCAGTAAATGTAAAAATAGAGGCATTCGGCTACTAATAAGATGCTAGTGCTAAGATCATCCTAGTTCCATGTAAACGCCCTCTGAGGCAAAAAGTCACAAACTATATCATTAGTTCAGCCCCGCATATTGCACTCACCTTTATAGATGTTCCTCCAAGCTTTGCAGTGTACGAATAACCTCTTCACAACTCATCAAGTTGATTTTATCAAATATCCAATGCAATAAATAATTAACAAACTCAAGTATGTAGAAAACCGTTAGCTTTTCATCTATATGTGGAGGATAACTATTGGTTGAACGCAAGAAACAAGCAAAACTGGTAACAAAAATGCAGTTATAAAAACGTTCACTATTGTAGCCTACTAAATAACTAATCATTGACCTGGCCATAGCATGTAATTTAAACGCTTCGACAGTTTGATTTGTCTTAGTTGAAGCTAATATCAAAATACGGACGAAAGACCACAATGAAACGGCAGGGACAACAGGTCGTCCAAGCTCTACGTGTGATATTAAAGGAATTATATTAGTCGTCAATTAATTTTCGTTTATCGAAAGAATTGTTGAGAAACCCGTATTCCGTAACCTTGATGTCTTTGTTCCGTTTTATGGTCGTGCACAGGTTTTTATTCATGCTCGTTGGAAATCGTGAAATTAGTAAAACTAAACTTTGCATGTCTGTAATATTATGCTATAGGGTAGCTTAATTTGTTTTCATCAAATATAAAGTATTTCGTACAATAACCTTAAACAAAACCTGAGTTTCCAAAGCACATGCAGATTTTGCCCTATTATCTATGGTCCATACATAGTTATGGTCTATATAAGGGTCAACGATTGTCATATATTGTAAAAAACGTCAAGTTTAGCGAAACAGTTAAATGCTAAACGCCACGTTTTTTGTTTTTGTTTAAAACTTTGAAATTATTTATTTTTATTATTCTTTCTCACTTGTCATGTAAAATGACACATTCTCTGTTCAAAGTTTTTTTAAGTCTAACCGTTTTTAAAATTTTAAGAAATGAATGATTAATGAAGACCATTGCTGAATCCTTGTAACGTACTAACAGAGCGAATTGAAACATTTTTGTTATAGGTCATTCTACACTTTTTTCAAGCATGACAGTGCAAAATCTTTTGTTTTACTATTGGTTTATCCTTGTTGAATAAGGCTAACGAATCTGGAACAAACTAAAATCCTTCTTTTGCAATGCTTAATACAAAGGCATAAAGCAACAGGTTTCTCAGTCATTATTTCGATGAACTTTGCTTGTGACTAACTAGTGAACCTGTACCATGTAACACCCTTGCTTCAGGCGTTTGTTTTGTCTTAACAAGGGCACCCGTTCCGGCAAACTTCAACAACAACATTGATTGATTTTTACACATTGTATATTGAGATATATGGTGAAGCTCTTAAACGTCGTTCAGCTATTATTGAAATGGCTGTCCAGTTGAAAGACATTTATATATCTCCATTTTTTTTATTTCGAATTCAATGTTTCTCAGTGCAATAACCCTTAGTCATCACGACTCATATCTGTGCCAGTGATGTTGTCGTGGATTATACTCGCACAAAGAAATTAAACGTCTACAGGACTGGTAAAATGATTTCTTGCTTGCAAGAAAGAACGAACAAAATCAATGTCTGTGTAAGCCAATAGACCAAAACAATATTGAATTGATATACCGATATGTCAAACGATCTTTTATGTAACTTTTCCCTTGGGGACTAACCGTTTTGCATAGTAAGTTGGAAGCATTAGAACGTTCAAGTAGAGTTAACTTTTTTCATTAGATCGCAGTCAATATGCTTTTTGCTCTGTTATTTGTAGCGGTTTTGACACTACCTTTAATGCCTGCATACACTTGTGCTTCGTCAAATCAAGGTAAAATGAATTATTTTGATTTTTACACCCAATTTCAGTCATTGCCTTGTTCGAATTTTTCTTTGAGAGTCAGTGAATCAGTATAGAGCAGATCTAGCGTTCTGTCCTTGGAACTAATTGGAACTGAAGCTGTTTATATGGAGAGGTTTCTTTTGTCTTCAAGCTTTCAGATTGTAAAAACAAAAGAACACAGCCCGCAAAACCGGGCTGGCTCACTTCATATAACTGGACCCTAAAAGACGACATATCAATTGAAAATGAAATTATGTACTTCGTAATGCAACTAACTTTTCCCTATACCATAATAGTTTCACAATTTTTCAACTTTAACATTTTCGACTCCTTTGAGAAAACAGGAACAATAGTCATAATTAGTGAACAAAAACAATGTGAAAAGGATTCTGGTCTAGAGACGGGGATAAAACGTCATCACGCTTCAATCCTATAAACACTATGAATCAAGGATTTATATACCTATTTAAAAAAAAAAACGTCGGAGAAAATAGGGGAATACCGAATTTTGGATGTAGAATTCCAGATGTCCAGATTGAAGTTTCTGCTAACAATATATTTTAGTGTCCTTCAGGATATCAAAAGCTATCATCACGTCTCAGCTTTTTTGCAAATATGGCCGTATCAGAAACAAAGACACAATAATCGATTAGTAAAAGGCATTGAAAAATCAATGGCATCATCATGACGATTTAACAAACGTATAAATTTCGGCTTGGTATCGTTTTGGGATTGTACATTTGCTGGGCTACGCTCCTTTTAAATTGACGTCCCTTATCTCATGATATGGGGAAGCATACCCCTCCCTAGGTTATTGTCAAGGAAATTATTCATAACGTACAACCGTTCAGGGATGGAATTCATCGACAATACAATCATGAACCTACTGGACAGCCGTAGATGTGATCCGCAAGTACCGCTGCAGTTTGGCCGATGTAAGACTGGTGACTACTGCAACCAAGTCACGTGCTCTGCTAATCTGAGTTCTGAGCATGTCACAGTAACAACAGCTGTCCAGCGGTGTAGTGATCCCATTGCTATAACGACGCATATCAAGGTACACGTTGTTTAGTTTGAGAATGATTGAGCCAGTATAGCCATTTTGTTCTTGATTGCCAACTGTCATGGCAGCCTAGTTACAGTTGCTAGGATGTCACGTGACGGTCCAAATCCTCTATACATTTAATACTTCTTGTTGTTCAGGGAAGGGAATGGGGTTGTCAGAGAGTAATACAGAACCAGTCCAGCAGTTACATAAATTATACAACCACAATTCTTTAACGCGTGAATATGAATGGCTGCAAATGTGTAATTCTTATCGCTCTGGAATGCTCACGATTGCCGTACACTTCACAATTCAGCTGCGCTTCCAGCGTGGTTGTCCTTGTGGTGTAGTGGTTAACACGTCGGACTAGAATACCGAAGACGTGGGTTCAAACCTGCCAAGGGCATATGATATTTTTCTCTTAACAATTCTTTCATTACTACACACCGAACGCATTCATAAATTACTACTTTATTAATTCTTAATAGTTTGAAACAGTTTATTTAAATCCACAAGTACCAGACTTTAATATCTAAAAATGACTCAATTTTACGAATCAATTTTGCGCATATTGGGTTGTTAAGCTCGCGTTATTGAATCCCTCTTCACGCTTATGACAATTCTTTCTCCTGCTCAAATGACCTTTTAAGTGCGGTTGATAAACAGCAAATAGGACAATAACGCGACTATTGTTTATTTGGGCCCGAGGGGCGTCATCTGCGCGCGAGCGGAGCATGAATACCCTAAATCAAAATTTATAAATTTTAAATCGTATATTGCTGTGAAATAAAATTGATTCAATTTGCAGCGGGCCGAAGCGGTACCATTATCGCCCGCGGCCCGCGCATTTTCAAGAGGGCAGTTTGCCATTTGGCCTTCTATGTTGATGATGTGTGCTGTGCAGTCTTCAGATTCCCAGTTGGATTGGACACACACATCTACATCTAGTGACAACATACCAATCCCAGGCTTCTACTACCAGTACGCAGCTGTTGTTGTCGGAGCGTTCCTGGATACCATACTTAACTTGAATGGTTCTCAAGTCAGCGTCAACGTAAGTTGAGCCCTGTTTATAAGGCGTTTTTTTTTTACATCGAATTTTATTACATCAAAGAAGACTGTCTAATTATCTACTGTAAAAATTGTATTTGACACATGTGAAAAACGACTTAGAAACTGGGCCTTTTGTTAATTTTCCAAACGGGGATTTGTATAATAAACCTGAAGCTTTAAAACAGTAAAAGATTTCAGAATTCTTTGTCAAAATTCCTTTTAGGATACATGAACAACAATCATGATAAAATACTCAAAGCTATATGAAAATGATTATGGCTGCGTCCACTAACCCGGATAAATTTGAAAACGCAACTTCATTTAACTGGTAAGGCCTTCCGTCCACACTAAAACGCATGAATCCGAAACAATTTTATGCTAATTCTATTGTTTAACGAGCAATTTTTGTCACGGTATCGGAACAAAAGCCGTTGCGTTTTCAAATTTATCCGGCATAGTGTAGTGCAGGTTCTATGGTTTAGGGACAAAAGAAAATGATCTAAGAGAATCTATCCCCATCAGGAACCCTACTGACTATAGCTTATTTCAGTTTTTGTCGTTTGCTAGATATCATTCGTATATGGCTCCAACAAAACAACTGTTGCATCTACACAGATATTGAGACACGTCTTCCATCTCTCAAGAGAACACTGCTGTACGAGCAACATCCAACGTAACTTCTCTACTTATTTGTCATTCTCATCTAAACGCTCGTTTACAAATATTGTCCTCCATTCATTCATTCATTCATTCATCATTTCATTCACCCATAACTAGTACTCTCCGTACCAGGGTTTATCAGTTGGTGGCACAGGAAGATCGACACAGAGAGAATAGCTATTCTTATTCTCTCGACCAGATGGATTCTGTTAAGATCAGAGCTCGCTATATCCATCTAGACAGGAAACGTGAAAGGTAAAGTGCTATGTTAGACCAGTTTCAAGTTCTTCATTACTCAGGAAGAGTGGCACAGTTTGCTAGTGCCCAGACATCTGTGCAAGAGGCCACGGGCCAGTTCGATTCCTAGTAATTCATCCTTGTTTTGACTTCATTCTATGCTGTGTAGCTTGTAGTAGCTGTAAATACCCGTACAAAGGAGCATTGATGGAATAAATTAATATTGTATTGTATTTAAAACAAAAGATTTATGCCTTCTTGGGAGCTGAAATCCATTGTTTTAGGTCCATATTCCACCGAACTGCAAGAAGTCTATCGGATTGGCATTGTTTGAATTGGTACATTTCCACGGAATGTATTCAGAACAAACGGTCGGATATATCACATGGTATCGAGGCTTACCCTGAGCGATGAAGAACTCGAAACCAGTCTATTAATATAATACAATATTCTATAATTACTGGTTGTACTCAATCAAGACAGTGATTTCACTACGTATACCAACTGAGATCAGACAAGTAATCGTTAAGCAACAATCGTGGACAAAGAGGGTGGAGTCGAATTGTTTGTGAAATTGCGTGTTCTCAGCATTATACTGTCAATGAAACATCAATTGCTCAATAAGTGGGTTTTTTCAACAATTTCGGCCACGATTGTAGCAATAAGCAAATCAATTAATCAACTTGCAAGTAAAAAAAAACAAAAACAATAACAACAACAACAAAAAAAAAAAAAAAAAAAAAAAAAAAAAAACAAGCAAACAAACAAACAAACAAGTGAATGAACGAACAAACAAAAAAGATTGTTCACCAAAAATTGTTTGATGATTTGAAGTCCATAACCTTATTAGATAATACTTAGAGTTATTTCAACTTCCTAATTTTGATTTTCAGTCAAAGCCTTGCTGCAACGTCGTAATGGAACAGTTACCAGTCCCACTTAGAGTTGAAGAACAAATTACAATCAACCATGTATATATTACATTGATATTTGCAATGTTGATATCAGTACGAATGATATATCAACCACTTACTAGAAAACCACAAGAAGCTAGTGCCGAAATTATGGTAATAAATAGCTATAGTTATCCAATATGTTAATAACCCTAATACGTAGAGTACCTTAAAGTGTCATCATTTATTTTAATAGGTAACAGTTTCTATTAAATCTTCAGAAAAACACTTTTGTACTTCACCATATCAATCATCCATCCATTCATCCATTAATTGATTTATTTTCTCATTGATTGATTTAATCAATACCTTATCTGTAATTCATGCATGCAGCTATCTTTCTCGCAAATAATAAACAACCAATCAACTGAATAAAAATCTTTATTTCCTTATGGTTGTTTACAATGAACAACCGTACATAATACACAAACACTAATGTTCCATTGCATTTGAATTCCTTATACACAAAAAACGTTATCAGAGAACTGACGCCGGATGCCAATTAAATGTCTTGGCATGGCAAATGTAACAAATTACTGAACATTTTGCAGTAACATCTTTTATGTTATGTACCTCATTATAGAAGTATATAAATGTGTATTTGTGTACACTACTACCTTATGGAAATTGGCTGCATATATATTAAATAAAAGTAGTCTTCTCCGTAACCAGCTCATCATCATAATCAAAATCAGAATCATTCGCCTGCATCCAATGGTCTTCACGGACAACCGACGCTAAATGTGACATGTCAAGTTGTTGATAGGCAATCCCAGACCTAAAGTTGTCGTATGCCGTGGTATCATCTAATGTCTCTGGCAATGGCTTGTTGATAGTCTCTGGTAAAGCAAGGCTTAGCAATCCAGCAGAAAAAGAAGTCAGACCAAATATTACCACGGGTAGAGGTTTGGAGAATGTACCCTGAAAAATAAGTGAAAAGGCGATAAGCCATGTGGGTTAGGGTCATGTCAAATGTAGATAGAGCATGTGCAGTAGATACGCTGTGAGCCGTGAAATAGCCGCTAGGTCTCAAATTTGGCCTCTTTACCACAAATAGAAAAAGACATGTTTGTCAGTGCAAATAGCAGCGCCGCGAGAAAACGTAAAACTGCAGAAGTCTAACCCGTGAAGATAGACGGACTAACTACTCGCAAAGGAGAAGTCAAGCGTGTGACAAGAAATATGCATATAAATGAAAATAGAGGTAAGCATTAGAGTGCAAACAAGATATCCCTGAAACACTAAGTACTAAATAGTAAAAAATAGAGGCAAGCATTAGAGTGCAAACAATATATCCCTGAAACACTCATTACTAAATAGTACAAAATAGAGGTAAGCATTAGAGTGCAAACAATATATCCCTGAAACACTAAGTACTAAATAGTAAAAAATAGAGGCAAGCATTAGAGTGCAAACAAGATATCCCTGAAACACTCATTACTAAATAGTACAAAATAGAGGTAAGCATTAGAGTGCAAACAATATATCCCTGAAACACTAAGTACTAAATAGTACAAAATAGAGGCAAGCATTAGAGTGCAAACATTATATCCGTGAAACACTAAGTACTAAATAGTACAAAATAGAGGCAAGCATTAGAGTGCAAACAATATATCCCTGAAACACTAAGTACTAAATAGTACAAAATAGAGGCAAGCATTAGAGTGCAAACAATATATCCCTGAAACACTAAGTACTAAATAGTAAAAAATAGAGGCAAGCATTAGAGTGCAAACAACATATCCCTGAAACACTAATTACTAAATAGTACAAAATAGTGCTAATTAAACAAAAGAACACAATAGAATTTGCATAAAATAGCACTATTTAGTATTACTAAAGTTTCACGGATTAATTGTTTGCACTCTAGCAGAACTGAAATTAAGGGAGAACAAAGAAAAACACCTTCTAAATTCTCTCCAATCCCTAAATTCGTTGGCTTTCATCCGCTTTCGCTTATGCGCTAGAGAGAACAAGGACTTATGAAGGATCATCGAAAAATCAAAAAGTATCGTAACGTGGCTGGCCCTTCCGATGTAAAAACCACTCTTAAAAAAAATCACTACAATTCACTACCAAGTCGAGGATTTTGATGGCTTAAAATGTCTTGATCATTCAAAACAATTTCTACCTACCAGATAGACGACAAAAGGCGCACATATCCCAGCAACACGGGACGACATTGAACATACTCCCATACCAATATTCCTGGAATAAAATACATTCAATAAGTAAGAACTGATTCGTACACAGTAAAGTTCTGATTAATAGATATCCTCATCTACAATATTCAATATGATATTCTTTTGTAAAGATTTCCTTATTTCTATGTTTGTAAAGTGCTTATTTGCGGAATTGCATGCATAACGGTAGACAATTTTTTTGGATTGAAGCACGATGAAGACTGCCAAAGTGTAGCCGAAACGTCATTTTTGTCAACATATGGAATACTAAAGCCTCAAGACTACTGAAGCACGATGTGGCAGTCTTTATCAGAATGAAGATGAAGACTACCACAGCCGAAACGTTAATTTTGTCAACATATATCGTGCTTCAAACCGAAAAAAACCCTCTATGGTATCATCCGGGGGTATCATATGGAACACGAGAGCTTCAAGACTACTATTGCTTGTTTGCATATTAAACGCGCAACTTGGCGCGCAACTTGGTCTTATAACAGCTATTTTAACAGTGTCATTAGGCGAAGTCACGTCCTCCCTAGTTTGGTATGTCAGCTAGTTATTTGTAATTTCTTGAGTGTGTTTTAACCCAATGCGTTAGCTTGGAACGAGAAAACCATGCTGACCATGGAGAATTGTTCATAGATTTTTGAACTATTATAGCGCAAATTAGATATATAAGATTACTCTAGTTAGATTCGAAGAGTAGAGTGCAAATACTAAATGTGTGCAACAATAAGCCTGAAGCGTGATGACGTTTGACCCCCGTGTCTAGACCAGAATCCTTTTCACATTGCTTTTGTTTACTATAATTATGACTATTGTTCCTGTATTTTCGAGGGATTATAAAATTTGAATATGAAAGGATTTTAAAAACTATTATGGTATAGAGACGGGGGTAAAACGTCATCACACTTCAGGACTATTCAACTATTTAGTAGTAAATAGCGCTAATTAAACAAAAGAAAACAATAGAATAAGCATAAAAGAATAATATTACTCCGACGAAAGAATTAACGTCCGAAACGTCGGGTCATTTTCATATGACCGTGAAAGAATAGCCAAACACTAAAGCCATTGTTTTCTTTTGTTGTTTATCAACTACTACAAGCTAAATGGTGTATTTTCTTGCACGGTCATATGAAAATCCCTCTAAACGGTGTATAATTTATAATTAAAAATAGCTGTATTTAGTGGTACTTATGTTGCACACTCTTAGTGCGTGCACTCTACTGAGATAAAATTTTCATTCGAGTATGTCTTACCTGACGACGGTGGGAAAGAGTTCAGCGGAGTAGATGTACAATACAGCAAACGAAGCTGAAATACCAAACTTGGCGACCATAGCAAATACAGTTGTTAAGGTCGCTGTGACATCGCTATCACTACCTGTAAGAAATAACACTTGATTTTATTTAGGTTAGTCTATTCACGCGCTCATGATCAATTGCCCTAATTCACTATGACGTCAAATCAAAACGTATCATGGTCGTCGGACGGTGTCGGACAAACGCAAATTCGCCATGAATATTATTGGCAAATATTAACACATTTCAAGTTTCAAAACCAGGCTATTTTAGATTTTTTTAAACTGTTTCGATGGAAACATTTTTTCCGAATTTTTTGTTTGGCGAATTTATCCTCCGCGTAGACAAGAGGTGACGTCACAGTTTATAATCCATCCGTTAACTCATTCCTTTGTTCATTAATTCGTTGGTTAGTTTATTCGGCCATCCATCATTTTTTTTCGTTCAGACCTCAAGTACGTAGTTTGCAATAGTTTTTAAGTGTGAAGACTTCAACCGAACCCACCTCGGCATATTTTTTACAAATATACAAAAATCGCTACCCCAAACATACGATTTCAAAGATATTCTACTTCATTTTATCTATTATATCCATTTGAATTTGCTACAGCCTTGAACAAGATTGCAGCACATGCAAATTTTACAATAAATAAAATGAAGTAAAATAACTTTGTTATCGTCTGTTAGAGTTCTCGATTTCTGGTTCTCTAAAAATCCCGAGATGGCTTTGGTTGTAGTCGTCGCACTGTAGACATTACTTGATTGAATGAATAAACATCCTAAACACGAACATCCAGCTAGCATCATGTAATAACACACACTCCTGCGACGACCAATCCTGGTTATAAGTAAAACAATACAATATTATACATAGTATTTGAGGAAAGACGGAATAGAGACAAAGAAGTAGAAATGACATACGGCCGGTTAAACGAAAACTGAATAAATTTATCCACTGGATAAAGCTATCCACTCCATAGAATTTCTTTACATTTATCTGCTGGATAGTGAATTTATCACGTGGATAGCGCTATTCAGGCTTAATACAACAAGCCCCTGGATATGAAGGAGAAAAAATGAAGAACAATTTTTTAAATAGTCGTGATGTTGATGAACATGAAGAAAATGATGATGACATTGGTGTATTACTTCAGCGTACCAGTTAATTAAACAAACACATGTGAGGAAGGCAGGGATTTCCATAACACTGTACAGGAAGAAGTTCATGTATATATCTCCACCAAGATGCTTGGTATTTAATGACAACCCATAGTACACTAGAGTGTTGATAAACCTGGAGACAACAAGGACAAAAATTGAATGAACAAGTGAATGGATGAATAGATGTTTGTCTGTGTGGATGAATGAATGAATGAATGAATGAATGAATAAATGAATGAATGAATGAATGAATGAATGAATGAATGATTGAATGCATAAATGGATGAATGAATGGATGAATGAATGAATGAATAAATGGATGAATGAATGAATGAATAAATGGATGAATGAATGAATGAATGAATGAATGAATGAATGAATGAATGAATGAATGAATAAATGAATGAATGAATGAATAAATGAATGAATGAATAAATGAATGAATAAATGAATAAATGGATGAATGAATGGATGAATGAATGGATGAATGAATGGATGAATGAATGAATGAATGAATGCATAAATGGATGAATGAATGGATGAATGAATGAATAAATGGATGAATGAATGAATGAATGAATGAATGAATGAATGAATGAATGAATGAATGGACTAATGGATGGATGATTGAAAACATCTAAAACAGCGAGGAATAAATACTACAATAACTCTAGTAACCTTTACACAAACATCATTTTACAGGCATCATTCTCTAGGTTTCAACATAACATTAAGTGTAAATGCAAAATGTCAAGGTATAGTAAATGTGGGGGCTATAAAGAGGTTCTGGTGTCGCTTTGTGGCTGATTTGTTCTGACTGTTATCATCTTTACTTAGAGTGGAAATGTAACTGCTATTGGTCTTTTAATTTGACTAACTACAGATGCTTTACAGAATATAAACAATGTTGCTGCTTTGTTCAATGCTGCACCAGAACCACTTTATGGGTCTCATGTTAGTTCAAAAACAACAATAATTTGCATACTCCACTCTTCTGAATAAATAGTCATAAAATATCTAGGTAAATTAGACACTGTAAAGGGATGGTGGTGAAACTGATGTTGCGGACGTTAGTCCTTCTTTGGAATAAAGATTATTTCTGAAAGTTCAAATGTGTTGTTTATACTTACCATAACCATATCAAAATGAAAGTAATTTTACAAATCCGTCTCCAGCAGAACAAGTCCAGACATCCATATCTAGAGCCAATATGAAATGGTCTGTTAACCTGAATCAGGCTTTTTGGTACAGAAATACCATTCTTTAATGCAATATTTAGTAATATTTCCTCTGCTTCTGATACACGTCCTCTTATGACCAACCACCGTGCTGACTCAGGCACAAATCTATTGATGAAATAAAACAGTAATTATGTATTAACAAAATGTAGATGCTTATATAGTGCATTTCAAAGCCTTGGAGCTCTTTACAATATCTTCCTTTTATCTATAGCATGCATTTCATTACACAGGGACCCCAGTGCTCATTTTATAGGTGTCTTATAAAAGCAAGCAAGCAGATGATACTTTGTCCTGCCCCCCCCCCCCCCAAAGAATTTCCAAAATTGATACACACATTTAAAAGAAATTTTTATTGACCTCTTGCCTTACCCAACCTTCCCCTCTGAAACTTTTCAAAACTTCATCTGAGATGGGAGATTGGTTATTTTCTTCAACTACACAATCTCCCCAATGTCACAACAAAAGTTCATGTGCCTGAAAGAAGAGCCTTACAGACAAACCCCAGTTTTTGAAGCCAAAATCAACATATATATAATCAACACAAGCCAATACAATACTAAAGTACCAACATCATTAACAAATTAAAGCTTTATAAAATTTTTGTGAAACTTTTGAAAATATTGACTGGCAAATATGAGCAGTTGAATGGAAAAATGTCACTTTATAATTCTCTTATTTTAGCATAAGTTTCCACCTTTTTAATTGGGAACAAGTGCTAAAATGAAAGTATGGTGTATTTCCACTGCTCATATTTCAGCTTATATTCACTTAATTTTTGTCAAAGTTTCACCATATTCATACTCTCCGAAGATGTTACTAGGTTACAATTTCTTACTCTGTTATTATTATCACCTACCTAAAAAATAATACAAAAACTGTGGCTGGCAAAGAAAGGACCACAGACAGTGTCCTCCATTCACGTATAAAGTAAGCAACAATTGGAAGAATTAGAAGTCCTGATGTGAAAAAACACTGGGCCAGTGTTCCAGCTATGCCACGATAGGAAGGGCCAATTAGTTCAGTCGCCAGAACAAACGCTGACAACACCTCTCCACCAATACATAATCCAGTCAAAAATCTCAGTATAAGAAATACTTTATATGTCGGAGCAAATGAACTGGCAAATCCAAATGCTACTAGTCCAGAAAAGGTTAGATACCATATTTTACGACGTCCATATCTGTCTGCTAGTCCTCCAAAGATGACTGCACCAAGCAATGTTCCCCCCATGACTGCTGATTGCACAAGATCAGCTTTATAAGCATTTTCACAGATAAGATCCCACTGTATACAAAATAAAAACAAAATTAACAGCTGATTAGCAAAGTAAGAAATGCATGGATTGATGGGTACTAGATGAATAAATAGATAAATGATTGAACATATCAATAAATGGATGGTTTTATGAATACTCAGAGAAAAACAAATGGACTCATAAATGAATGATTGAATGAATGAATGATTAAATAAATGAATGAATAAATGCATGAATGAATGAATGAATGAATGAATGAATGAATGAATGAATGAATGAATGAATGAATGAATGAATGAATGAATGAATGAATGAGTGAGTGAGTGAATGAGTGAGTGAATGAGTGAGTGGATGAATGAATGAGTTGAATCATTTAATTTAACAACAAATGAGTGAGTCAAAGCTTGAATGAATGTAGTTTCATGGTTGGACGGACAGACGTGAATGAATCAATCTGCCAGATGAAGTTCCACATGAAAGAAGAAACAAGTGAATTTAAAAGAGGAACGGCATAGTTTAAAGAATTTATAAATAGAACAATAAACTACGGTATCGATTAATTGATAAATGAATCAATCAGTCCTCAGTTATAAATTAATCATTCTTATAGATGAAAAATAAAACTAACTGAAAATGATAAAGTTTGTCTTTATATAACGCATCAATTATGAATAGAAAATAAACAAACTCGTTCACGGTTGAAGGACCACTAGAGCAACTGATATAAAGAAAAAAATATAGAATTCATAAATTACAAAAGAAAAAAGAAAACATGTGATGTGTACTTGAGAATATCGTATTTTAAAGAAAACTTTTGCTATATAACGACCACGTCATGATAGAAGCGAATATTCCACTAGCTGAATAGAATAAAGTTGCCACATAAATTGTTACAATTACTTGACTTCCATCGCGCAAAATGTCAACAAAAGAGCAACAATATTCTCTTTTGGCTCGGGTGCTAGAGCAACAAGTTGTGTTGAAATTGTTCATTTATAGCGCTGAAACCTAACATATGTTGTTACAGTACTAGTGATGAGCTCTTGACGAGTTTTAATATTCACTTATTCTAGGTTATGAATTAATATTGGCTAGTAGACGATAATGAACGCAGATTTACCTCGCTGATAATCGAAGTGAATTTGGACGTATAATGTCTCTCTGTGCACTGTGATCTATTCTTTGGACAAGTGTTGTTTATCAATGATCCAACACACATCCATGTCGGCTCAGCAGCGATGAATACCAATATTAGAAGCTGTATTGCTGCGGGGACGATAGAAAGACACAGAAGAAAGTAAAGGCGTTTTTGATATGGTCCAAATTCACCCACGATCTTCAAGACATGATCGAACTCCATTCCTTAATACATTTCACGCATGGTACAATTTCGAACATATGATCGGTGATTCGATGTTCTTTTGTTATAAAAGGAAACACTCTAATCGAAAACCATAGCACTGATCACAAAAACAGGTGAATTCAGCTGAGACACCGAGCACCGGAAGTAAGGGTGGCCAAAACAAAAAGGCTAGAAACAACTTCCGGTGCAAAAACGGAAGTGAAATCCCAAAAATGTACAATTTGAATGAACGAATAAATCGATTACAGAAAAGCTAAATAATTGACATGATATATACAATAAAGGGTACGTTTCCATACATAGCACGCTTTTCAAAAAGTATAAGAAGACTTATTAAAATTAGCCTTCATACCGGCCCTTTGAGGGAGGGGGTGTTTTTTCTACCTCCCAGTTCAGATCCCCTCCTCTTCCCAAAATCCTACCCCTCCCCAAGAGCCACTAGGAAGTCTATAAATCAATGTTACTCCGGCAAAGATAAAGGACTAACGGCTGAAACGTCAGCATCTTTATACAGTGCTAAAATGTACATTACGACCTTTTACAACTGTGATAAAATTTAATACGCAGAAAATACAAAACATAAATGTGAACAATGAAGTGGAATAAGGAGTAATAAACGCCAGAGTGTATATCACAGGTTTGTGAAAACGACTCTTAAAGATATATTATTTTTATCCTATTTTTTAATCCTATTTATAACACCAACAGTGAATCAAATCATGCAAATCATGATGTAAAATTACATTTTAATTCTTTTAGAAGTTAAGTCTCATAGATTAACAATATTCAAAGAAATAGAAGTAAACACACAACAAAAAGAACAAATAGAATAATTGTCAAGCTGAATTGCTGGATTGCACATGACAGCTATTGAATTTTCTCGTGGTGTTTATTGTTTGTTCATCCAACATGGCGACCATTTCAGAATCCTTTGACTCTCAAATGAACTATTGCAATATTCATAATATTTGTCATAAAGTAGAAACAAAAAAATCCTTTTTAAACAATCATCTTGATAATTATTAACAACTCATGAACATAGAAGGCATTCATTCATTTTAAGTTTGACTTTTTTTCATGGCTCTTTTATTTATACAATTTTTTTCAAATAAAAATGGCAGTGTGTAAAAAAAGAACTATTAAAAAAAGTTGACTTTGGAGTAAACAATAGGGCAATTTCTTGCTTTGCAACAAAACAAAACCTTTCTCAACTATATACTTGTAGGGATTTTTTCTGACCTCATCAATTTTCTAAAAGTTAGCCCATACAAGAAAAGGTCTAAACAAAATTTTGGCTGAAGTGCTACATATCCTGAAGTTTACAATTTTAAATAATCTAAAGCTTATATTAATTTCTTTTCTTGTAAACTGAAATAAAACATTTTTGTTTTACCATTAAATAACAGCCTAACATAGTACCAGGATTAGAAAATAAAGATTAGAAAATAAAGGAATATATCTCAACACTGAGTTGCAATCCTGTGTACAATGACCTAATTTTTTGTCAAACGCTGATCACCAATTAAGTTTACTGATTTCCATCATTTTTTTTAACCAACTTGTATCAAGAGAATCTCTATTGGGTTAAAGTTAATATTTGACAAAGGCGGCTATTCTTGTTCTAACAGTAAAACCATGTGTCTAGATGTTCCAAATCATCTTCACACCATTACAGATACCAACATCATTAATATTGAAGTAGCACAGTCCCATGAACTGCAGCACTGTCAGTACTAGCCATATTCCTCTAGCTCTGGCTGGCATTTTAGGACCTTTGTTCACATAATCAGCAAGTATAGCATGGATTCCCCTGGAAGACAAAGAAATGCACATTAGAGCGTTTGCACATAACGAGCTATACTACGCTAATGAGTTCCAAAAAATACTATTGAGATTTGCACTTGAGAATGTATGGTTTGATTTTCAAAGACAAAGGCAACATTGATAATCAGCTGATTGAGCTTTCCTTTCTACTTGTGTATCAAAGCATACATTCCCACATGTAATGCTCATTAGCAGAGCTGCTTTGGCTCATTAGCATTTTTTACAATTCATTAACATAAGATAGCTCATTTATCGAATGACTGAATGCATGAATGAATGAAGGAATAAATACATAAATGAAGTGACTGATTGAATTAGTGAGAAAATAAATGACATGATGAATGAATACCTGTATGTGTTTACAAACACTTCTTAACTATTCGATTTTGCTATTCACTTTGACTTGAGTGAGTGAACCAATCTCTTACTCAGAGTCTGTGTTTTTCCTCGCTAGCAGTGGGAAACAAAGGCTCTGAAATAACCACAGACTTTTGCTCAAATTTGATTGGTCATTCAATTTTGACAACCACCGAAGTGCGAATAACTGCAAACACAATTGAACCCATAAAAAGATAGTAGTGTGCTTTATTTACAATGGTCTACAACCAACACAATGATTTTAAGTTTTCAAAATGACCAAAATTAAAAGGCAAAGTTTGATAAATAAATGCTTTCCTGTAACCAGTTGGAAGCAATACAAGGGTATCACTTCAATCAACGGCAACTGATTTAACTGCATGCTGCACTTTGAGGGAAAACTCTTCTTTGACCAGAGCATTTAAAGCAAAATTGATAGCCTTGTGAAACTTGTCGATGTCCATATTGATTTGATTAATTCCAGGCTAATCTTGTAAATGCAAAGAAAAACACAGGCTCTATATTAGATAGGCAGTACAGGCGCATGCTCAGCCACGACTCCAAGAAATCTTGGACTTAATTTTAGTTGATTATGCAGGAGTCCTTGCTTTGAGCCAATGGGTGATGGAAAGAGGACTCAGGGTATAAGATTGTGAGTGAGCTTTCAACATGAAATAAGAGCATGCTCATAACAGTTTTTACTTCTTTGTGCTCAAATCTAAAGCTCTCTAAATACCCAATGTTAACATTCCCAAAATGTAGATGCACCCAAACAAAGTGCTTCAAATGCTTACCAGTGATTATGCACAGGAATACATATAGCCAGTCCCCAGTCTACTGCAGCACATGGATAAAATATACCAGCAGGAATTAGAGCTAGTAAAGCTACGCTGAAACCTCTTTCTAGGATCCAGTGTGTTGTGGCATTAGCTGGAGCAAGTTCTACAATTGAAAAAGAGCAAAATCTGGAGTAAGACAAATGTTGAAAGATGTGTGTTCCAGTGTGTCGTGCCTAAGGAAACTTTTAGAGAAATGTTGTCTTCCAAATGAAAATATTTATCGCTTCAACACATCATTTGTCTTTCCAAATTCATATATTTATCTTCACATATGGCAAAATACATGGAAGATTTATGTCATCTTTTTTAATTCCCTCAATTGAATTAGCCGGCCATATTGGTGTTGTTATGTTCAAGTTTCAAAGTTTGTTTGCCAATAAGTGGTACTCGTTCAGTTCAAATCTTTAAATTTTCTAGATTTACGTAAAATAGACGACCACTGGACTGTTTCTGAAGGGCATATGATATTGCGCACTTTAGCGCACTTTAGAGCAACAAACTTACCCAGAGAAGTTTTGTTATTAACAGAAGAAGAATGAATTGCTCTTGTCAGCATCGCTGGATAGGAGAACCAAATAATGATGAGCGTTAAATCCAGATATCAGATTCATTATAATAATGGATGATCTAGATCAATACAGAGCATAACAGGCAATATAGTACAATAGTATTTTTATTATTTTTTTTTTTTTGTGTTTTTTTTTATTTTTTTATTTTTATTTATTTTTTTGTCAACTCTAACATTCAAAATGCGTTGGGACATTTGTAGTTTGAAACCCAATATTTTAGTTTTGTATTTTTCAGGAACTTATTCCTCCCCTGTGTGACCAAGTAAAAGGCAGCGACTTCACAAACTCCAGTAAACTTTATTATAATCTCTTCTTATTTTGACGTAGAACAAACGGCGAGAACTACAATAAGTAATAAAGACGAATTATTACTTATAAATACAACGTTGTTTACAAGATAACTATAAGAGGTCTTGTGAATTTCACTAATACTAAACTAGGTTAACTTCAACTGGTATTTGACCATTTGCAAACTAACTAATTTGTATTTGTCAATAGCTACTATGCTAGAACAATCTACTTCACAAAATTACTTAATAGATGATTACTTTAGGAGTAATTTCTACTTGTAACAACAACTAAACAAACTTGAAATCGGTTGCTTAAGGCAAACACGAAATCTATTGTTTTGTAAACGTTTTGCATTTACTATGCGAAACGAAATAACTATAACATCAATATAAATATAATAATTAAGTTTTACATACCAGTTCTGAAGAATTTATGTTTTAAAACGATTTACTTGTGGCTTGGCTGTTAGCTAACTTGCAAATTGCTTGACAGCAACGAAAGACTTTTTTGAACTCAAACTGAACTTCATTCATCATAGGATTTGTATTTTATGCGCGCTCCATCTTTAACGATAAATGCGCGCGCTAAATAACTTAACGAAAATAACTAAATAAAAAATAGATTAAATAATCAACTTGTCACACTCACCCCCACTTTTAGAAATTGTCGCCCTCGACAATTCCAACTAAATAAAAAAAAACTAAACATACGTTACGGTCGATGTGACCAAGTTCATTAACGGTTGTTGTCTTTTTGCTTCCAACCTCTTTGATCTTCTGAGTGGCTGCGGTGTCTGTCTTGTCCCACGATATGTTGGTTGCGGTACTGGTACTGGTACTTTTGGTTTGTAGACACAGTAGTACACATTATCTTCATCTTCTTCTTCATCATCGACTCGGTTCTCATGTTCTTGTGTATTTATTGGAACATCTGATCTTTGAGAGTGTAGTCGTTCTGATCGTTCCGGTCTGCATACTTTAAACGCACTTCGATGAGACCTGAATGTAGTTCCATCTTCTTCAGACTTTAATGTGTATACTGGACTACCATCAACGGGTAAACGATGAACCACGAACAACTTTGGATTCCACGCATCCTGGATTTTATTTCTTCCTTGCACTCTATTTCTGACGTAAACATAATCACCAAGTTTAACTTCTGGGTCGTGAACCTTCTGATCGAGGTGCTTGATGCGTTCCTCGCAGCACTTTTGAAGTTGCTTGGTTGCGTTCTGGTGGGCTGATGATAAGCGTTCTATGTGTGTCTTTAACCAATCGTCATAGCCTTCTGTAGTATCTTCTTCTTCTACTTCCCTCCCCAGTAAAAAATCAAGCGGGATCACCGGGTCTCTGCCAAAGAGGAGATGGTACGGACTGTATCCGGTTGATGCGTGAGGAGTAACGTTGTACGCGTAAAGTAACTCGGGTAGGTAAGCTGGCCATTTTGCTTTCTTTTCTGGTGGTATGGTCTTCAACAAGTCGTGCAGAGTCCGATTAAACCTTTCGCATTGGCCATTGCCTTCTGGATGATACGGTGTCGTTCTTGTCTTCTTAATTCCGTACATGTTGCAAAGTTCTTTGATCACATTGCTCTCAAAGTTCCTGCCTTGATCTGAATGAAGTTGTTTTGGGATTCCGTATTTGAAAAACCATTCGTTCAGCAACACCTTTGCTGTAGTACAAGCTTTTTGATCTCGTGTGGGCACTGCAACTGTAAACTTCGTGAAGACGTCTGTAATTACTAGGACGTTTTCTCTTCCGTCTGAAGACTTCTCAATCAAAGTAAAATCGATCGCCACTATCTCCAACGGCTTGCTTGCTTGTAATGTGCTTGATGCAGGTCTCACTTTTGGTATAGGTAGTTTTGCTAGATTACATCTTGAACAATTTTTGACATAGGACTCAACATCTTTGTACATACCAGGCCAATAACAACGTTTACGCAACATTAGTATTGTTCTTTCCTGTCCTTGATGTCCAAGCTGATCATGAACACCTTTAATTACACGATCTTTCATAGCGTCTGGGATAACAAGCTGCTGTATCTCTCCATGGTGTGGATCATTTATACTTCTGTACAAGAGATTGTCTTCTAGACGAAGTTTGTCCAACTGTCTGATCAATAAACCGGCCTTGTGATGTTCTTTCTTGCGTTCTTCAGCATTTGGCTTTCTTTTCTCTTCTAGATAATATAGAACTCTCTTGATGGTTGGATCTGATGATTGCATTACTTTTAATTCTTCTTTTGAATAAGTAGGAAACGAAAATGTTTGTTTGCTCGTATCTTCAACTTTCATTGACCTGCATTTAACATCTGCTGTCAAGGCACCTTGTAGTTCTGTAGGTAGTCTTGATCCGTCAATGGGTAATTCATTCGCGTCTCGGATGTCGTTGTCCGCGTCTTCTTCAGTTTCGTCTGGGCCTTTTCTTCTTGATAACGCGTCTGCTGCTATGTTAGTTTTACCTGTTCTATACTTTATCTGGAAGTTGTAGAGGGCAAGCTGGGAAGCCCAACGTTGCTCAACTGCACCTAGCTTTGCTGTTCTCAGGTGACTTAGCGGGTTGTTATCGGTTAGTACCGTAAATGTAGAACCAAGTAAATGACTCTTGAACTTCTCAGTTACTGCCCATTTGAGCGCAAGCATCTCAAGCTTCATGGAACTATAGTTTCGTTCGTTCTTTTCTGTCGCTCTCAGTCGTCTACTAGCGTAGCTAATAACTACTTTGCCTGTCTCTTGTTCTTGATAAAGGACGGCTCCTAGGCCTGCAAGACTAGCATCAGTTTCAAGAATAAACGGCAAACTGTAATCAGGGTAACCAAGTAGTGGAGGAGTAGTCAACTTCAACTTCATCGTGTCAAACGCTTCTTGATGACGCAAAGTCCATCTTGCTCCTAACTGTAGATTTTTGTAGGTCTTCTTCGATGTACTAAGTTCACTTAAGCAAGCGTTCACTAGCTCGTGTAGTGGTCCAGCGATCTGTGCAAACTTATCGATGAACTTCCTATAGTATGATGCAAATCCTAAAAAGGATCGCAGTTCTTTCAACGATTTAGGCACTTCCCAATTTTCAACAGCGGTGATCTTTGCGGGGTCAGGAGCGATTCCTTCTGCTGATACTTCATGTCCAAGATACGTGACTTTGGTCTTCAGAAATTGACATTTCGACGATTTTAGCTTCAAACCATACTTTTCCACTCGTTCTAGCACTGCTTCAAGTCTCTGTAAGTGTTCTTCAAAAGTCTTTGAAAATACAATTACGTCATCAAGATAAACTAATAAAATATTGAACATAAAGTCACTCATGCAGCTCTGCATCATTCTTTGAAATGTTGCGGGAGCGTTAGTTAGTCCAAATGGCATACGATTGTATTCGTACAACCCAAAAGGTGTGGTAAACGCTGTCTTGTGTTTGTCGTTTTCGTCCATTTCAATCTGATTGAAACCACTTGCAAGATCCATAACAGAAAAGTATTTCGCTCCTTGTAGCGCGTCCAGTGATTCTTCAATCCTAGGTAGAGGGTAGGCATCTCTTACTGTCTTGGCATTGAGCTGTCGGTAGTCTACGCATAGTCGTAATTCGCCACTCTTTTTCCTCACTAGCACTATTGGAGAAGCATATGGACTGTGGCTTTCTCGTATTACGCCTCTACTGAGTAACTTCTGAATATGTTCTCTCACTTCGGTTAGTTGACTTGGCGGAATACGTCTGAAGGGAAGATTGACTGGTACTTCATCAGTTGTGTAGATTCTGTGAGTTACGTTGTTAGTGTGTCCAATATCATCGTCATCTTCAGTAAACGCATTTGTATGTCTTGTTAAGAGGGCACGAAGTTGTTCTTTTTCCAGCAAGCTACAATCTAGATTATCAATGTTAACAGGACAGTTTATGTTCTTGTCACTAGCATTTTCTTTAGTCGATACTTCTACGTGGTCTACATCCACTCGATTCATTGTGATTGTCTCTTCAGGAACTTCTTCTACGTTGTGAACTACGCCGACTCTCGTCCTCGGGTAAAGCCATACATCATCTTCGTTTAAATTCACTACTCTTACATGGGCGGTACGATTCTTTGCCTTAGTGTAAGTGTCAACAAGTATAACATTTCCAGGTAATGAAGTCGACAATCTTTCAACAAATATTTCATCTGAATCACGAACTTGTCCACAAGAAATTCGTAGCACTGTAACTGAACAGGCGGGTACTCTCACTTGCTTTCTTCCTGTTACTCGAGCGAAGCCACAGGTCGGCTGTTTCTTCTTTGCTTGAACTCTGAACACATTGGCCCATGGACCTTCAATTTTACACTCATTGTTGGCAGACAAGTCCTCTTTCAACCGACTAATCACGTTCATTCCGATTAACGCTGGAAATTCACTTGCACTCTTGGCGTTGTCTTTCAAGATAAGTACACCTCTTCTTGGTACTGTGATACCACAAGCTACAATATCAATTTCGATATACCCAACATATGGTATATCCAGTCCATTGGCTGCTGTTAATGTCAGCCAATTCAAAGGCTTAAGGGCCTCTCCAACAAAATGTTTTTTAAAGAAACTTTCAGAAACGGTCGTAACTTGCGACCCCGTGTCCAAAATACACGGAACTTCAACATCATTCATCAAAACAACAGCAGTAGGACAATTTCCTACAGTCCTTTCAAATAAATCATCTTTAACAGTATCATCTAACTTAACAAAAGAGTCTTTAGAATCCCCTCCCACAGCTCGACTCATTGCCGTGGGGGGTTTGTGTTTGACGCATCAGCAGACTTGTTCTGTTCTTGACCATGGAACGGTGGACGATGGGAATTTTCTTGACGCGTGGAATTTTCTTGTGCTTGAGCAGACGTCTTGCTTCGGCAATTCTTGCTGATATGACCAAACTTTCTGCAATTAAAACACTGAATATTTTTGAAATCATTTCTTCTCTCCTGACGTTGAATTGGTGCTCGTCGCTCTTCTTTCAGCGCTTTCACTGTTTTTACAAGTTCTTCGATTGTTTTTTGTTGACGTGAAATGGTTTCTTGTAGATCTTTAAGATTGTTACCGGAAGTGGAAATGGCTTCGCACGACGCGGCCTCGTTTTCAATCGGGAAACTGGTGCGGAGTTCCTGTACTTTGCATGTTTGTCTCGCTGTTGGCATGTTTACTTCTTCTTCCGACCATTTTAAAGCTTCTTCACGGATTTCCAGAAACGAAATGTCGGTTTTGCTTCGTACTAACTTCTTCAGCTCCTTCCTCAGAAGAGAATCTTTGACATTGTCGATGAACTGATCTCTTAGAGTGTTATCAGAGAGGTTTTCGTTGGGTGACTGTTGCTTGATACGGTTGAAAATGGCAGCCAAAGCAAGTGAGTATTCTCGTAAACTTTCTGTGGTTTGTCGTCTGTTGTAGAATATCTTGAATAACTCTGGCATGGAATGCTTCTCTCCAAACTCTTTCTTTAAAATCTCTTTCAACTTTGCTGGATCATTTTGAGCTTCTTTGGGGTGAAGACGGATTTCTTCTCTTGCTTGGCCGTCTAGATGAGATAGTATGAATTCTACTTTTTCAGCTCCGCTCATCTTTCTCGCTTCAAATATTGAGTCAACTTCCGCTAGAAAATCTTCCACCTTGGAGTAGTAGTTCTGTTCATTTGTTGACTGTCCACTGAATTTCTTGACTTTTCTTTCTTGCTTGTAAACAACGAACTGTTTGATAGCTTGTTCTTCATTGCTCTCCTTCAGAGCTCCTAGTTCGGTTTGTAGTTTTTCCACTAAATTCTTTAATTCTTGTACTTCGGCCATTCTTGACTCTAGACAATGCTGACTATCAACTGATCTCGCCGTGTTTTACTTTACAGGTATATTACTACATCAACTGCTCTACTTACTGGTCTGAATTCAACTTTGTATCCTGCTCGCGACGCCAAAAATGTGACCAAGTAAAAGGCAGCGACTTCACAAACTCCAGTAAACTTTATTATAATCTCTTCTTATTTTGACGTAGAACAAACGGCGAGAACTACAATAAGTAATAAAGACGAATTATTACTTATAAATACAACGTTGTTTACAAGATAACTATAAGAGGTCTTGTGAATTTCACTAATACTAAACTAGGTTAACTTCAACTGGTATTTGACCATTTGCAAACTAACTAATTTGTATTTGTCAATAGCTACTATGCTAGAACAATCTACTTCACAAAATTACTTAATAGATGATTACTTTAGGAGTAATTTCTACTTGTAACAACAACTAAACAAACTTGAAATCGGTTGCTTAAGGCAAACACGAAATCTATTGTTTTGTAAACGTTTTGCATTTACTATGCGAAACGAAATAACTATAACATCAATATAAATATAATAATTAAGTTTTACATACCAGTTCTGAAGAATTTATGTTTTAAAACGATTTACTTGTGGCTTGGCTGTTAGCTAACTTGCAAATTGCTTGACAGCAACGAAAGACTTTTTTGAACTCAAACTGAACTTCATTCATCATAGGATTTGTATTTTATGCGCGCTCCATCTTTAACGATAAATGCGCGCGCTAAATAACTTAACGAAAATAACTAAATAAAAAATAGATTAAATAATCAACTTGTCACACCTGTAACAACGTTGGTATGATCAATGTTGATTTTGGTATGAAGAGATAGACTGCAGTGTGAAGTGAAGTGAAGTGTCGTAGAGATAAATTGAAAGAAATTGGTCATGACACAAACTGAAAATTGTCAGAAAAAAATTACAATGGCTAAAAAAAAATGTGAAACTCAGTAGAGGTCAAAGCCTTGCTCGATAATTCTTTTTGGGATTTTAAAGTCCATTCTCAATTGTCACTTATCAGAACTTCAAAGCAATTAAATCAAAATTGAAACCAAGTTTTTCCCTTATAATATTTGACTAAAATATAAATGTTTCCACTACAATTAATCATATTGCAGCACATGTGACATTGTTTTAAGGCACGAACCTTTCGGGGAACATGTCTTGAAGGAAGATCAAGGAACAGTATAGTTCATGATTGTGTGCACGTCTACAAAACTCACCATTTTGATTGTGTATTTTTGGAGAGCAAATCGTTGCAGACGATGCAAAAACTGGTCTTGCTGTGTTAAAAACTACACGAAAACCACAGAAAAATATCATGTTATTACAGTTTTATTCAGATAACACTTTTTGACTGATTTTGTTTAGAAAAACTTACCAAAACGCGAAGCACTTCGGCCACACAGCCGACTACACAAAATGGCTGCCATCTTGATTGCTTGACTAGAGACCAGTAATACGCGGTTTTATTAACACAGGCTGCCCAACGCAATGGGCTTGATCAGGCCGGAAGAGAGATCTAGGAGTACCGGACCTATCTTTTATTCTTGTGATATACTCTTTAGGATACAATTTGTGATAATTGATTATATTTAAAAAAACAGAGTTTAATGTCACCACAATATTTTTTCCGTGAGTAACTAGGTAACCTAGTAACTAGGCCAATTCTTCTTTTAATAGTATGCGCCTCGGTGCGGCGGCATATTTTCACTGCTCCTATAACTTTGAAAAAATTTAACTCTCATTACGTTTAATTTGCCTCAAAATGGTAAAATCCAGCTTTTTTCCAATCAAACTAGCTGAGAGGCGTGAGAATATCACGTCAAGACTATTCAACGAAGCATGCAGCCCAGGTCACAAACTTAATAAACTGTTACCAGCTAAAAACGCCTGTACGTACAATTTTCGAAATAAAAGAACATTTAAGAACGTTAATTTTGCAACTAAAAGAACACTATTAAGTTTTATAAATTTTAATTCAAGAAAGTAATCGAAGACACTCATTAGAAACATTGCAATCATTGTTCATAGCGTTTTTAAATTATCACTTTTAATTCATCATTTTATCATTTTATCTATTTACATAATTTATACTTTGCATATTTTTACAAAACTCTTCATAAATATTTTGTCTAGCTTTTTATACTCATATATATTAATTTTGTAACTTAAACGTAATTCAGCCCTTTGGCTGCTAGGTTTTTTGAAATAAATGTATCTATGTATCTATCTATCTGTATCTATTTAACATGACCCGGTCGCCTAACTCGAAAACTGTCGTTTATTTTCACTCTAATATCCAAAACCTGAAAATAATAACATTTTAAACTATAATGAAATGTTACTAAAAAATGAAAAAGTAATCATTATCTAATGGCACCAAGGCATGTAAAAAATTTATGTAAATAAAATGTATTGTATTGTAAACATTCTTCCTACGCCCTCTTAAACCCCCTCCCACCCCCCTCCCACTATACTCCAAAAAGAAAAAAAGAAAAACATTAAAAAAAATACAATTAATCACAGAGGTCACAAGCGAACAACAATTCAGTGATGTTGGTAACACAACTGGTAACACAGAAGTTCACATGCAAGTTTGGGAACCCTGTGTTAAGCGCGAGCAAGAATTGAAGATGGTGCGCGAATTGAACTCAGTCCAAGTGATGTCATAATCGCAGAGAATCAGTTGAAAGTTTCAGTCAGTCGAGAACGCACGGTAAGTAAGGCGTGTCTTTCTTTCTCCATTCAAAGAATCGAATGTCAATGAAAATAACTCTACAATGTTACCATAACAGTTCGTAATTGTTCTTTTTTATGTTTCTATTTTGTCTATAGAAGTCATTATTTACTTACTGAACCAGTTTACTGAAAAGAGAAAATATGGATGAGAAAGCAGCGCAAGTTCTAGAAAGCGCTCAACATGAAGAAGTTGAACAAAAAAATGTTTGCAGTAAGTGATTGGAAAAATGCCAATAACAGTTTATTCACAATTTAGCATTGTTTGTTCGCGGGATTAACAATATTGCTTCTCTTTTCAGACAATGTCGCTCATGAAGAACTTCTCGCAAAGCTTGAGGTTAGATTACTGCATGTTTCTGTATCAAACAAATTAACGTTATAGAGGGATTTTTTGATCAGTTTATGTTTAATGTTATATAGCTACAAAAATAAATGTTTACTATTATCGAGGTACCCCTCCCCCCGCTTCAAAGCCTTATTATGGAGACTAACAGTTAAAGTATAGGGAGCTGTGTCCGCTTTATTAGCCAAAAACGAGAAGGTTGAACAATAATCAAACAATACAAGCAGTAGGTGGTGTTTTCAATGTGAGATCTCATCCACACTTTACAGGATTATCTTGAAAACAGTTGGTAACTTGAAGCTGCTTTGTTGTACGAAAATCTCAGTCTTACCAACAGTATCACATTTTTAGAAATCTGAATACGCAAATCGAGCTGCACGAATAGCACTGAGATCAATGAGAGAAAAGTTGAACTACTATCAACAGCAGTACGAGGTAATTGTCTGACTGATTGGCCGACCGACTGACCGACTGACTGACTGACTGACTCATTTACTGAATGTATGGGAGAAATTAATGACTAAATGAAAGAGCAAACAAACAACTGATTGTTTTTTCTTTCAATTCAGACTTTCGATCAGAAAATTCAAGAATGTGTTCAAACGTGAGTAAAAAAAATACACATTTGAATTTCACTGCAAACGTTGAAGTTAAGTTTAACGTGAACTAATTATTTTTTAGAAACGAAATAAAGAAGAAGGCATTGTTGGTGGGTGTATGAATATTTTAAGAATAACATAAAAATGAACTATTTCACTCATAACATATTTTTGACCTTTTTGGTTTTTTCTTGTTGTTGTTGTTGTTGTTGTTTTCTATCTCAACTCTACTTTTGCTTGTTTGTTGTTATCCAGGGGATAATGTCTACTGGAGCTAAAGCTTACAGGAAGTAAGTTATAGATTGTATATCGTAAACAAACCATCAAAATATGACCATTTATTCGATTGAGAATTTCTTTCTTTGTTTCTTTGTTTGTTCGTTCGTTCATTCGTTTGTTTTTTTGCTCAATTCGTTCGTTCGTTCGTAATTTGTTGATTCTCAACTTTCCGTGTATCTGGCAATTCATCATTTCATTCGTCCATCCATTGTTTGTATGTTTGATTGGTTGATTTTAATATGCCAAAATTATAAAACTAATTATATAACCATTATTGAACTATTCTAACTGAATAACAGGTTGGAGCAAGAAAATGAAGACTTGAAAGTAAGCTAATCAAATTGTTATATTTGTTTGTGAAACAATTTTAAACCACTCTAAACTTGCCACAACACTAAACACCGGACATCGGCATTCCATTATACTGATGACCAAAAAGAAAACAAGTTTTTGATGTTTACCAGTAATTTATGTAAAGAAAAAGACGGGGTAATGCAACACCTATAACAAGAGAGTATGAAATAAGAGAGCTTATCCCCCGTATTGTGCTTTACACTCATCAGGCGATCTTTACATTCTATTTTTAAACTGAAGTTATTGTTGGCCAGATTACAGAAGTCGCGGTGTCATCGTCAAAACATCTCAAGACAAACGTGCGGAGATCATTAACAAGTTTCTAAAAATAGCACGACGAGTAGAGCCCCTGATGGGGTCCGGGAATAAGCTCTCTTATATATCTCATATTCTCTTGCCTATGATAACAAGGCTCTACTGAGGATCGTAGTTTGCTTATTACGCATGCTCTTATCATTACTTTTGAGCCTATCCCACATCAATCTCATACTCAGAGCCCGCGTTTTTCCTCGCCAGCAGCGGAAAACAAGGGCTCTGACATAATCCGATTTTTGTTAAAATTTGATTGGTCATTCAATTTTGACAACCACGCAAGCGCAAACAACCGAAAACACAAATAAAATCAAGCTAGATGTTTGTGACCGTTTTTAGCAGTAGAAAATATATATAAATATGATAAAAAATTAAGTCTGTACTTGTGAATCGCTATTTTCTTTACTTTCCCAGAGAATTTCAGCCAATTTGAAGCAATAGTTAGGAAATTATTTAATGTTTCGCCCTTCGTCACACACGACTGCCATCGGCCGACAGAATTTCTCTTCTAGCTCGTTGAAAATCACAAATTAACCTAAAATCCTTTCGGATTATGTTTACTCAATAGATAATTATTACAATCTATGAATTTTGTTCCAAAACTTCCACAATATCACTAGGAAAATCCATTTTCATTGACGATATCGCCGTATGTTGATCGATGCGCCGATCGATGCTGAATATCGATTCCATTAGAATTGCAACGGATTTTACTTTTAAATATCAGCTCTGACATAATCTCGATTCCCCATTGGTCGGTTTGTACATTGGCCGTAAAGGCGCATGCGCAGCCGGAAGTCCAAGAAACCTTGGACTTTTCAGTGGATTATGCCAGAGTCCTTGTTTCGAGCCGCTGGCCGATGTAACGAGGACTCGGGGTACGAGATTGATCCCACATGGCCTTGTGCATCAACTTACCATAAAACAACATTAAACTTACAGCCATTATAGATAATTTCCCAAAGATTTCTTTTAAATCGGATTACACAGGCAACCCACAAAGTTGATTGTTTCCCGATATATTCTAATACTAAATCACAGTTGTCATGCTTTGACATACAGAGACAACTTAATGAATACGCTAAAAACGAGAAACTTGAACAGGAATTACAACAATTAAAGGTAAACTAATATTACATTAGGATGTGGTTAGTTGTAACCAATGAAAGGGACCGGGCGTGGGGGGGTTGTGGGTACGAGTGACAGTTGTATAAGAATGTCCCTGAAATTAAGGTGATGGATGATTTCAAGGTACGCACATGTTAAATTATTATTATACGAAAGCCTATTATACGAAAGCCTGTTGGTGCTGTTTAAAACCCGGACAAAAAAAGTATTCGATGCTCTCATTTTCGACCTTTTGTAGAAAAATGTTCGTCGAGCACCTCTACCTGCTTTTAAGGGGAGTCCATACCTTGCACAGGGACTATGCACTTGCAGTAAAAGCAACCTGACCAGAGAATGCAACTAAGAACAATAACATAGATGTATACACATATGTATAATGTATGTTGTTTGAGAATGACAGGGAAGGAATAAAATAGCCGGAAACAAAATAAAGATTCACTGAGGTAGGATTCTCACGCTAATAGTTTGTTATTCTATCAACAGTTCAGGTTACAAGCACAAGATAGGTCAGTATAATAGAATAATATCGCTGTAATCATTACAATTAACGTCTTTATCATCATCACCATCATTATCATTATCATTATCACCATCACCATCATTACCACCATCATCATCATCACCGCCACCATCATCATCATCATCGTCATCTTTGTCTCATTCTTCAAAATCATCTTCAAATCATATTCACCATCACTGTCATCTAATTGTCACTTCAATTTCTTTTCCAGGAAAATTGAGGAGCTGGAGTCGGTGGCGATTTCAAAAAAGAAGCCTGGGATGTTCTCTAGAGTACGCCAATGGTTTGGCGCAAGACATGGCAGCAGTACAAACACCTCATCAACATAAAAATATGAATATAACTCCCTTGAATATAATTGAAATCTTTTGTAAAGATTGTATTATATAATAGTGTAATTTATAATGATATAGTATTGCAAATTGAATTCCTAAAACATGCAAATCCTGTAGTTAGAATTTAAAAACATTGGTGATTGTAAATATATGATAGAAAATAATAGATATATCTATTTTTGATAGTCAATTTGATATTAAAAGTGCATAACTTTGTTTATTATACTTTGTACTCAGTATCTTTCATCTCATTGGTCGAGATCGACCCTACAGATATGTCTGAACATCAGCGTCTGGCTATTATCTGATAGTATTATTGG
This sequence comes from Diadumene lineata, assembly GCA_918843875.1. NCBI lineage: Eukaryota > Metazoa > Cnidaria > Anthozoa > Actiniaria > Diadumenidae > Diadumene > Diadumene lineata. The sequence continues at coordinate 177,529 of OU974069.1, forward strand.
CGCGCGCCAGCGATCTTCTGTTAGTGGTTTTATGTGGCGCGTTGACGCGCGAAATGATTTATTTTTTAAATAAAATTGTGTCTTTACTAAACTTTACATTTGTTTTTTTTTTTAAAGAAAAGTGGTGTTTTGTGATTGACCGACCGACCGACCGACTGACTGACCGACTGACTGACCGACTGACAGATTGATTTTGTGGCTGAGTGATTGATTGAGATTTATTTTTTTGTTTTCTTTTTGCCAAATGTAAGGGTATTTTAGACTTCCAGGAAGGGGGGGTGGTCATTTATTGACATTGAAATCATTTGTATTTGAACAACATTTGATTTTCTTTACATCACAAAAACTACCACTCAAAAACAAAAGGCCTTATGGTTGTTGTCAAAGTGATGAAAAACAAACTTAGAATTGGAATTGTTTTCAGCCGCTTCTCAAGCAATAATCCTTATTTTATCACAAGACATTAAAACTATTTGATTTGATATCTTCCATAGAATTGTGTTGAGACCGCTGTAATGATGTTTATATGCGATTTTCTTTGCTGAGAATTTTTGGTTTGACATGTTATGTCTAGCTATTGTGTAGGAACTCTCATTGATCGTAAATCGCGACCAATAGTAGACAAGAGAATTTACAACTTCATTTATATAATATCCTGCAGTGATAGTCTGTTGCTATGGAGATACTACACAACTTTAATAGCTAGTTTAGCAGGGGGTACCAAGCAAGCTTGTAGTATAACAATAAAGCGTGATATTTAGCAAGGTGTGGAATACAACTCGTACACCTCTGACTCATTCGAAAACTGACGCCTTACGACGACTTTCAGGACTTCAAATTCACTTTCTGACAGTGTGAGAAGGGCTTGCTTTCATCAGTGCACTGAATATACGTTATCATCGGTCAGCTCAAAGAACTTGGCGGGGACTACAAAATCTTTGGTGCTGCTAAACATTTTCAGCAGCATTTTGTATGGTTGTGTGAGCATAGATGGAGGTCTATGAGTACAATCTAATTGCATTGCCGCCTTTCATTTTTAATACAATCGTCTTATTGATCACCGTTTTTGTTGTTAAAAGAAAAGATAAGGGACGAGAATTTGTCGAATTTCTCGCCTTTAATGTATTCCCGGAAATAATAAAAACCAAAAAAGACAACAACCAGGTGCTAGTTTATCTTCGGCAAGACAAAGTGCTCCTAGAAGGACAACTACTCAAGAATGTTATCAAGGCTTTGACTGCGATCTCTGTTACTGTTCTAAGTTATGCAGTCGGTACATTCGGGTACTTTGCATTTATCGAGTACAGCTACACCTGCGAACAAGGAAAAGACTGCTTCCTGTGGCCTATCAAATCAGATAGCGCTTTAGATATAAAGCGCGCCAACTGCACTGACCCGGCTATAGTAGAAGGCAAGAAGCTTGTTCTTTGTTACAAATTGGTGCTTCATCTTGAGTTTGCTGTTGGTGTTACGTACGGGATGTAAAAAGTCTCCAAACTTCTGTTGTCTGTCGGTGTTACTTTAATAACAAAGATCAACAAGAATCGCATCAAATGTTTCCAGATAACCTGTGTATTAATCTTGTTCATCGCTGTTGTCCTTGTAGTAGTTCTTGGAATTGTTTTTAACGAGCATCCCTCTCTGAGATTTTCAGCCGGCACACTAAAAATAATGTTTACTTCCACTCTTGTCAGTTTTACTGCAGTTTTTTTCATTTGGTATTTTCCATGGAAAGACATCATTGAACTCAAAGACAACGACAATACTCGTGAGATTGGTGTCGCGAATCCAGCAAACATTCCAGTGTAATTAACTTTACACAGCCTGTTTTTAAATTAAAATTTGTTAATTTACAATCTACGAGTATTTAGAAGTTTGGACTCATAGGCAATTTAATAGTTTGACTAGGCAATAATAAAATGACGTAAGTGGATGTTGACCGAAGGAACAAAGTTTCGAGTTGGTCAACATAATTTTTGAGTAAATGGTTCACTAAATAGAGGTTAGATTTACACCGAATTATTGCGATAATACTGATTAATGAATTGTTGAAAATTAATGAAATAGCAGAATAGTTTTGTTTTCGTATGAGTGGGAAACGGTACCATTACGAAACTACGGTTACGATACGATACGATACGATACGATACTTTGTCCCACTCATGCCAAAACGACTCTATATTCTATATTGACAGTCAACGTTCATGATCAGCTGCCATATTTTAGCTAAAACAGCGGATCATAAAAGCTTAGGGGGAAATATGTATTTATAATACATATACTTATACATACAAAAGGTTCTTATAGCGTCGCTTACATTAAGTGATCCCAAAACGAGAAAGTAAGATTTCCGTAGTTAGTACGGAATTTTGGCGACCGTTTTCGATTAAATGGAAACCAGGCTTTGAGAAGCTTGAGTAGCTTCTTTCTTTTATTAAATTTTAAATTTTAAACAGTAGTATGTAAAGTGGGGCTCCAGCAACGGGCGGATCAGGGCGAATCGCGAATCAGCCCAAAAGAGGGCGTCAAACTTGAAAGCTTGACGTCATCGCTCTAAGAACCAATCAGCGCACGACTTTAATATGACGTCAAACACTCTTAACCCCAATCAGCGCTCGTCTTGAATATTACGTCACACAACCTAAGAACCAATCAGCGCTCAACTTTAATTCTACGTTTCACACTCTAAGAACCAATCAGCGGTCGACTTTAATATTATGTCACACACCCTAAGACCCAATCAGCGCTCGACTTTAATTTTACGTTTCACACTCTAAGAACCAATCAGCGCTCATCTTTAACATTACGTCACACACTCTAAGAACCAATCAGCAACCAAGTCCTTTATACATCATCGCTATTTTTAAAAACATTTCCAATTGCAAGTTGTGGTGCAATGTCTATCTATTGTCTGACATAATGATTTTTTAATATGAGATTTTTGAATTGGCCGCCAATAAATTAGTTACGTGAACAATGTTGATTAACTAAAACAATTAAACTATTTTAGAATCGAATTTTATGAGCTTTGCGATTTTTTATGATGACATAATCTTATTTTTAGAATGTACGTCATTCATTCAGTATCTATTTTTAGTATTTCTTTGTATATCTATTCGATCCACAAGAATCCTGGTTTACCAAGCAGGTCAGCTATTTTTAGTATTTCTTTGTATATCTATTCGATCCACAAGAATCCTGGTTTACAAATCAGGTCAGCTATTGTTTGGATAATCCTTTGTTTGTACATTATTATGAGTGTTAATTTTGATATTTTGAGAAGTTCTTGAGTGACAGCTAGATAGATATAACATGTAAGAATTATTTCCTTGTAAAATAAGTATGATGAAGAAAGTAGTACCATTTTCCAACTTTGGTTACCTAAGCGGTAAGTTTGAGGGGCTGCACCAAAGCCAAATATAAATGATGTGAGTCATTTTTTTTAAAAAAAAGCTTGTCCAAAACGTGAAATTACGATATTTTTTTATTTCATTTTTGTGTTTTGACTGATTTGAATACCTAACCTGAAATTAGGTTTAATAGAATAATCTTTATGAGGGGGACATTGGGGTTTGCGGTGTTGCGGTGTTGTCCTTATTTTAGTGAGGTGGAACGGTGAACGAGGATGAAAAATTGCGGTATTGCGGCGATGCAAAACCTCGCGATGTGCAATGTTTAAGTTAATTTACGTGCGGTGTACGGTGAAATGAAAACGTTTTTCGGAGTTGCGATTTTAAATCCAACGAAAATGATTTTTTGCACGTGACTTATGGAAAAAATGCGGTGACGGTGTTTTGTTGATTTTTTTCTTTCTTTTTTTTGCAGTGCTGCGGTGGAGGTTGAGAAAATGTGCAAGATGTTGGAGAAAAACTCGTAAACCCATCAGCAGTAGTGTTCACTAATTGGACTGTATTGGGGCAGTATACATTGGTTCTTAGAAACAGTGCAAAGGTTTCGACTTTACTCACAGCGTTAATGAAGAGCAGTCCTGGTTCCATTCTTTGTTCACTATCGGTACGATAGGTGTCTACCTCGATGCGGTAGCTTCTTGTATCGTTGGAACGAAGATTGTCTTGCAAATTCCATTTTTACCAACCGCAGAGGCGTCGAGGAGAAATACATTCGAACTAACTTCTTTGAAATCTTTGCAGTTTGTCACTTGCACAACTAAAAAAATCGCTTGTTAAGGTGGAATCAAACTAATTGATAGCAATAACTATAATGGGGTTTAAATTTGTGAATAACTTTAGAGCCATAGTTGTCTATATTTGTTAATGTGGAACAAGAAGCTCTACTGTTACTGGCTTGGATTTTGCTTAAAAAATGCTTCATGATTGCATTGCCAACAGACCTCATTTTACCATTGACGTTGGTTTGAACCACCCATTCTAAATCGAACATCAGAGATACAGTAAAATACAAAAAAATACCTATGCTTTATATAATTGTAATTTGATCAAACTTTGACAATTGGTCAGCGCGCATGAATAAGAAATTTTTATTTTTGATACCGAAATGCATTGTTGACTATAACATATATTGAAAGTAAAAGTTCCATGTGGACCAGTGGATTCTGAACTGTAATCTTCAAAAATTACGCATTTCGGTCTTGAAATGCAGTATTCGGTATTCAGCATTCCATATTCAGTATTCGATGAATGCAGAAATATCCAATTACCACCTTTTTGAAATAGGTATACACAATAGAACTGCAATATACAAATAGACTATAGACTTCGTTATCGTAAATGAAAATTTAATGCCATCACTCGGATCACATGCAATTCAAAACAGTTACTGAAATAATATTATTGACATTAGAATTTCAGAAGGTGAGTCGGGGACTAGCTTATATATTTACGGAGAAAACACAATTACCGGAGAGGATTTATGAGGAGATTTGGACGAGTCGAGGGAGGGGTGGTAAAGAGACAAATTAAGGTGATACGGTAAATACCTAATACAAAGCAATAGAGTACTGAGGTGTGACGTCACAAAAATGAATTTTTTCTGCATTTTGAGTTTCAATAATATTTTCAGAGAGTGCTAGTGAAAATATGAATTATGGTGAAAATCTGATAAAAATTGAATGAATATTAGCGGAGATATGAGCGGTTGAATGTAAACATATCGCCATACATTTTCTCCTGTTTTTGCGCTCGTGTCGAAAATGTTTTCCATAATATATATATTTACACAAACAAAATGTCATTGAAACCCCAAAATTCTGAAAAAAAAAATCGTGGTCAAGTCGCAGTTCATTGCGAGAACATTATCCTCCCGCTGAACATTTGACAGTTTTCACCGTCATGCTCAGTGCATAGAGGTTATTTCATGGAAAGTGAGACATACGGAATTTTATTCACGAGTAGCTTGTAAAACGAGCGAGTAAGTTTATAATACAAACAACAAGTGAATTAAATCCCGTACAAACCACTAACAATTGCAGCAGCTTATACAAACGTTATATTCGTCCAACTGTTTTGGTTTTCAATTTTTTCCATCTCTCTAACATCGCTTTATGAAAGTATTTTAGTTTTCTTGTTCTCGTATGAACAGTTGTTTTTAGAACGAAAAAAAATCTCGGCAGTCCTATCTTCGGCCATTTTGCTTCACCAGTCAAGAATGTACGAGAAGCCATTTGAGTGTTGTAGCTCGCTTTGTGATTGGGTTAGATTCCACTTCTTGCGCGTTGTGATTGGCCATATTTTTCAGATGTGAGAAATGCTATACGCCATTCTGATTGGACGTATTGCTTTCTCACATGTGAAAATATAGCATACATGGCCTTTATGCAATGAAAGTCTCGTTATATATATGATAAATTAAAAAGACTGAACAAAGAAAAATGTTCACTTGGTGGACAATGTTCAGGTGCGTTCAGTCATTGAACGTAGGCTTTGCCGACATATCCACAAGGACATTTGCATTGGTGTGTTTTGTTAACGAAGACACAGTCGCCTCCATTTATACATCTTGTCCTTTGGAATAACTCGCAAGGGGTCTGAAATTAATGCCTTAGTAAACTAATCTATGGCGTGAGGGTATTGAGGGTGCTCAACCTAATGATAAAATAAAAAAAGTAGTACAAAGGCAGTAATAAACTGGCCAACGGAAAATGTGAATTTTCGAAAAATTGCTTTTCATATTTATATGTATTTTTATAATGTTGAAAAATACATATCTTTGCAGCAGTTTGAAATGCTAGTCCTATCTTCAAAACTAGACACTGATGGAGAGTTTACTCGTGGCCTTGATGGCCTTGATATGACTTTGTTCATTGTGGTCATTCTTGTCATGCTCATGTTATGTGTGCAGTTCATGAGTGATATTTCAAAACACTTCTTGATTATAATTATAGAAGCAATAGGAAAATACATTGAATTGAAAACTTGCACATTATTTCTATTATTCTATTCTATTATTTTGACATGCATATGAAAGCCAAAAACAAAGTAAAATATCACGAACTGATGTGTTTTACCCATCAAATGTTTCATGCATGAAAATGAGCTGTTCTCGTTTTTGTTTTTGTCCTTTGCCGATCCAAGTGTTTTATGTGCGAGTCAGCAACATCGATAAATGTGCGAAAAGTAACAAACCATGACATAGATTTTCAATTAAATGTACTCGAAAATGTATAAAAAAAACACTGTCTTACTAATGTCTATAAATGTCTTGCTAGCAGTATAATTTTGATTTACCTTGTTTACACCATGTTAACACGCGAAAATTTGGAAAAAAATTAAAAGATTTCTTCGAAGCAAACATCAACCAAACCGAGCTAGATTTGTTGGATTCACGGGATTGACGACAAAAACCATAACAAGTTCAAAGTTGTCTAAAACTGCCTTTATAATCCTGGCATGTAAATAACGACTCTTTTCCCTACAATAATTGAGCTTTTTGGTTATCGGCAATGAGTAATAAGAGGTAAAAAACAGAGTCTGTTTTGCCAATTAATCCTCTCAAAAAACGACCAGAGATCGAATGGCGCGTGGAGGATAATGACCAGTGCGCGGCATTTTTCAGACTAAAAGGCCGATGGAGCCACGTTTGTTTTCCCACATTGAAGGCCAAAGAAATATTTCAAGGCATAAAAGGGGAGTAGATGGTATTATGATTGAATCCTCAAAGAAAAGTGTGAAGCGAGAATAACATAAGGAGTCTTCGAAAACTATGCTTCAACCAACCAAAACCCTCATTTTTTGCACAGGACTCCGATATTTGTGTGAAATGTGTTGAGATTGGCTGTGAAAACTACGTCAATTGCTTTATTATTATTTTTTTTTTTTTGTCGTAATGAATTTGTTGTCCAAAACGTATTTTTCGCCATCGAAACATGGTTCCATTTAAAATTCATTAAATTGAGAACGGTCAATGGACCACACACTTCTGGTTTCATTTTTCAATTTAGCGATATATTCTCTATGAAATATCTTTCTAAGAAAAAAATCCTGGTGACTTTTCTCTTTTAAAAGTAATCAGGACCCTTAGGTCAATTGTTGACGTGGAGGATAGAATTGCTAAATCCAAAAGAAAATTCGACAAAATTTCCTTCTAGCGAAACAGTTAAATCTAAATCTAATCCAGTTTTTCAGATATGTGATGCTAAATAATGATGAATAAATAGTGATGCTTTTTGTAACGCGCGCTCTGAAATTCGCAAGTGGAACATTTTTATCGCCTAAAATGAAAGGAAAGCGTGCTTTTTATCAAATCTTGAATGGAACTAACAATGGAAAGTAGAAAAACATTATGATAAATGTGTATTTTGCTAAAAAGGACTTGAGCTTTACTTATTTTTTGACATTTTTCTGCTGTTTTGAGCCCGGCTGTTTTGGTGTTTGAGTTTAGTTTCTCGATCGAGCAGTTCAATTGTATGAGATAAAAAGCACAAACGATCCAGTTTTTGGACAAACGCTGAATGAAAATGCACACATATATATGAAAAAGAACCTTGCTGTCAATGTTATTATTATTGTTAATTTGATTGCGTTGCATCATGTTTTGACTTTTTTCGGTTTAAAATGTTCGTGATTCCCCAAGGTCTTTTAATGTAGGTTTTCTTTGTCATTCAGCTTGAGCAATTTACCGGAAAATTAAAAGCAAGTATATAATAAATCAAACAGAAGAGGCTTGGGTGTGCTTTGTTCAGTAATAGAACACGATGGAAAGTGAAAAGAGCACTCAAGAATTGAAGAAGAACTCGCTTTCAGCTCGTCATTCTCCGATAACTTCTTTCGTGCTAGCACGCACAAGCCTCTTCTATTTGATAATTCGTGCAACAGGCAGCATGCTATTTCCCCCCATTCCATTTGATACTAAACAATCAAACGGTTGAGATTTTGACACTTCCGATATTCAAAAAGTTCCCTTGGTAGAGTCCGATTGTTCTTCGAGACATGTGTTGAAAAGCTTAAATTGCTATTCCCTAAAAATAGTTAACAAATATTATTGTATTTAATCATTTATCATATATCTTATATCTATGAAGTATGTAAGGGTTTTCCTACTCTCAGAGCCTCTTGATCAACTATCAATATTTAGATACTTACACCTTTTTATGTATTTTCCCACGGAATTTACCCACGGTGTTTACATTTAAAAGGGAGTTGATCAGGACGCTCAGTAGTCGGAAAAGTCCCCAAGGTAGTTGGAACAAGTCGTTGGATTAAAGATCTACATATTCAAAGTCTTGAACCTGTGTAACGATTGGTGAGATCCCGTACCCAGCATTTGGTGGTGAACCCGGGTATTTACGTAATAACTCTTTGAAAGGTCCTTTTTCATTTTCTTTAAGAACACTGTCCGAAAGGTCAGGCAAATGAGAATAATCTTCTCCTTCTTTAAAAGAACCGGAATCTGATTTGTAAGTTTCGGAACTATCTTGTAACTCAAATGTAGCTATATCAGGTTCAACTGGTGAAAAATATGCTATTTTTGTCCTGGAGTATATCTTAACTGGATTATTTGTAGGATTAATAATTCTTATGGGAATGAAATTTTCCGAGCCTACAATTACTAACTCCGATGCACCAAAAATATTATATTTTTCCGCTAAGTTTTCAGCATTAGAAATTATACCTGTGGCTCCTATTAATATAGAGTCACGCACTTTTCCTGAGATTATTGTTTCAGAGTGAGCAGGTAAAACAACAGTTGAAGTTGCGTGAACTGAAAAATATTCATATTTATCCTTGGAAACTTCGTTTATTACTGGTTCACCATTGCGTAAACAAAAACACTGATTGATAAAATCGATGCTAGAACAATAACTTTGAAGAAAGTCTCTTCCTAAAATACCTTTATAGAGGTCGTATCGTTTACGACAAGAAAATCTACTGAATAGAGTTGAGAGCCAAGTTCTAAGTCTAAAGTAACTTTTCCACGGACGTGAAGTAAATGTCCTCCAACAGTTTTAATATTAGTAACATCAGACTCAGAAACAACAAGTCCTTTTGATTTTAAATGTTTATCCCAGAATGAACTACTCAAAACGCTTAATGCAGCTCCAGAGTCAACAAGTAACGGAATTTCGATATCAACTATTTTACCGTTGATAATTAAACTATTATTCTCTTGAAAGTGCACAATATTGATCTCTGAATTTGAATCTGAAGATTTTGTTTCCTCAGTATTTTGCTCTGTAAAGTCATTGCACTCATTATTATTTTCATTTGCGACGTCATAACATTCATCATTTAAATTTATATTTTGTGGATTGACGTCTGAACTGTTTTCATATAAGCCACTTACTGCTTGAGATTCAGTTTCATGTTTTGTTTCATGTTCAATTTTGTTTACATGTTTCGTTTCATTTTTATCGTAAGTGGAATCTTTGTTTTGAGTGCACTCTGTTTGTTTGTGAAATGTATCTGTAATATAATCTGAAATTCCTTCATTTTCGGAACGTGATTTGTCTGGAGCGTTTTCGGTCTTTTTAGTTCTGGAATCTGGGCTTTTATTTAACAAAAAGAACTCTTCAACTTCTTCTAAAACTTTGTCCTGATAATAATCTTGGATTTCTTTCTTCAAAGTATTGGTTTCGTAATCAACATCGAAGTAAACATCAGTATCGAAATAGTCATAATCAGTGTCGAAATAATCGTTAGCCACATTATCAAAATTAGTATCAAAGTAAATATCATTGTCTGAATAATCGTCAACAATAGCTTGTCTATTATTGGTTGAAAGGGCCCCTACTACATTTAATGAATTTTGCGATGCAATAGGGGCGAAAATCAGTTTCCCGACTGCCACCTAGATTGCCTAGTAAACTGAGTATTGTTTCTGCTTCTAAACGTTTGAGCCTGAGCGCGCGGACCTCTATCGTCCCGATTGACTCTATTTGCCGGTAGATCTCTACAATTGAAATACGTATGGCCAATTCTGCCGCAGTTATTGCAAATTGGGGCGCCTCGCGCTGTGCGTTGAGAGCGGTAATTTTCGCTTCGTCTAGGCCAGTTTTCATTTCTAGGCATAGCCTTTTGAATTTCTTCTTGGATTATTTTTCTCATGTCCTGACTTTGCTGGTTTTGGCTCTGATTTTGACCCCTGTTACTGCGCTCTGCTGGTATATTAGGACGAGGTGAACTAAAAGCAGCAACTGTAGGTTTGCTAGGAACTAATAATTTCTTAATTTGCTCTGTTGCAGCTTGGCTAATTTCTTTAGCATTGGTGTTGCTTGTATTATTTAAGGGTTCAACCGAATCTTTTAGCTTAGCCGAGTCGACTGCAGTTTCAAAATCAGTTGGCTTTTGTAAAATTACATGCGATCTTAAACTAGGTTTTAGTCCATGAATGAAATAATACACCCACTCTTCCTTAGGCAAATCAAGTCTCATGCACAGCCTTCTAATGTCCATTGTGTAACTGCTTAGAGGTTCGTTTTCTACTTGTTTTCTTTGGATAAGCTTTTGCCGTAACTGCCAAACATTAGTCTCTGTTGAAAATTGTTTTTCTAGGGACTCTATGATATGGGCGTAATCCATTTCTTCCGTGTTCAAACTATTGAACCATATAAGCGCGCCCTCTTTGAGGTATAATGGAAGGCCTAAGGTTTTTCTTTCGTCACTCCACCCGCAAAAGTTAGCGCTTCTTTCGAAATTAGTAATAAACTCTTTCACGTCCTCACTTTCATCTCCTCTGAATGTTGGGAAAGTAAATGACCCCTTAGCCGATGCGCTAGCTGTATTTAAGCTGTTCACTGCTTCTACTAACGATCTATGAAAGTCACTCATTTTCCTCTCTTCACATCCTACCTCACCTTCACTCTCGCTATCGCTTGGAGCACTCACACTGAGATTACAAGCACCTTCTTTTGGCGTAGAACGGAAAAATGCCTTTGCCATTTTTCTTGTAATTGGCATAATTTTTAATAATCGAAAGGTATTCTTAAATGTTTTTTAAAGTACTAATTTTGTTTCTAAGAAAATATTGCAAATAGAAACGTAGAAAAGGAACAAGGTTTGTGAAAATTGTAAAAAAAAGTTAAAAAGTTAAAGCAAATGAGTTGGGTCCCCTGAACCGATACAAACAGACTGACGCTTACCAATGAAGGACCTTTCAAAGAGTTATTACGTAAATACCCGGGTTCACCACCAAATGTTGGGTACGGGATCTCACCAATCGTTACACAGGTTCAAGACTTTGAATATGTAGATCTTTAATCCAACGACTTGTTCCAACTACCTTGGGGACTTTTCCGACTACTGAGCGTCCTGATCAACTCCCTTTTATATGTAAACACCGTGGGTAAATTCCGTGGGAAAATACATAAGAAAGGTGTGAGTATCTAAATATTGATAGTTGATCAAGAGGCTCTGAGAGTAGGAAAACCCTTACATACTTCATAGATATAAGATATATGATAAATGATTAAATACAATAATATTTGTTAACTATTTTTAGGGAATAGCAATTTAAGCTTTACAACACATGGCTGAACTAGCCCTGCTACATGTACTGCTGTGAGAGGTCGACGTTGCGATATGAGTGGTTTGAATGTGTGCTAATTGATGTACATTAGCAATACCGGCCCGAGGCTACTTCCCCCATTACATTTGAAATTAGCCAATCAAACCTTTTTTCGGTTCCATATTGGGACAAATTAAGTAAGTAGCATCATTCTATTGGTCAGTTTTTCAAATGCCGGTTTTTCCAGCGAACCAATAAGATTAGAGCACATGCAACGTCTAGTCGAAACGTGTGAAAATAACTGATGAAGTGTGAAAACAACAGCACGTGCGAATAATTAAAAGTGTTACATAACACATGACAAATAAAAACAGAATAAATAACAAAATTAACAATCAAAAACACATGCATTATTTTTTTGGATCGTCAATTAACAAACTGATTCAAATATATACATACATATATGTCCAGTTCGAAGACAATTTCATCATTTGCATATCTCATTTTTATTTTTATTTTCTAAAAAATGATATTTTAAATAAAAAAAAACATTAATTTAACTTAATTTTCCAATGCCGAAACTCATCGTTCGTTTTTCAATATATGATCTTTTTAATCTCAAACATTACTGAATCATTGAATCAAAAAGTCAGTTGTCACTTCAACATTCGCCCCTTTGGCTTAGGTTTTGACAGTACTGCAATCTTTATTTTCATTTACTGACAGCTGTCGAGCCTTGAACTTGTCAATATTAAAAACCTGATTTCCTTAGCTAGCACATACCACAGGAGTCCCAAAGCAACAATAATAGACACATAGCGGACCTCCTCTCCCCCCCCCCCTCCCCCTCCCCGTCATTCAGCATGAAAAAGTTTAAATACGTCTATATTGCTACCTCGAAATTCTGGCCAAGGGTTAGGGTTTATTGTATTCTTCTCTCAACATAACCTGCCAAAAACCTACCAGAACATCAATAGTTTGCTTTAAAAAAAGCCAGAATGATGGTTTGAAAATTGTCTCCGAAAAAAAAAACGTCAAATACAACAAACTTTGAAAAAAACCCATCAAATCTGCTTGGTTTCTTTCAAACAATGGAATCAGCACCACTTTGACGTTTAATGAGGCTCACTCAGCAACGTTAAAGGTACCTCAAAGAGAAGAAAAATTCGACAGAAACCCACATTGACTTTTTCATTCTGTCAACAGCAAAAGCGCCAAGCAAACTCGGTCAAACAGGTTTTCAAGTTCCATGACTTCTCGCCATCAGAAATATTACAGGAATCATTAATGTTACTGTTGAGGAAACTTGAAGTTGGTACCCTTAAAAATGTCATTAAAAAAAAACAGGAAAAAAGTTGGTCCTCAAAAGGTTATAGCTTGTTTTTGCGAATGATTTTTCGATAAATGTACCCCGCCGTATCCATGTGTATCTCACTGTATCCCTGTTCATCCCACTGTATCCCTGTGTATGCCACTGTATCCCTGTGTATGCCACTGTATCCCTGTGTATCTCACTGTATCCCTGTGTATCCCGCCGTATCAATGTGTATCTCACTGTGCCCCTATGTATCCAACTGTATCCCTGTGTATCCCACTGTATCCCTGCGTATCCAACTGTATTTCTGTCCATCCCACTGTATCCCTGTGTATGCCACTGTATCCCTGTGTATCCCACTGTATCCATGTGCATCCCACTGTATCCCTGTGTATCCCACTGTATCCATGTGCATCCCACTGTATCCCTGTGTATCCCACTGTATCCCTGTGTATCCCACTGCATCCCTGTGTATGCCACTGTATCCCTGTGTATGCCACTGTATCCCTGTGTATGCCACTGTATCCCTTTGTATCCCACTGTATCCATGTGCATCCCATTATATGCCTGTGTATCCCGCTGTATCCCTATTCAGCCCACTGTATCCTTGTTCACCCCATTGTATCCCTGTGTATCCCACTGTGCCTCTATGTATCCAACTGTATCCCTGTGTATCCCGCTGTATCCCTGTGTATCCAACTGTATCCCTGTTCATCCCACTGTATCCCTGTGTATGCCACTGTATCCCTATGTATCCCACTGTATCCATGTGCATCCCACTGTAACCCTGTGTATGCCACTGTATCCATGTGCATCCCACTGTATCCCTGTGTATCCCACTGTATCCCTGTGTATCCCACTGTATCCCTGTGTATCCTACTGTATCCCTGTGTATCCCACTGTATCCATGTGCATCCCACTGTATCCCTGTGTATCCCACTGCATCCCTGTGTATGCCACTGTATCCCTGTGTATGCAACTGTATCCATGTGTATGCCACTGTATCCCTTTGTATCCCACTGTATCCATGTGCATCCCATTGTATGCCTGTGTATCCCGTTGTATCCCTGTTTACCCCACTGTATCCTTGTTTACCCCATTGTATCCCTGTGTATCCCACTGTGCCCCTATGTATCCAACTGTATCCCTGTGTATCCAACTGTATTTCTGTCCATCCCACTGTATCCCTGTGTATGCCACTGTATCCCTGTGTATCCCACTGTATCCATGTGCATTCCACTGTATCCATGTGTATCCCACTGTATCCATGTGCATCCCACTGTATCCCTGTGTATCCCACTGTATCCCTGTGTATCCCACTGCATCCCTGTGTATGCCACTGTATCCCTGTGTATGCCACTGTATCCCTGTGTATGCCACTGTATCCCTTTGTATCCCACTGTATCCATGTGCATCCCATTGTATGCCTGTGTATCCCGCTGTATCCCTGTTCACCCCACTGTATCCTTGTTTACCCCATTGTATCCCTGTGTATCCCACTGTGCCCCTATGTATCCAACTGTATCGCTGTGTATACCGCTGTATCCCTGTGTATCCAACTGTATCCCTGTTCATCCCACTGTATCCCTGTGTATGCCACTGTATCCCTGTGTATCCCACTGCATCCATGTGCATCCCACTGTATCCCTGTGTATCCCACTGTATCCATGTGCATCCCACTGTATTCCTGTGTATCCCACTGTATCCCTGTGTATCCCACTGTATCCCTGTGTATCCTATTGTATCCCTGTGTATCCCACTGTATCCATGTCCATCCCACTGTATCCCTGTGTATCCCACTGTATCCATGTGCATCCCACTGTATCCCTGTGTATCCCACTGTATCGATGTGCATCCCACTGTATCCCTGTGTATCCCACTGTATCCCTGTGTATCCCACTGTATCCCTGTGTATCCTACTGTATCCCTGTGTATGCCACTGTATTCCTGTGTATGCCACTGTATCCCTGTGTATCCCACTGTATCCATGTGCATCCCATTGTATCCCTGTGTATCCCTGTTCACCCCACTGTATCCTTGTTTACCCCATTGTATCCCTGTGTATCCCACTGTATCCCTGTGTATCCCACTGTATCCCTGTGTATCCCACTGTATCCCTGTGTATGTAACTGTATCCCTGTGTATGCCACTGTATCCCTGTGTATCCCACTGTATCCATGTGCATCCTATTGTATCCCTGTGTATCCCACTGTATCCTTGTGTATCCCACTGTATCCCTGTGTATCCCACTGTATCCATATGCATCCCACTGTATCCATGTGCATCCCATTGTATCCCTGTGTATCCCACTGTATCCCTGTGTATCCCAC
Source organism: Diadumene lineata (assembly GCA_918843875.1). NCBI lineage: Eukaryota > Metazoa > Cnidaria > Anthozoa > Actiniaria > Diadumenidae > Diadumene > Diadumene lineata. The sequence goes on from OU974069.1 coordinate 193,093, forward strand.
TGTATCCCTGTGTATCCCACTGTATCCATGTGCATCCCATTGTATTCATGTGTATCCCACTGTATTCCTGTGTATCCCACTGTATCCCTGTTCACCCCACTGTATCCTTGTTTACCCCATTGTATCCCTGTGTATCCCACTGTGTCCATGTGCATCCCACTGTATCACTGTACATTTTATAAGGTGTTTCTTTTGTAATAGGGGCGGATATTTTTCGAGTTACGAATGTATTTTTCGAGTCCCCAAAATTCGAGCAATGAGCAAAATATCCACCCCTATTACACGAAAAAAGATCTAATGAGTTAATCATTATGCCACATATATAAATGTTGCTTTTTAGCAAGATAATGTACTCAAAAAGTCATTGTATAAGACTGGCTGCTATCATTATATTATTCATTAGTAATCTAGCTCACTGATTTTTTCGGATGATTGATTTTAATTTGATCATGGTTGACATGACTTCGTCATAAAATTATATTTACAATAAATGCAAAGTTCAGACTCCTCAGAATAGTCATTACTCAAAGATTACAAGCAGTAAATGTTACGTATATACAGCTACATTAATGTATTGGAATTCTAAATCGGTGACCATGAGGCACATAATTCCATATCCACCATAATTTTACAGTGATCAGTTGTCATGCAATTTGCAGCGCCAGGCTAATCAGGATTAGAACCGAGCGAATAGTCAATGCAAGTCACAAAGACACAGCAAATTAATTTATGTAAAAAAGTTCTTTGTTTAGAATTTCTTCAAGACTACTCTCATCTTTGTCCTCTCGACACGGGAATTACTTGTAAAGTCATCCACACCATCACGTCGTTCACGCTTATCAAACAATGGACTGGGATGTCTTTCATTGATGTTTTCCTCGAGCCTAATCACACTTACAACAGGGAGGGCTGGTCTATTCCAGTTACCAGTGGACTCAAGTAAGTCAACGATGGGGGAATCTATCAACGAGTCGACTAGTCTGGTCATTCTCCTTGCTACAGTTATACCTGGTTGGGCTGTGGTACCATTTCGACGACTCAAAGGTGAACGATCCTCTACTTGTTTTTCTTCGTTGTTTTTGGCCAGTGACAACAGTGTTTCATACGGAACTGAGATTTTTCTGTTGGTACAGTTTTGGTTTTCGTCATCTAGAAGGTAGTAAATGTTTTCTGCTGACTTAGAGAATTCCCTAACGGTTGAGATTTTGACACTTCCAATATCAAGAAAGTTCCCTTGGTAGAGTCTTGCAGTTCTTTGAGACATGGCTGAACTAGTCCTGCTACTGCTGTGAGCGGTCGACGTTGCGATATGAGTGGTTTGAATGTGTGCTAATTGATGTACATTAGCAATACCGTCCCCAGGCTACTTCCCCCATTACATTTGACATTAGCCAATCAAACATTTTTTTCGGTTCCATATTTGGACAAATTAAGTAACTAGCATCATTCTATTGGTCAGTTTTTCAAATGCCGGTTTTTCCAGCGAACCAATAAGATTAGAGCACATGCAACGTCTAGTCGAAACGTGTGAAAATAACTGATGAAGTGTGAAAACAACAGCACGTGCGAATAATTAAAAGTGTTACATAACACATGACAAATAAAAACAGAATAAATAACAAAATTAACAATCAAAAACACATGCATTATTTTTTTGGATCGTCAATTAACAAACTGATTCAAATATATACATACATATATGTCCAGTTCGAAGACAATTTCATCATTTGCATATCTCATTTTTATTTTTATTTTCTAAAAAATGATTTTTTAAATAAAAAAAAACATTAATTTAACTTAATTTCCCAATGCCGAAACTCATCGTTCGTTTTTCAATATATGATTTTTTTAATCTCAAACATTACTGAATCATTGAATCAAAAAGTCAGTTGTCACTTCAACATTCGCCCCTTTGGCTTAGGTTTTGACAGTACTGCAATCTTTATTTTCATTTACTGACAGCTGTCGAGCCTTGAACTTGTCAATATTAAAAACCTGATTTCCTTAGCTAGCACATACCACAGGAGTCCCAAAGCAACAATAATAGACACATAGCGGCCCGCCTCTCCCCCCCCCCCCTCCCCCTCCCCGTCATTCAGCATGAAAAAGTTTAAATACGTCTATATTGCTACCTCGAAATTCTGGCCAAGGGTTAGGGTTTATTGTATTCTTCTCTCAACATAACCTGCCAAAAACCTACCAGAACATCAATAGTTTGCTTTAAAAAAAGCCAGAATGATGGTTTGAAAATTGTCTCCGAAAAAAAAAACGTCAAATACAACAAACTTTGAAAAAAACCCATCAAATCTGCTTGGTTTCTTTCAAACAATGGAATCAGCACCACTTTGACGTTTAATGAGGCTCACTCAGCAACGTTAAAGGTACCTCAAAGAGAAGAAAAATTCGACAGAAACCCACATTGACTTTTTCATTCTGTCAACAGCAAAAGCGCCAAGCAAACTCGGTCAAACAGGTTTTCAAGTTCCATGACTTCTCGCCATCAGAAATATTACAGGAATCATTAATGTTACTGTTGAGGAAACTTGAAGTTGGTACCCTTAAAAATGTCATTAAAAAAACCCAGGAAAAAAGTTGGTCCTCAAAAGGTTATAGCTTGTTTTTGCGAATGATTTTTCGATAAATGTACCCCGCCGTATCCATGTGTATCTCACTGTATCCCTGTTCATCCCACTGTATCCCTGTGTATGCCACTGTATCCCTGTGTATGCCACTGTATCCCTGTGTATCTCACTGTATCCCTGTGTATCCCGCCGTATCAATGTGTATCTCACTGTGCCCCTATGTATCCAACTGTATCCCTGTGTATCCCACTGTATCCCTGCGTATCCAACTGTATTTCTGTCCATCCCACTGTATCCCTGTGTATGCCACTGTATCCCTGTGTATCCCACTGTATCCATGTGCATCCCACTGTATCCCTGTGTATCCCACTGTATCCATGTGCATCCCACTGTATCCCTGTGTATCCCACTGTATCCCTGTGTATCCCACTGTATCCCTGTGTATGCCACTGTATCCCTGTGTATGCCACTGTATCCCTGTGTATGCCACTGTATCCCTTTGTATCCCACTGTATCCATGTGCATCCCATTATATGCCTGTGTATCCCGCTGTATCCCTATTCAGCCCACTGTATCCTTGTTCACCCCATTGTATCCCTGTGTATCCCACTGTGCCTCTATGTATCCAACTGTATCCCTGTGTATCCCGCTGTATCCCTGTGTATCCAACTGTATCCCTGTTCATCCCACTGTATCCCTGTGTATGCCACTGTATCCCTATGTATCCCACTGTATCCATGTGCATCCCACTGTAACCCTGTGTATGCCACTGTATCCATGTGCATCCCACTGTATCCCTGTGTATCCCACTGTATCCCTGTGTATCCCACTGTATCCCTGTGTATCCTACTGTATCCCTGTGTATCCCACTGTATCCATGTGCATCCCACTGTATCCCTGTGTATCCCACTGCATCCCTGTGTATGCCACTGTATCCCTGTGTATGCAACTGTATCCATGTGTATGCCACTGTATCCCTTTGTATCCCACTGTATCCATGTGCATCCCATTGTATGCCTGTGTATCCCGTTGTATCCCTGTTTACCCCACTGTATCCTTGTTTACCCCATTGTATCCCTGTGTATCCCACTGTGCCCCTATGTATCCAACTGTATCCCTGTGTATCCAACTGTATTTCTGTCCATCCCACTGTATCCCTGTGTATGCCACTGTATCCCTGTGTATCCCACTGTATCCATGTGCATTCCACTGTATCCATGTGTATCCCACTGTATCCATGTGCATCCCACTGTATCCCTGTGTATCCCACTGTATCCCTGTGTATCCCACTGCATCCCTGTGTATGCCACTGTATCCCTGTGTATGCCACTGTATCCCTGTGTATGCCACTGTATCCCTTTGTATCCCACTGTATCCATGTGCATCCCATTGTATGCCTGTGTATCCCGCTGTATCCCTGTTCACCCCACTGTATCCTTGTTTACCCCATTGTATCCCTGTGTATCCCACTGTGCCCCTATGTATCCAACTGTATCGCTGTGTATACCGCTGTATCCCTGTGTATCCAACTGTATCCCTGTTCATCCCACTGTATCCCTGTGTATGCCACTGTATCCCTGTGTATCCCACTGCATCCATGTGCATCCCACTGTATCCCTGTGTATCCCACTGTATCCATGTGCATCCCACTGTATTCCTGTGTATCCCACTGTATCCCTGTGTATCCCACTGTATCCCTGTGTATCCTATTGTATCCCTGTGTATCCCACTGTATCCATGTCCATCCCACTGTATCCCTGTGTATCCCACTGTATCCATGTGCATCCCACTGTATCCCTGTGTATCCCACTGTATCGATGTGCATCCCACTGTATCCCTGTGTATCCCACTGTATCCCTGTGTATCCCACTGTATCCCTGTGTATCCTACTGTATCCCTGTGTATGCCACTGTATTCCTGTGTATGCCACTGTATCCCTGTGTATCCCACTGTATCCATGTGCATCCCATTGTATCCCTGTGTATCCCTGTTCACCCCACTGTATCCTTGTTTACCCCATTGTATCCCTGTGTATCCCACTGTATCCCTGTGTATCCCACTGTATCCCTGTGTATCCCACTGTATCCCTGTGTATGTAACTGTATCCCTGTGTATGCCACTGTATCCCTGTGTATCCCACTGTATCCATGTGCATCCTATTGTATCCCTGTGTATCCCACTGTATCCTTGTGTATCCCACTGTATCCCTGTGTATCCCACTGTATCCATATGCATCCCACTGTATCCATGTGCATCCCATTGTATCCCTGTGTATCCCACTGTATCCCTGTGTATCCCACTGTATCCCTGTGTATCCCACTGTATCCATGTGCATCCCATTGTATTCATGTGTATCCCACTGTATTCCTGTGTATCCCACTGTATCCCTGTTCACCCCACTGTATCCTTGTTTACCCCATTGTATCCCTGTGTATCCCACTGTGTCCATGTGCATCCCACTGTATCACTGTACATTTTATAAGGTGTTTCTTTTGTAATAGGGGCGGATATTTTTCGAGTTACGAATGTATTTTTCGAGTCCCCAAAATTCGAGCAATGAGCAAAATATCCACCCCTATTACACGAAAAAAGATCTAATGAGTTAATCATTATGCCACATATATAAATGTTGCTTTTTAGCAAGATAATGTACTCAAAAAGTCATTGTATAAGACTGGCTGCTATCATTATATTATTCATTAGTAATCTAGCTCACTGATTTTTTCGGATGATTGATTTTAATTTGATCATGGTTGACATGACTTCGTCATAAAATTATATTTACAATAAATGCAAAGTTCAGACTCCTCAGAATAGTCATTACTCAAAGATTACAAGCAGTAAATGTTACGTATATACAGCTACATTAATGTATTGGAATTCTAAATCGGTGACCATGAGGCACATAATTCCATATCCACCATAATTTTACAGTGATCAGTTGTCATGCAATTTGCAGCGCCAGGCTAATCAGGATTAGAACCGAGCGAATAGTCAATGCAAGTCACAAAGACACAGCAAATTAATTTATGTAAAAAAGTTCTTTGTTTAGAATTTCTTCAAGACTACTCTCATCTTTGTCCTCTCGACACGGGAATTACTTGTAAAGTCATCCACACCATCACGTCGTTCACGCTTATCAAACAATGGACTGGGATGTCTTTCATTGATGTTTTCCTCGAGCCTAATCACACTTACAACAGGGAGGGCTGGTCTATTCCAGTTACCAGTGGACTCAAGTAAGTCAACGATGGGGGAATCTATCAACGAGTCGACTAGTCTGGTCATTCTCCTTGCTACAGTTATACCTGGTTGGGCTGTGGTACCATTTCGACGACTCAAAGGTGAACGATCCTCTACTTGTTTTTCTTCGTTGTTTTTGGCCAGTGACAACAGTGTTTCATACGGAACTGAGATTTTTCTGTTGGTACAGTTTTGGTTTTCGTCATCTAGAAGGTAGTAAATGTTTTCTGCTGACTTAGAGAATTCCCTAACGGTTGAGATTTTGACACTTCCAATATCAAGAAAGTTCCCTTGGTAGAGTCTTGCAGTTCTTTGAGACATGGCTGAACTAGTCCTGCTACTGCTGTGAGCGGTCGACGTTGCGATATGAGTGGTTTGAATGTGTGCTAATTGATGTACATTAGCAATACCGTCCCCAGGCTACTTCCCCCATTACATTTGACATTAGCCAATCAAACATTTTTTTCGGTTCCATATTTGGACAAATTAAGTAACTAGCATCATTCTATTGGTCAGTTTTTCAAATGCCGGTTTTTCCAGCGAACCAATAAGATTAGAGCACATGCAACGTCTAGTCGAAACGTGTGAAAATAACTGATGAAGTGTGAAAACAACAGCACGTGCGAATAATTAAAAGTGTTACATAACACATGACAAATAAAAACAGAATAAATAACAAAATTAACAATCAAAAACACATGCATTATTTTTTTGGATCGTCAATTAACAAACTGATTCAAATATATACATACATATATGTCCAGTTCGAAGACAATTTCATCATTTGCATATCTCATTTTTATTTTTATTTTCTAAAAAATGATTTTTTAAATAAAAAAAAACATTAATTTAACTTAATTTCCCAATGCCGAAACTCATCGTTCGTTTTTCAATATATGATTTTTTTAATCTCAAACATTACTGAATCATTGAATCAAAAAGTCAGTTGTCACTTCAACATTCGCCCCTTTGGCTTAGGTTTTGACAGTACTGCAATCTTTATTTTCATTTACTGACAGCTGTCGAGCCTTGAACTTGTCAATATTAAAAACCTGATTTCCTTAGCTAGCACATACCACAGGAGTCCCAAAGCAACAATAATAGACACATAGCGGACCTCCTCTCCCCCCCCCCCCCCCCCTCCCCCTCCCCGTCATTCAGCATGAAAAAGTTTAAATACGTCTATATTGCTACCTCGAAATTCTGGCCAAGGGTTAGGGTTTATTGTATTCTTCTCTCAACATAACCTGCCAAAAACCTACCAGAACATCAATAGTTTGCTTTAAAAAAAGCCAGAATGATGGTTTGAAAATTGTCTCCGAAAAAAAAAACGTCAAATACAACAAACTTTGAAAAAAACCATCAAATCTGCTTGGTTTCTTTCAAACAATGGAATCAGCACCACTTTGACGTTTAATGAGGCTCACTCAGCAACGTTAAAGGTACCTCAAAGAGAAGAAAAATTCGACAGAAACCCACATTGACTTTTTCATTCTGTCAACAGCAAAAGCGCCAAGCAAACCGGTCAAACAGGTTTTCAAGTTCCATGACTCCTCGCCATCAGAAATATTACAGGAATCATTAATGTTACTGTTGAGGAAACTTGAAGTTGGTACCCTTAAAAATGTCATTAAAAAAAAACAGGAAAAAAGTTGGTCCTCAAAAGGTTATAGCTTGTTTTTGCGAATGATTTTTTGATAAATGTACCCCGCCGTATCCATGTGTATCTCACTGTATCCCTGTTCATCCCACTGTATCCCTGTGTATGCCACTGTATCCCTGTGTATCCAACTGTATCCCTGTTCATCCCACTGTATCCCTGTGTATGCCACTGTATCCCTGTGTATCCCACTGTATCCCTGTGTATCCAACTGCATCCCTGTGTATGCCACTGTATCCCTGTGTATGCCACTGTATCCCTGTGTATGCCACTGTATCCCTTTGTATCCCACTGTATCCATGTGCATCCCATTGTATGCCTGTGTATCCCGCTGTATCCCTGTTCACCCCACTGTATCCTTGTTTACCCCATTGTATCCCTGTGTATCCCACTGTGCCCCTATGTATCCAACTGTATCCCTGTGTATCCCGCTGTATCCCTGTGTATCCAACTATATCCCTGTTCATCCCACTGTATCCCTGTGTATGCCACTGTATCCCTGTGTATCCCACTGTATCCATGTGCATCCCACTGTATCCCTGTGTATCCCACTGTATCCATGTGCATCCCACTGCATCCCTGTGTATCCCACTGTATCCCTGTGTATCCCACTGTATCCCTGTGGATCCTACTGTATCCCTGTGTATGCCACTGTATCCATGTGCATCCCATTGTATCCCTGTGTATCCCTGGTCACCCCACTGTATCCTTGTTTACCCCATTGTATCCCTGTGTATCCCACTGTTTCCTGTGTATCCCACTGTATCCCTGTGTATCCCACTGTATCCCTGTGTATGTCACTGTATCCCTGTGTATGCCACTGTATCCCTGTGTATCCCACTGTATCCATGTGCATCCTATTGTATCCCTGTGTATCCCACTGTATCCCTGTGTATCCCACTGTTTCCATGTGCATCCCACTGTATCCCTGTGTATCCCACTGTATCCATGTGCATCCCACTGTATCCCTGTGTATCCCACTGTATCCCTGTGTATCCCACTGCATCCCTGTGTATGCCACTGTATCCCTGTGTATGCCACTGTATCCCTGTGTATGCCACTGTATCCCTTTGTATCCCACTGTATCCATGTGCATCCCATTGTATCCCTGTGTATCCCACTGTGTCCCTGTTCATCTCACTGTATCCCTGTGTATCCCACTGTATCGCTGTGTATCTCACTGTATCCCTGTGTATCCCACTGTGTCCCTGTTCATCTCACTGTATCCCTGTTTATGCCACTGTATCCCTGTGTATCCCACTGTATCCATGTGCATCCCACTGTATCCCTGTGTATCCCACTGTATCCATGTGCATCCCACTGTATCCCTGTGTATCCCACTGTATCCATGTGCATCCCACTGTATCCCTGTGTATCCCACTGTCTCCCTGTGTATGCCACTGTATCCCTGTGTATGCCACTGTATCCCTGTGTATCCCACTGTATCCATGTGCATCCTATTGTATCCCTGTGTATGCCACTGTATCCCTGTGTATCCCACTGTTTCCATGTGCATCCCACTGTATTCCTGTGTATCCCACTGTATCCATGTGCATCCCACTGTATCCCTGTGTATCCCACTGTATCCCTGTGTATCCCACTGCATCCCTGTGTATGCCACTGTATCCCTGTGTATCCCACTGTATCCCTGTGTATGCCATTGTATCCCTTTGTATCCCACTGTATCCATGTGCATCCCATTGTATCCCTGTGTATCCCACTGTGTCCCTGTTCATCTCACTGTATCCCTGTGTATCCCACTGTATCGCTGTGTATCTCACTGTATCCCTGTGTATCCCACTGTGTCCCTGTTCATCTCACTGTATCCCTGTTTATGCCACTGTATCCCTGTGTATCCCACTGTATCCATGTGCATCCCTTTGTATCCCTGTGTATCCCACTGTATCCCTGTTCACCCCACTGTATCGTTGTTTACCCCACTGTATCCCTGTGTATCCCACTGTATCCATGTGCATCCCACTCTATCCATGTGTATCCCACTGTATCCCTGTTTATCCCACTGTATCCCTGTGTATCCCATTGTATCCCTGTGTATCCAACTGCATCCCTGTGTATCCCTCTGTATCCATGTGTATCCCATTGTGTCTCTGTGTACCCCACAATATCCCTGTGCATTCCGTTGTATCACTGTACATTTTATAAGATGTTTTTCGTGTAATAGGGGTGGATATTTTTCGAGTTACGAATGTATTTTTCGAGTCCCCAAAATTCTAGCAATGAGCAAAATATCCACCCCTATTACACGAAAAAAGATCTAATGAGTTAACCATTATGCCACATATAAAAATGTTGCTTTTTAACAAGATAATGTACTCAAAAAGTCATTGTATAAGACTGGCTGCTATCATTATATTATTCATTAGTAATCTAGCTCACTGATTTTTTCGGATGATTGATTTTAATTTGATCATGGTTGACATGACTTCGTCATAAAATTATATTTACAATAAATGCAAAGTTCAGACTCCTCAGAATAGTCATTACTCAAAGATTACAAGCAGTAAATGTTACGTATATACAGCTACATTAATGTATTGGAATTCTAAATCGGTGACCATGAGGCACATAATTCCATATCCACCATAATTTTACAGTGATCAGTTGTCATGCAATTTGCAGCGCCAGGCTAATCAGGATTAGAACCGAGCGAATAGTCAATGCAAGTCACAAAGACACAGCAAATTAATTTATGTAAAAAAGTTCTTTGTTTAAAATTTCTTCAAGACTACTCTCATCTTTGTCCTCTGGTCACGGGAATTACTTGTAAAGTCATCCATACCATCACGTCGTTCACGCTTATCAAACAATTGACTGGGATGTCTTTCATTGATGTTTTCCTCGAGCCTAATCACACTTACAACAGGGAGGGCTGGTCTATTCCAGTTACCAGTGGACTCAAGTAAGTCAACAATGGGGTAATCTATCAACGAGTCGACTAGTCTGGTCATTCTCCTTGCTACAGTTATACCTGGTTGGGCTGTGGTACCATTTCGACGACTCAAAGGTGAACGATCCTCTACTTGTTTTTCTTCGTTGTTTTTGGCCAGTGACAACAGTGTTTCATACGGAACTGAGCATTTTCTGTTGGTACAGTTTTGGTTTTCGTCATCTAGAAGGTAGTAAATGTTTTCTGCTGACTTGCAGAATTCACTAACGGTTGAGATTTTGACACTTCCAATATCAAGAAAGTTCCCTTGGTAGAGTCTTGCAGTTCTTCGAGACATGGCTGAACTAGTCCTGCTATTGCTGTGAACGCTCGTTGCGATGTCAGTGGTTTGGAAGTGTACTAATTGGTTGGCTTTTTATTATGCATCTGATTTCCTTATATGGTCATAGGAACATCAACGTCACCAAACATCACAAGAACGATCCGGGGGTACTCGATGAGAATGCATATGAAAGAGTATAACGAAAACCTTCAGGGTCCGGGTGCACAAAGCCTGAATATAGTGCTATCCAAGGAATAAATTATAAAGCAATTCTATTAATTGGATAAGTTTTATTCAGATTTCATGCAACCAACCCCAGGTTGCTACCCCCCCCCCAATTACTTTTGACATTAGCCAATCAAACCTTTTTTCGGTTCCATATTTGGACAAATTAAGTAACTAGCATCATTCTATTGGTCAGTGTTTTAAACGCCGGTTTTTCCAGCGAACCAATAAGATTAGAGGACATGCCACGGCTAGTCGAAACGTGTGAAAATAACAGATGAAGTGTGAAAACTACAACACGTACGAATAACAAACAACGTTAAAAAAAACATGAAAGTAACTTTAAATAAGATCAGAAAAATTAAAAAATAATAACAATAAATACACAGGCATTACTCTTTTTAACAAACTGATTGTAATATATACATGCATATATCCATACTTTTAAACATGTCGTCCAGTTGAAAGACAATTACATTACATGAAACTGCGGTCTATGAGTAGCTTTGTATCGTTGTTTTATCTCCGAACTTAAAACAAGCATACTGAAAATTTGCGATATGCAAATGACATTGTTATTGACTAAATCAGTATTTTTACTGGACAACCTTTTCAAGAACAGATGTATCTTTTTAAATGTTTTTCCATGTAATACGAGTGGATGCATTGCGAGTTGCGAATGTATTATTTCGAATCCAGGAGGGACAAGGAAAAATGCTAGCAATGAGCAAAATATACACCTGTATTACACAAAAAAAAACATCTAATGAGTTATTCATTATACGACATATCAAAAAGTTTGCTCGTTTTTTTTCCAAGTAGGCCCAACTTTGGCTAATCTACTACCAAAATGTGGCGATGATCCAACGGGACTCATAACAAATATTCCGACTTCTAATTTTGTTTTGAAAACTGTATCTGAGAACGAAGTACAGTTATTGTTTGATCAGCTTAATGATAATAAGACATCGCCCGATATACCATGTAAATTGATTAGGATAGTCGGTCACATCCTATCCAAACAATTTACAGAAATTTTTAATGAATCTATAGCCACTGGATGTATTCCAGATATCTTTAAAGTTGCCCGCATTACTCTGATTTACAAGAATGGTGATCCATCTGATCCCAATAATTATAGACCAATTTCGATTCTATCTCCGTTTGCTAAAATACTAGGGCGCATGGTTTATAATCAATTAAATACTTTTCTAGATAAACACAATATAATTCATAAACATCAATTTGGATTTCGAAAAAATCATTCAACCGAACATACTATATTAGAGATCACTGATCAATTAAAAACAGCGATTGATAACAAACTTATTACTTGTGGATTATTTATTGATTTATCGTTTGACACTGTAAACCATAAAATTCTGATAAAGAAATTAGAAAAATATTGTGTGACTGGATCTGCGTTAATATGGTTCAAAAACTACTTGTTTAATAGAACACAATATATGTACAAATTGATAACAATGAATCTAATAGATTAACTACTATATGTGGAATTCCCCAGGGATCCACATTAGGTCCCCTATTGTTCTTATTGTATGTTAATAATTTGCCTAATTGTTCGTCTAAACTTTCTTTTCGACTCTTCGCTGATGATACCAATATCTTCTTCTCATCTAATAGCTTTGATGCCCTGAAACAAACAGTAGTTCAGGAACTACCTCATGTAATCAATTACTGTAACTTGAATAAACTATCTATCAATTTCAATAAGTCAAATTATATGATTATAACCACCTCTTATAGAATAGTAGAAGATATAGATATCCCTAATATATCGCGTAAAAAATTTATCAAATATTTAGGGATTTATATCGACGAAAATTTAAAATGGCATCAACAAATATCACATATTAATCAAAAAATATCTAAGAATATTGGAATCCTTTATAAATTAAGGTATTATGTCAACTTAAGAACACTATTGACTTTATATTATTCATTAATATATCCTTATTTAATATATGGCATTATGAGCTGGGGCAATACTTATAAAACTGCTCTTAAAAAAATTGTTAGCAAGCAAAATAAGTATATGAGATGTATTTTCTTTCTTGACAGAAGAGAAAATACAGATCTGTACTACAAACTTTTGAATGTGTTAAAATTAGAAAGTATTCTACACTTTAAAATAAACATTTTCACAAAAGCTTTATTAAGTCCGAACCTAAAGACTCCTGAAGTACTTGAAAATATGATAACACCTTTATCTAGAGTGCATAATTATAATACTAGACTATCGTCTTCTCAAAATCTGTATAGACAATCAATCAGAACCAGCTATGGTCAATTTAGATTTTCTTTTACTTCGTCTCAAATATGGCAATCAATTCCCCTCAATATAAAACAACTGCCTTTCAGCTCTTTCAAAAGAAAGCTGAAGCAATTTCTTATTAAACATCAATAATGTCACCCTTTATTAAATCAAAATAAGTTAATGTAAATGTACGTATATAACGTCATATATACATACATTTTCTGCACTTTTTAGTCAGTTCCTTTAAGTTTTTTTGCTAATTTTAATAAGCTGACTGTATCAATATTAATTAACATTAGAAGTTATAGTGGCCGACTCGAAAGCTATAAGCTATTCCGGCCACTATGCACAATTGTATATAACTATTTAATATTTCATTGCTATATCTTGTATATAACTTGTATAATGACAAAACTTGTAAATTTTATTCATACCAAAAAGTGCAAAAATAAACTAAAAGTCTAAAAAAACATATATATATATTTATATCAGAAGTTCATAAAAAGCGAATGTTTCTATCTTCAGGAGGCCGGGCTAGACATTTGATCAATAATTACTCGCTACCAGCCCATTACGTACTAAGAAACTACAAACTTAATATTGCACTTTATCATATGACCCGTATTCGCCCGGGAGCGCGCTCTTAAAAAAAACCTTCGTAGATGATAACGTGAGTAGGGCCGTACGAAAATTTAGCACAATGTGTGATCGAGCAACACGAGCTGGCCATGTTATGTTATTTTCTTTTCATGATTGTTTGAATGGATTTATTCATTCATTAATTCATTTATTGATTTGCTGTTTTATCTATAGTCAATTTTGATTGATTGATTGATTGATCAACAATTTGATAATTGGTAGTGAATGAACAAATGAATGATTGATTGAATAATTTATTTCATTAAATAGGAGCTCCGCTATTAGGTTTACCTAATTATTATATTATTCGATATATATTTATATAATTCATATAAAGATATGTGTGTCTTTATCGAATAGCAATGAGATTAATTGCATGGTATAAAGCAACCTCTGTTCCACCATGTGACCAAAATCGTCCAAAGAATCGAATCCGTTCTGATTAAAAGTTGGTTTCCTTTGAACTCTCAAGGATCAGAGTCAAATGTGGGACACATATTCGACACACACAAGAAATTATTACGCTGCACGATAATTGAACGATAAACAAAATAGAAACACTTAATTGTACGACAATTTTTCAGAACATATTATACAGAGCAGAATAATAATTATTCCATAACGGAGGAAACAAATTAACGATTTCGTTTTTTCGGATTTTATCAACATAGAAACAATGATTTGCCAGAAAACAGTCAGTAGTCATCACACTGATATTTTCGTATAATTGATTTTATTTTGATCATGTTATGTTGATAAGACTTCGTCATAAAATTATTAAATTATTTACAACACAGTTTGACTCCTTAAAAATAACCATTACTCAAAGATTACAAGCAGTCAGAAATGTTACGTATATACAGGTACATTAATGTATTGCAATTCTAAATCTGTGACCATGGTGTATAATTGATGCGCATACTTCCATGTCCACCATAATTTTACAGGAATTTGTCATCTAATTTACAGCGCCTGGCTAATCAGAACTAGAAGCGGGCGAATCGTCAAGTCACAAGGACACATCAAATTGATTTATGTAAATAAAAGTTCTTCGTTTAAAATTTCTTCAAGACTACTCTCATCTTTGTCCTCTCGTCACGGGAATTACTTGTAAAGTCATCCATACCATCACGTCGTTCACGCTTATTAAACAATGGACTGGGATGTCTTTCATTGATGTTTTCCTCGAGCCTAATCACACTTACAACAGGGAGGGCTGGTCTATTCCAGTCACCAGTGGACTCAAGTAAGTCAACAATGGGGTAATCTATCAACGAGTCGACTAGTCTGGTCATTCTCCTCGCTACAGTTATACCTGGTTGGGCTGTGGTACCATTTCGACGACTCAAAGGTGAACGATCCTCTACTTGTTTTTCTTCGTTGTTTTTTGCCAGTGACAACAGTGTTTCATACGGAACTGAGCATTTTCTGTGGGTACAGTTTTGGTTTTCGTCATCTAGAAGGTAGTAAATGTTTTCTGCTGACTTGCAGAATTCCCTAACGGTTGAGATTTTGACACTTCCAATATCAAGAAAGTTCCCTTGGTAGAGTCTTGCAGTTCTTTGAGACATGGCTGAACTATTTCTGCTATTGCTGTGAACGCTCGTTGCGATATCAGTGGTTTGGAAGTATGCAAATTGCTTGGCTTTTTTTATGATGCATCTGATTTCCTTATATGGTCAAGGTGTAACATCGGAACATCAACGTCACTAAACATCAGAAGAACGTTCC
Source organism: Diadumene lineata (assembly GCA_918843875.1). Lineage (NCBI taxonomy): Eukaryota > Metazoa > Cnidaria > Anthozoa > Actiniaria > Diadumenidae > Diadumene > Diadumene lineata. The sequence continues at coordinate 208,681 of OU974069.1, forward strand.
GGGGGTACTGGATGTTGCGAGGGTGCACAAGGTAGAGTCACGAAAACCTTCACAGTCCGGGTACACGAAGCTTGACTAGCGCTATCCAACGGATAAATCCCTATCCAGCGTATAAATTTCAAAAAAATTATATAGAGCGAATCATTTTATCCAGATTTCGTGCATCCGGCCGCAGGCTACTTCCCCCGTTACATTTGACATCAGCCAATCAAAACGTTTTTCGGTTCCATATTTGGACAAATTAAGTAACTAGCATCATTCTATTGGTCAGTTTTTCAAATGCCGGTTTTTCCAGCGAACCAATAAGATTAGAGGACATGCCAAGCCTAGTCGAAACGTGTGAAAATAACAGGTGAAGTGTGAAAACAACAACACGTACGAATAACGAACAACGTTGAAAAACATGAACATAACCTTAAATAAGGTCAGAATAAATGAAAAATAGTAATAATAGAAAACACATGCATTATTCTTTTGAACAAACTGATTGGAATATATACATGGATATCTACATACATACATACATGTCTAGTTGAAAGACAATTGAATCATTTGCATATCTCATGTTTATTTTTTATTTTCTAAAAAATGTTGTTTTTTTTTTTTAAATAAAACACAACAACATTAATTTAACTTTTGAAAATGACGATTTTTTTCCTTAATTTTCCAATGCCGAAACTCATTGTTCGTTTTTCAATATATGATTTTTTTTAATCTCAAAGATTACTTTGAACCAAAAAGTCAGTTGTCACTTCAACATTCGCACCTTTGGCTCAGGTTTTGACAGTACTTCAATCTTTATTTTCATTTACTATCAGCTGCAGAGCCTTGAACTTGTCAATATTAAAAACCTGATTTCCTTAGCTAGCACAAACCACAGGAATCCCAAAGCAACAAAAATACACACAAAGCGATCCCTGTGTATCCCACTGTAACCCTGTGTATCCCACTGTATCCCACTGTATCCCTGTGTATCCCACTGTATCCCTGTGTATCCCACTGTATCCCTGTGCAAATCACTATATACCTGTGCCTCCCGTTGTATCACTGTGCATCTTATTAGATGTTTTTCGTGTAATAGGCGTGGATATTTTTCGAGTTACGAATGTATTTTTCGAATCCCCAAAATGCGAGCAATGAGCAAAATATCCACCCCTATTACACGAAAGAACATCTAATGAATTAATCATTATGGCACATATAAAAATGTTTCTTTTTAACAAGATAATGCATTCAAAAAGTCATTGTATAAGACTTTGGCTGCTATCATTATATTATTCATTAGTAATCTCACTGATATGTTTTCGGATGATTGATTTTATTTTGATCATGGTTGACATGACTTCGTCATAAAATTATATTTACAATAAATGCAAAGTTCAGACTCCTCAGAATAGTCATTACTCAAAGATTACAAGCAGTAAATGTTACAGCTACATTAATGTATTGGAATTCTAAATCGGTGACCATGAGGCACATAATTCCATATCCACCATAATTTTACAGTGATCAGTTGTCATGCAATTTGCAGCGCCAGGCTAATCAGGATTAGAACCGAGCGAATAGTCAATGCAAGTCACAAAGACACAGCAAATTGATTTATGTAAAAAAGTTCTTTGTTTAGAATTTCTTCAAGACTACTCTCATCCTTGTCCTCTCGTCACGGGAATTACTTGTAAAGTCATCTATACCATCACGTCGTTCACGCTTATCAAACAATGCACTGGAATAATTTCCAATGATGTTTTCCTCGAGCCTAATCACACTTGGTCTATTCAAGTCACCAGTGGACTCAAGTAAGTCACCCATGGGGGAATCTATCAACGAGTCGACTAGTCTGGTCATTCTCCTCGCTACAGTTATACCTGGTTGGGCTGTGGTACCATTTCGACGACTCAAAGGTGAACGATCCTCTACTTGTTTTTCTTCGTTGTTTTTGGCCAGTGACAACAGTGTTTCATACGGAACTGAGCTTTTTCTGTAGGTACAGTCTTGGTTTTCGTCATCTCTGAGAAGGTAGTAGATGTTTTCTGCTGACTTGCAGAATTCCCTAACGGTTGAGATTTTGACACTTCCAATATCAAGAAAATTCCCTTGGTGGAGTCTTGCAGTTCTTTGAGACATGGCTGAACTATTTCTGGTATTGCTGTGAACGCTCGTTGCGATGTCAGTGGTTTGGAAGTATGCAAATTGCTTGGCTTTTTTTATGATGCATCTGATTTCCTTATATGTTCAAGGTGTAACATCGGAACATCAACGTCACGAAACATCAGAAGAACGTTCCGGGGGTACTGGATGTTTCGAGGGTGCACAAGGTAGAGTCACGAAAACCTTCACAGTCCGGGTACACGAAGCTTGACTAGCGCTATCCAACGGATAAATCCCTATCCAGCGTATAAATTTCAAAAAAAATATAGAGAGCGAATCATTTTATCCAGATTTCGTGCATCCGGCCGCAGGCTACTTCCCCCGTTACATTTGACATCAGCCAATCAAAACGTTTTTCTGTTCCATATTTGGACAAATTAAGTAACTAGCATCATTCTATTGGTCAGTTTTTCAAATGCCGGTTTTTCCAGCGAACCAATAAGATTAGAGGACATGCCAAGCCTAGTCGAAACGTGTGAAAATAACAGATGAAGTGTGAAAACAACAACACGTACGAATAACGAACAACGTTAAAAAAAACATGAAAGTAACTTTAAATAAGGTCAGAAAAATTAAAAAATAATAACAATAAATACACATGCATTACTCTTTTTAACAAACTGATTGTAATATATACATGGATATCTACATACATACATACATGTCCAGTTGAAAGACAATTACATTACATGAAACTACAGTCTATGAGTAGCTTTGTATCGTTGTTTTATCTCCGAGCTACTTTGCGATATGCAAATGACATTGTTATTCACTAAATCAGTATTTCAACTGGACAACCTTTTCAAGAACAGATGTATCTTTTTAAATGTTTTTCCATGTAATACGAGTGGATGTATTGCGAGTTGCGAATGTATTATTTCGAGTCCAGGAGGGACAAGGAAAAAATGCTAGCAATAAGCAAAATATACACCTGTATTACACGAAAAATCATCTAATGAGTTATTCATGATACGACATATCGAAAAGTTTGCTCGTTTTTTTTTTCCGAACATCAGAAGTTCATAAAAAGCGAATGTTTCTATCTTCAGGAGGACGGGCTAGACATTTGATCAATAATTACTCGGTACTAGCTTTTATCCATTACGTACTGAGAAACTACAAACTTAATATTGCACTTTATCATATGACCCGTATTCGCCCGGGAGCGCGCTCTTAAAAAAACCTTCGTAGATGATAACGTGAGTAGGGCCGTACGGCTTTTTCGAACAGGGCCGTACGAAAATTTAGCACAATGTGTGATCGAGCAACACGAGCTGGCCATGTTATGTTATTTTCTTTTCATGATTGTTTGAATGGATTTATTCATTCATTAATTCATTTATTGATTTGCTGTTTTATCTATAGTCAATTTTGATTGATTGATTGATTGATCAACAATTTGATAATTGGTAGTGAATGAACAAATGAATGATTGATTGAATAATTCATTTCATTAAATAGGAGCTCCGCTATTAGGTTTACCTAATTATTATATTATTCGATATATATTTATATAATTCATATAAAGATATGTGTGTCTTTATCGAATAGTAATGAGATTAATTGCATGGTATAAAGCAACCTCTGTTCCACCATGTGACCAAAATCGTCCAAAGAATCGAATCCGTTCTGATTAAAAGTTGGTTTCCTTTGAACTCTCAAGGATCAGAGTCAAATGTGGGACACATATTCGACACACACAAGAAATTATTACGCTGCACGATAATTGAACGATAAACAAAATAGAAACACTTAATTGTACGACAATGTTTCAGAACATATTATACAGAGCAGAATAATAATTATTCCATAACGGAGGAAACAAATTAACGATTTCGTTTTTTCGGGTTTTATCAACATACAAACAATGATTTGCCAGAAAACAGTCAGTAGTCATCACACTGATATTTTCGTATAATTGATTTTATTTTGATCGTGTTATGTTGATAAGACTTCGTCATAAAATTATATTTACAATACAGTTTGGCTCCTTAAAAATAACCATTACTCAAAGATTACAAGCAGTAAATGTTACGTATATACAGCTACATTAATGTATTGCAATTCTAAATCTGTGACCATGCAGGTCTATAATTGATGCGCATACTTCCATGTCCACCATAATTTTACAGGAATTTGTCATCTAATTTACACTGCATGGCTGATCACGCCTAGAAGCGGGCGAATCGTCAAGTCACAAGGACACATCAAATTGATTTATGTAAATAAAAGTTCTTCGTTTAAAATTTCTTCAAGACTACTCTCATCTTTGTCCTCTCGTCACGGGAATTACTTGTAAAGTCATCCATACCATCACGTCGTTCACGCTTATTAAACAATGGACTGGGATGTCTTTCATTGATGTTTTCCTCGAGCCTAATCACACTTACAACAGGGAGGGCTGGTCTATTCCAGTCACCAGTGGACTCAAGTAAGTCAACAATGGGGTAATCTATCAACGAGTCGACTAGTCTGGTCATTCTCCTCGCTACAGTTATACCTGGTTGGGCTGTGGTACCATTTCGACGACTCAAAGGTGAACGATCCTCTACTTGTTTTTCTTCGTTGTTTTTTGCCAGTGCCATCAGTGTTTCATAAGGAACTGAGCATTTTCTGTGGGTACAGTTTTGGTTTTCGTCATCTCTGAGGAGGTAGTAAATGTTTTCTGCTGACTTGCAGAATTCCCTAACAGTTGAGATTTTGACACTTCCAATATCAAGAAAGTTGTCTAGGTAGAGTCTTGCAGTTCTTCGAGACATGGCTGAACTATTTCTGGTATTGCTGTGAACGCTCGTTGCGATGTCAGTGGTTTGGAAGTGTGCTAATTGCTTGGCTTTTTATGATGCATCTGATTTCCTTATATGGTCAAAGTGTGACATAGGAACATCAACGTCACGAAACATCAGAAGAACGATCCGCGGGTACTCGATGAGAGTGCATATGAAAGAGTATAACGAAAACCTTCAGGGTCCGGGTGCACAAAGCCTGAATATAGTGCTATCCACGGAATAAATTCTAAAGGAATTCTATTAATTGGATAACTTTTATTCAGATTTCATGCAACCAACTTTCCCCCCCCCCCCCCCTTCCCCAATCCTCCCCGACAATTACATTTGACATTAGGCAATCAAACCTTTTTTTCGGTTCCATATTTGGACAAATTAAGTAACTAGCATCATTCTATTGGTCAGTTTTTCAAATGCCGGTTTTTCCAGCGAACCAATAAGATTAGAGGACATGCCACGCCTAGTCGAAACGTGTGAAAATAACAGATGAAGTGTGAAAACAACAACACGTACGAATAACAAACAACGTTAAAAAAAACATGAAAATAACCTTAAATAAGGTCAGAAAAATTAAAAAATAATAAACAAAAAAACACATGCATTATACTCTTTTTAACAAACTGATTGTAATATATGCATGCATATATCCATACTTTTAAACATGTCGTCCTGTTGAAAGACAATTACATTACATGAAACTACAGTCTATGAGTAGCTTTGTGTCGTTGTTTTATCTCCGAGGTAATTTGCGATATGCAAATGACATTGTTATTCACTAAATCAGTATTTCAACTGGACAACCTTTTCAAGAACAGATGTATCTTTTTAAATGTTTTTCCATGTAATACGAGTGGATGTATTGCGAGTTGCGAATGTATTATTTCGAGTCCAGGAGGGACAAGGAAAAATGCTAGCAATGAGCAAAATATACACCTGTATCACACAAAAAAACATCTAATGAGTTATTCATTATGCTAGCAATGAGCAAAATATACACCTGTATCACACAAAAAAACATCTAATGAGTTATTCATTATACGACATATCAAAAAGTTTGCTCGTTTTTTTCCCGAATATCAGAAGTTCATAAAGAGCGAATGTTTCTATCTTCAGGAGGCCGGGGTAGGCATTTGATAAATAATTACTCGCTACCATCTTTTATCTATTAGCTACTGAGAAACTACAAACTTAATATTGCACTTGATCATATGACCCGTATTCGCCCGGGAGCGCGCTCTTAAAAAAACCTTCGTAGATGATATTTTCCCGTACGGCCCGACCTAACTCACTAAATAAGCATTTTATCATATAACCCACATTTTTGATGAGGGCTATATGATAAAATGCTTATTGACTGAGTTAGGTCGGGCCGTACGGAGAAATATTTGGCTTTCGGTCATTTGTACGTATCACCTCGAGCCTAATATTTTCCCGTACGGCTCTCCCACTACATAGTATGCCTGTGTATCCAACTGTATCCCTGTGTACCCCACTGTATTCCAGCGTATCCTAACAGACGCTTGTTTGAGGGGGAATGCGTGACGCGTGACACAAAAACGCGGCTGTGTGAGAGGCTAATAGTATCCCTGTGTATCCCATTGTACCCCACTGTATCCCTGTGTACCACACTGTATCCCTGTGTATCCCACTGTATACCTGTGTAGCCCACTGTATCCCTGTGTACCACACTGTATCCCTGTGTATCCCACTGTATCCCTGTGTAGCCCACTGTATCCCTGTGTACCACACTGTATCCCTGTGTATCTAACTGTATCCATATGTATCCCACTGTATCCCTATACATCCCACTGTTTCCCTGTGTACCCCTCTGTACCCCATTGTATCCCTGTGTACCCCATTGTATCCCTGTGTACCCCCATTGTATCCCTGTGTATCCTACTGTATCCCTGTGTACCACACTGTATCCCTGTGTACACCATTGTATCCGTGTGTATCCCACTGTATCCGTGTACCCCATTGTATCCCACTGTATCCGTGTACACCGTTGTATCCCTGTGTATCCCACTGTATCCCTGTGTACACCACTGTATCCCTGTGTATCCCACTATATCAATGTGTATCCCACTGTATCCCTGTGTATCCCACTGTATCCCTGTGTACCCCACTGTATCCCTGTGTACCCCATTGCATCCCTGTGTACAACATTGTATCCGTGTGTATCCCACTGTATCCCTGTGTACCCCACTGTATCCCTGTGTACCCCACTGTATCCCTGTGTATCCCACTGTATCTGTGTATCCCACTGTATCCGTGTGTATCCCACTGTATCCGTGTATCCCTGTGTATCCCACTGTATCCGTGTGTATCCCACTGTATCCCTGTGTATCCCACTGTATCCGTGTGTATCCCACTGTATCCGTGTGTATCCCACTGTATCTGTGTGTATCCCACTGTATCCCTGTGTATCCTACTGTATCCCTGTGTATCCCACTGTATCCGTGTGCACACTAACACCAAACTTGAAAACATTTCGAAATTCCAAAACCTTTCCCAGACCAACAAAGGACAGGAACAAAGAATAACACAACAATACACACAAGTTTACAGTAAGAAGTTTTTAATTGAGATAATTCATCTATTGATGACTTCCAAGAACCTGAAAATTAAAATAGAGAAGGAATTAAACAAATAACTGACCAATACTATAAACATCAATACATACAACACATTTTCAATTTAGCAGAATAAGGCACATTATATTATGGAAACTATTCCATCACAAGAAACATGTGATTTACATGTAGCTAGTGTGTATCAAAATTGATTGTAAAAAATTGATTTTGTGGTTTGATAGAATCAATAAAGAATGCAACAAGCGCATAGCTTTCTGCAGTGGAATAGAAGTTCTAAAATGTTTTGCCTATACCACTAGATTAAAAAAAAACCCTTGTATTCTTTGTTGTCCTGGATAAGTCGTGATTGTATTAAAAACAACAAAAGAGCAGAGACAACTTGGGGTCAGGAGCACTTCAGTTTGTGAATCCTAGGACTTGAACAATATTAATTTACTTCAGGGACTAGGTCTAATCCCAAACGTCTAATTCCAGATTCTTCACAATAAATCATTGTTGGGAATGAGTTATTTCAAACAGCTTTCAAGTCCTGTCATGCAATAATAGTTTCAGTCAACAGCTACGCATACACCTCAACACTGAAACTAATATATCATCGGCATTCAGCTTTTGCCCACTCCTCATTGTCAGGAGAATTTGAAATATTACATCCATTGATACAATTTATCCACATATTGTGCAACAATGCCCTGACAACTCCCTATGCAGGGGATCAATTGGATATAGACTCTTAAGCAATAGATAGCTTTACCAAGGCTTGGTTGGCAAGCAAACAAGCAAATAGGCAGTATGTAAGATAAGTAATTACTTAATTGTAGGATTCACAAGAACAAATCTAATTTAGTATGTCATTCGTAGAAAACAGTTAGCATAAAATAGAATTAGCATAAAATAGCACTATTTAGTGGTATTTAGGTTGCACACTTTTAGTACGTGCAATCTAATAATCATATTATATTAGTTCTATTTGGTGAATAGTTCTTCCCTGCATTCACTTGACTGGCCACAAAAGCTGGGGACATTCTCTGTATTTGATACACTCTAGTCTCGGTGTGTGAATCTATTGTTTTGTGGTCAGTCAAGCGAATACGGGGAAGGTCTATTGGTGATAATTTCACAATAATACTAATATAAACCCAACATTTTATCACAAAATTATATTAATTATATCACAAATAAAAGGATTTTCTTAGACTGTTTGATTTTACCACCAACATATTGAGATATGTTTATTTTTCCCATTTGATTGCCCCAATATGACGTACCTGACCAGCAATGCGATCCATATCTCTCTGGCCCTGGCTTGTAATAATACGTCCACTGAAAAAGAAAAAGTAAGCAATATACATCAAAACAAATACACATAATTACAAATTAAAAAAAGAAATGTTTCTGAGAGATGATTTAAAAGACTCAACAGTGGTCATTTCTCAAATGGACTGTGGTAACAAATTCCATGATTGTGGATCACAGACAGATACAATATGTTTACAAGCCATATGTTTTTAGATTGTAATTTTGTAATGACAAAAAGACCCTGATGAGTATTTCTGTCATCTAGGCAGATCCTTCACTGCATTGTTTGCAACATAATGTCAATGGCCCAGTTTCCATTTGATTACTACGATTGCAGGATCACCTGAAGGTTTTATTTTTCTTCTAGAAAAAGGCATGTTTAGTTGCACTTGATTGTTGAGATAAAATTTGAGGGTACCCAGCAATATGGATCACTTCTTTGGTGATAGTAGTAAGCCAGGCAATTATATGAAAACAAGGGCATAAAAACTAGTGGGCTGTGTTAGTGTTTCTATAGATACAGTTGTAAAATATAGTTAAACAGGATACTGTAAAGGGATGATGCTGCTACTGATGTTTTGGACATAAGTGACAGGGTTCAAAATAGGAAATAAAACTGGACTGCCAAAGTTTTGGTTTTTGACAAATGGAACAAATTTTGACCTTCGATTTTATATATTTTCTGACTTTCCAAGATCATTTTGGACTGCCAAATATTAAAGTCTGCCTGTCATCTGGCCGGATTGGCACGTTGCTATTTCAATCCCTGTAGTGCTTTGTCCGAGTAATATGATTCAGAGGAAGGACTAACATCAGTATCCCCATCTTCCCTTTACAGTGTCCAATTTACCAGTATATACTACACATGGCAACCAGGATAGGTACTCACCCTGTTGTAGCTTTCTCAATCAGCTTCATCTGTTCTAGTGATTTGAGCACATTACGGGCAACGGAGGATGATCCTCTCTCAAAGTGGTTTGGTGCTGTACCACGTCTCTTGCTTCCTCCATAAACTTTGGTCAGGGCACCAACTCCGACACCTCCTCTCAGATATACATGTCTCAGAACAGAGGCTGACAAATGGAAAGACACAAAAAGACATTTTATTCTTTTTACTGGAATTTTTTTCATGTACCGGATACACAATTCAAAACAGAAAACAAAAGATTCAAAGGTCAATAACGATACAAAGCGACATCAGAATACACAAGTTGTTTAGTATACACAGTAATAACAATACAGTACAATGTCACAAAATAACTTTTTCTGACTTTTTGGATTTCAATAATATTTTCAGAGTGCTTGTAAAAAATGAATTATGGTGAAAATCTGATAAAAATTGAATGAATATTAACTGAGATATGAGAGGTTGGATGTACACATATCGCCATACATTTTCTCTTGTTTGGTGCTGGTGTTTAAAGGTACTTCAAAAACTTATGAATAATTAATGAGCTATTACGCCAATTGGAATAGCCCGTTTGATCATGTGCATGAGCTTTTAAAACCGATAAAACACTCTCATTAGTATGCTTTATATAAAGAATACTAATAAGAGTAAAATTTTATATAAAGCATACTAATGAGAAAACCCTTATCGGATGCCTCTAGAAAAAGGCTCAGTTGCATTGTCATCAGACCTTCACTAGCGTTTGAAGATGATTTAGAAACTAGCAGTATTCTACTAGACTACTGTTCAGTGGTCTTTCAATGTGGGATCAAAAATATGTACATTTTTACTCAACTGCTCATGCTCAATACATGTTTTCTGAACAAACTTACATTTTTTTTTACTTTTTTAAGCATTTTCGCATTTGATATTACTTAATATAAGTATTGGCGTTTTTGAAGCAGTTTAATAAACTCGCAGATCTTGTTATATCAGGTATTAAACAGTACAAACAGACGCTGAAATAAGAGAAAATGTATAGTGACAATTTTCCATTCAACTGCTTATAAATATCTCAATCAATATTCACTTGATTTTCATCAAATTCTCACCATAAATCATATTTTCAAAAGCACTTTCTGAAAATGCTATTAAAACCCAAAAATTCTGACAAACATTTTTGTGATGTCATCTCTTTAGTACTGTATTTCTCAGGCTAGGCTAATTTTTGTGATGTCATCACTTTAGTACTGTATTTCTCAGGCTAGGCTAATTTTTGTGATGTCATCACTTTAGTACTGTGTTTCTCAGGCTAGGCTAATTTTTGTGATGTCATCACTTTAGTACTGTATTTCTCAGGCTAGGCTAATTTTTGTGATGTCATCACTTTAGTACTGTATTTCTCAGGCTAGGCTAATTTTTGTGATGTCATCACTTTAGTACTGTATTTCTCAGGCTAGGCTAATTTTTGTGATGTCATCACTTTAGTACTGTATTTCTCAGGCTAGGCTAATTTTTGTGATGTCATCACTTTAGTACTGTATTTCTCAGGCTAGGCTAATTTTTCAATTTTAAGTTTGGCATCAAATAGTTCCAAAATTACACAAATGGCATTCTGCAAAGGGAACACTGAAGCTGGAATAAGACTAATGTTGTTAGCTTATTTATTACAAAATGTATCAAGAATGACACAGCTAAAATTCTCAATAACACAAACAAAATATATTGAAGAACGCTTGTCTTGGTTTTATTATTTCATTGCTTTGGACTTAAGGGATTACATGCTATAAACTATCATTATTATCGTCATTCTTACCAGCTCTGATGTAGTACCAGTCAGGATCATAAGGTGCAAGTTCTTTGTACTTGCCAGTTTTGACAAGATCAACCCAATCTGGTACTTTAAGGTCACCAGACCTGACAGACAAAAGTAGTTACATTTTACACAAACTGCTATCATAGTCTCATTTACTTATTATCTAGAGGCATATCCACAATTGTTTTGTTTTTTTGTGGAGTGGTCCAAATTCTTTGGTTGCACATAGACCATTTCTGAAATAGCAAACTTGGTACATTATGGTCTAGATTTGGTACAGACATCTTTTGTTCATTATGCCGTATGTGGTGTTGTTTGTACAGAAGCTAGACCACAATGCATCTTGTTTATCAAACTCAGAAAAGGCCTATTATGTTATAGCCACCATGTTGGATGACACAACAAAGTATTTCTTATTGGTTTTTGTCCATCCAACATGGTGGCAACAAATTTGTTCTTTTTTCCTAAAGGAATCCTTTGTCATGTGATTGGGGGGGGGGGGGGGGGGGGGAGTCACAGGCATGATGTGACCTTAACCTATAGATGGTTCTGTAATACCTTATAAAAGTTAAAAAAATTGACAGTGGTATGATTTGTTACAATTTTTGTTGTATAAGGAATGCCACAATGTTTCACAACTCTTTTAACATCTTGTAGGAGTTTTAGAGCCTCACACCTAATACTACAAATCAAAACAACCAACTGCACACCATGTAAATCAGCCTACAGATAAGGTCAAAGTCTCTGGTGGCTGCTTACTTTATACTACTATCAACATTCATGGATGGAGATGATGATGGAAACGACTTGAATAGCAAAACGATCGAATTTTTATACAAAATAAATGTCCCTCAGAAGAGAAAGACTTTAGTCAGTTTGCAGTTCAATTATCTTCAAGCTTTAATTCGAAACTTGGGGTAAAATCTGATTAAATACTCAAGAATAATACTATAAATTTACCATACATCGAGATCAATATTTTAAAACCGTATTAACGAGTTAATTTCAAACAAAAATCACCAACAATAGATAAAAAATATGCGAATCACGAGTTTATAGCTGACCATTCGACTCGAAAGGATGCAAACTTACTTTTTAAGGAAGGCACCCAAGGCCTTTACAAATGCGTGAGAGTTAACGTCTTTGACTGTTACACCACCAGGCATCTGAAGTGCAAAATAGACAATTTACAGTGAAACAGGATTGATTTGATAGCGGGTTTTTGGCGATGGAAGTCAAAACACGTGGAAAGAAGAAAATCATGGCCGCCATTTTACCTTGGTCGATTTGAAGAGAAAGAACATGGGGAGGGCCCGCCCGTAAATCAGGGGTAAGGACTTAGCCTCAGTCTTCCCCGAAAAAAACAGGTATCCCAAAATAATTGTATTTCACTCAAAGAGCAACAAAATTGTTTTAAATATTTCAAAAAAAATAATAATAATAAATAAAAAAACAAACAAAGAAGCACGAAAAATAAAAAGGACGTTTACTTCATGTTTTGAAAACAACAGCGAAAAGCGAAAAGGAACTTCCAGCAATATATAGAGACGAGCAGTTGGGATCCCTGTGGCAACTCAGTCTCTCACGGTTGTTAGTTTTAGTTTCTGCACGTGCTAGATTTTTGACGTTTGTTTTTCGTTCAGAATAATCTTTTGATAAATTGTAAGCGGTAAAACCAAAAGCGTAGTTTATATATACTATGCATTGTAGGCAGAAATACTAATCAGTGGAAAAGAAGACGGTTTTCTCTGCAAACAAAGCATTTTTATCGTCAAAAACGCAGCGGCCAAGAGTTTGTTGAAGTTTTAGTTGCAAGATGGTAATAATGAGCAGCCTTCCACCTCCTGCTCAGGGAATTCGTCATTTAGAGAATAATACACAGGCATTTGTCGACGATAAGTGTCTTGGTAATGGCACACTGTATATCACTGAGGAGTAAGTAGTTCACAATTATATTAGACTGCAAACACTGAATGTGTGCAAATTTAGTTATCCCTATTTAGGGACGGACCATTAGATATTTAAAGGGGGGGGGGGGGGGGTTGGGCAAATACCAAAAAAATATCGAGCAATACCTTAAATAAAGGAAATTAAATTGTGCACGACAGATGTAGCAAAAAGAAAGCATTATGCAGGGAGGACAAAAATATCCTGCACGACAAAAATTTCCCCCCCCCCCCCCCCCAAAGAACTTTGTTGGTGTCATAGGCACTCAAATAATACTGGTTGTTTGTTGTTTGCTTTCATTGTAGACGTCTTGCATGGAGTGATGGTGAAGGAAAAGGGTTCTCTCTAGAATACCCAGCTGTATCTATTCATGCTATTTGTAAAGATACTTCAAAGTTTCCTCATGAATGTATTTACTGCATGCTGGACTCACCACTGGAAGGTAAATTGTAGAATTGATTTATAGAGTAATATATGCAATATGATAGGTGGAAGATCTGGGGATTCAAAGCATCGAGCTGTAAGCCATCTGTTTGAGAATAATCTTACAATGAGTCAAATGAGTCAATGAGTCGTGAGTCAATGAGTCAACTTAGTAAAATAATTAAAAAAATGAAAAATAGTTCAGCTGAATACTTACACATCTTTCATGCTTATATGACCGCTCTATGGTGGCCCATCGTTCTCATAGAAAATTTACATATAAATCATTAAAAAAAAGAAAAACATTAGATAAAAATAAAAAAAAATAAAAAATAATAATAATTTTCAAAAAAAAATTAAAAATCAAATTAATTTAAAAAAATATTTCATTTTCAAAACAAAAAAATTCATTTTCAAAAAGAAAAAAAAATTCATTTTCAAAAAAAAATAATAAAAAAATAAAAAATAAACATTTGATTTAAAAAAAAACAAAAAAAAAACAAAAAAACAAAAAAAAAAACCATTTAATTAAAAAAAAAAAAATCAAGACATTTGATTTTCAATTTCATTTTCAAAATCAAATGTTGTCTGCGGCCCAGCGTTCTCATAGCCAGCAATGTTTGCGTACAGCGGTCGAAGTTTCATTGTTTCATTGCTCCTGACCTTTTGTCAAGATCGGGGCTTAGAAAAACTTGTACAAAACTTTGTTAGGTGTTCACTGTTGGGCGATCAGCACAGTAAATCAATCGATGCTGATGAGGCTTCAAAATATTATAAGTAAACTTTAACACTCATCAGAAATCCCCACTGAGCTAAGATATTGTTGGGTTGATAATAATAAACAAACATTTTATTAGCGAGTTATTAGGATACTAGTTTACAATGGGTTAAATAAATATGGTGAAACTGAATCAGTAATTCAAAACATGCCACTCGCGAGATGATGTCGTGTTGTTTTTTATCCCGTGAAGTTTTACCTAAAAATTCTGCGAATGAAGAAATAGTCATTGCCAACTTTAATACTTCAGGTAGCGTTTACTTCACAGCTTTCTATCCAACATATTTGAGTCTGCATTTAGTCCTGACAACCCATGCAAGACTGATTGAGCATCTTGGACATGACCGGCCATCGCAGACATCAATCCTCAACTCTTCGACATGCAAACAAGCACTTGTAATACGAAAATATCTCCGTGTTTCATAAATTAGTGTTCTAATAACTCGCTAATAAAATGTTTGTTTATTATTATCAACCCAACAATATTTCAGCTCAGTATCATATTATAAGCTTCGAATATTTAACATGGTGATTTCAGATAAGTAAGTTTACTTATAATATTTTGAAACCTCGTCGGCATCGATTGATTTAATCAGCCTAGGGTCAACGAAGTTATAAAAAATGATAAAAAATTCGTTTTATTTCGTATTTTACACATTTAGTTTTATTTTGTTTCGTTTCGTAAATTACAGTAAGACAAGTAAAAGTGCCTGTTGCACCTCCTTGTCGTTTCTTGTGTCCAACATTCCCACGACGCTCAAGTCCGTCTGTATCAACATCCAACATAACGTCGTGCACTACGTTACGTGGTACAGCAAGGATATGCTGTTCACTAAGCCTTTTTGTGCCTGGCGAGCGATAACCAAGCAACTGCCCTGGGCCTTCTAGTTCATGGCCCAAAACAAGGAGATCGGTGTCGTAGTTACGTTGTTGATATACAAAATACCATAACAAGAACTGAGTCTTCACGATAAAGTACCTAGACTCCAAGCGTATTCAGAAAAACCCGACGACCAAAGTCAAGAATTTCACTTCGCTTTAAATTTTGTAATACGTAGCGCTGTAGGTAGTTCGTCACCTTCCCAATCGCTGTTTCTGATGCTTGACTAACCCGCCATCTTTGTTTTGAAACTTCGACCACTGTACGCAAACATTGCTGGCTATGAGAACGCTGGGCCGCAGACAACATTTGATTTTGAAAATGAAATTGAAAATCAAATGTCTTGATTTTTTTTTTTTTTTTTTTTTTTTTTTTTTTTTTTTTTTTTTTTTTTTGTTTTTTTTTTTTTTTTTGTTTTTTTTTTTAATCAAATGTTTTTATTTTATTTTATTTTTTTTCAAAATGATTTTTTTTTGGAAATTAAATTTTTTTTTTAAATCAAATGGTTTTTTTTTTTTAATTATTTTTTTTTTTTGAAAATGAAATTTTTTTTTTTGAAAATGAAATGTTTTTTTAATTTTTTTTTTTTTTTTTTTGAAAATGAATTTTGTTTTTTTGATTTTTTTAGATTAATTTCATTTTTAATTTTTTTTTTGAAAATTATTATTTTTATTTTTTTTATTATTATTTTTTTTCTTTAATGTTTTTCTTTTTTTTAATGATTTATATGTAAATTTACTATGAGAACGATGGGCCACCATACCGCTCTCTAGGAGACTGCTGTTTTGATTTGTGAAAAATGCTTGTTAGTGGAGTTAACCCTTTAAGGTTACAGGAAGGGTTCACGGCATGTTACGGGGTCTCTTTGTAAAAAAATCGCTAGCGCGTCGGATCTTTTGCTATTTGAATAAATTATATATCATTTTAAAGCTAAATAACTCAAGAAAATGACCATGTTGTTTTTATTTCGAAAGCGAAGAAAGGTCGCGAGTTTTAATGCTCCGAATGAAGAGGGAAAGTTTTTGTTTGAAAAGGTAACCCAAGAATACGTTTGATTAGATTGCTTAAATTTTTGTACAATGTCAATCATCGCATTCGTGGCTACAAAAACGTGTGAGCGATTTTTGATATTTTTTTTACTTTTTATTTTATGGTGAAAAATATCAGATTTCACTAAAAAAATTGGATGCAAAAATTCAACTCCAGTTTATTTTTAAACCAAATAAAATATCAAAAATCGCTCACACGGTTTTGTAGCCAAGTATGTGATAATTGACATTGTGCAAAAATGTAAGCAATCCGTCCACACGTAGGCTTGGGTTTCCTTTTCAAACAGAAGCTCTCATTTTTCATTTGGAGCGCTAAAACTCGTGATCTTTTGAACATTTTGAATAAATAAAAGCATAGTCATATTCTTCAGGTATTCAGCTTTAAAATGATATATAATTTATTTAAATAGCACACGATCCGACGCGCTGGCGATTTTTTTACGAAAAGACCCCGCGAACCCTTCCTGTAACCTTAACCGGCATAGGGACGAATTCGTCCCCGCGCACATGTGACTTAATTTTTTGCCCCTTGGGCACCCTAGACAGTTTTTTTTGTCGCTTTTCAATTAGCATTATGGGTAAAATATTGACAAAGCATGATTCACATTGGAGTTTTGGCTTGATTTTGTGTGTTTTTGACGGTTTTTTTGGATGGAAAACATTGAATTTTGAATTCGTGTCTCTTTAAAAATGGCGTCTCACTGGATTTCTGTCGATGAAGTTCGTCGGCAAGTGTTAATGGACGATTCTGATGGAATATTCGACGAAAACATTTCCGATGAAAGTGAACAAGATGTGTCAGACCACGAGGAAAGTGACAGTGGGAGTATTTGGAGCAATTTTGAGAAAAATTTGCACGAATCACTTGACGAACATGACGAATCAGGTACGTTATATTATAGTTCTATCAGTTTTGATTCGTTTTTCGTGTTTTTTTAGCGATCTGATTTGAGTTGATTCAATTCGCTTGATATAAATAATATACCCTTGTAAATTTGTCGCTTTGTAGATGCAATTTCTGATGATTATCATCGCCCAATTCATGATTTACCTGCCAAACGAGCGAGGCAACGAAGGGGACGGGGACGGGGATGTGGTAGAGGACTCGATAGAAGAGTTGCTGCTGCACAAAGAGAAAATAGATCGAGAAATCAACAGCCAATCGATCCTGAAATACAATGGACTTCAAATTACAACCCTCCCGTCAACAGAATTTTTGCTGATATCCTGATGGACAAAACACATCAGAACATTTGTTGTTTGACTCCATGTTTACAGATGACATTTGGGATATGATTCTCTTAGAAACAAATAGATATCATGATCAACAACCAGCAGCTCAGCCAGATAAACATAAGCGTAAATGGACACCTTAGTGTAACAAAAGATGAAATTCAAGCATTCGTTGGTGTTGTTATTTATATGGGAATTGTGAAACTTCCAAGGTCTGAAATGGAGTAGTGATGTTCTTATCCACCAGCATGCAATTGCTTCTATTATGACCCAAACTAGATACATTCAGATCTGGAGATATTTTCATCTTGCTGATAATGAAACTGCAATAGCAAGAGGAAATCCTGACTATGATAAAATTTATCGAGTAAGACATTTTCTGGACATTATTTTGAGAAACTCCCAGCAATTGTATCGATTACATCAGCAGGTTTCAATTGACGAGACAATGGTGCCGCATAAGGGCAGATTGTCATTCAAGCAGTACATCAAGAATAAACCTGTTCGCTGGGGCATCAAGTTGTGGGTTTTGAGTGAAGCTAAGACGGGTTATGTATTCAACTTTCAGGTATACTTAGGCAAAGAGGAAGGAAATCCTGAGAAGAACTTAGCTTGAAGAGTTGTTAGACAGCTTATCAGTCCGATTGAGAACTTATTTCATCATTTATATATGGACAACTACTACTGCGATCCACATTTATTTAGAGAGCTAGAAGAAAAGAAAGTACTTGCTTGTGGCACAATCAGAGCAAATCGTAAAGGGTTCCCTCAAGACATAGTCCTAACACATGCAATTGAAAAGAGAATGAATCATGGAGATTATGTGTGGAGAAATAGTGCCAACTTAGTTGCAATGGCCTGGTATGACCGTCGTACAGTCTATTTAATATCCACTATTCATCCTCCAGAGAGTGTAGGAGTCCCATGTACTGTAGGCTGTCATAGTGTTGGTGGTAATGTACTAGACATTCCTTGCCCCCCAGCCCAGTATGACTACCAGCAGTTTATGGGAGGAGTAGATCTAGCCGATCATTTTTTGTCGACATTCTCAGTTATGAGAAAGTCACAAAAGGCATGGAAAAAGTTGTTCTATTATGGTTTGGAAGTCTGTCTTCTGAATTCATTTATAATTTTAAAGAGTTTGAAACAGTCAAAGCAGGATTTCCTCCACTATCGTATTGCAATAGTTCGATACCTGATCTACGGGAAGTGCTTTAGGGGAAGAGCTGGTCATCCACCATCAATACCAGCCACTTTGTGTAACTTGCGACAGGAAGCCATTATGTATCCTTTCTAAACGCAATTGTTGGGAAAAATGGCACACACTTGTTGAATATTGGAGATAAACATTGTACAATGACAATGCATGGTTATTTTTATCTGTTATGAACTTTTGAACTTCTATTTCTTTGAGAATCGTAACAATACCGTTTTGAATAAATACCGCAACTGTATTTTATTCAGTACCATATAGATAAATATTGAACAATAGAACAACAAAACAACAGCACATTTTCTTGCTTGAACTTGAAAATGTACACAAAGGTTAGAAGTAATGCTAACTTTAATTTTAGGCTTTCCCCTGTAACATTTGTTGTATTTTGTTTGAAGGTAGTACACAGATTTGATTTGTCATAATGATTATGATTTTTACAATTTTTCTGAATCAGCTTCGCCAGCACATAATCAGCGGTAACTTGACAAGGAAAGGTGATAAATGAATAAAACAAACAGCGTTTGAATCCTTGTTCAAAGCTTGTTCCAAAGCTGTGCAGTTGTGTTTTTTGTAATAAAAAAAAATCACCCTACAAGTGGAAAAAAGAAAAGCATTTTTTTTATATTCATAAAATTGTAACATTATTTTACATTGTAACATTTGCCTGCTATGCTGGGGGTCTACAAAAGTATGTTTATCTGTTAGTAAATTTCCTATACTCAAAAACTATATATAGTTTATGGGGTGATAGGTCTAATAGTTCAGGAGCTACGACTTGATTTCTTACGCATCTCGGAAGAAAATTTTCCATGCTCCAGGAATCTGCCGGTTAAAGGGTTAATAAATCACAAAATACTCACTTGAAACTTTTGTTACTAATATTGAAAGCTTTCGAACATCAAACATGAATTACCAGAGCTTTTTTGCCATTGTTAGTTTGAGCCAGCAATCAGTACAGCAAAACGCACTATAACCACAGGAAGCCCAATTAATTTTACAGAGGACATCTACTGAGTGTATAAAATAACATTCAATGGGTATCTGTTCATCACAATGACGACAAGGTTAAAATTACTGAAATTTCGCTCAAAACTCAAGTGGCACAATACAACGATGAAGAAAGAGAGTCCTTTATTTACAAGATTCTTAGCTTCCCGCTTAACTTTATAGTCGATTGGCAGTATATGCTTATCATTTTTCGCAACCACATTGACAATTTAGCATATTTTTCATATATATTAGTAGTATATTACTCATTGACTCATTAAACAGTCATTGTCCATCTGCTGTTGTTTCATCATCATAATTAGCACATTGTTGTTCAAAGCAGTTTTGGTGAAATTAATAACCAAATATTGAATATTCAAAATATTTTAATTATTTTATAGTACCATTTTTAAAAGTCGTGTATCTGGGCAAGATGTAAATCAATGATACCATATGTTCCATTACAATGTTTTGAAATCAAACTCGCTTAAACTAAGAGCAATGTAATGCTATGTTTAAATTTAGTTTGTGCTTTTCTTGTAGACATTAATGATGATGATGAAGATAAAGTTTCTGAAGTAAGATTTGTACCCGATGACAAGGACAGCTGTAAGTACAAAAAAATCTTTAACAAGATTATTCATATTTTTTAGTAGTGTAAAATTGATTTTGTGTTATATCAATTTCATTTTATTACCCTTTCTAATTGTTTTTTACACTTTTTGATCACTAATATCACAAATCTGTATTTGATGCTTTCATAAGCAATGTATTTTACAGTGAAGACACTCGAACCGTGAACACTTGTCTTTATTTGGTTTTTCATTTCCTGAGTTTTCTACTGCCTTAAATCCTCTAAAAAAGTAGACTTAAACTCAAATACACCGAGTTATCAATAAGAAAACGTTTTCAGATTGATTCACTCAAAGGAAGCATGTTAAAAAAAGTATCAAAAAAGCACAAAGTGTTCACGGTTCGAGTGTCCTCACTGTAAAGTGTTTTTTTTCTAGTACAAAAGTTGTTTGATGTAATGTAAAAGTATTTGATTTTCTTTTTAGTGCAAAAGATGTTTGATGTAATATCCGACTGCCAAGCATTGCATCCCGACCCACAAGAAGAAGCAGAAGAGGAGATGGCAGGTTTGTAGAATATTGAATGTGTAGATCAGTTTAGCAAAAGAGATTCAAATCAAAATATATAACATACCCATGAACCTTTGTGGTCTTACATATGTAACTATTTGCTGATGACAACAGTTTGGAAATTTCTGGGTTGAAAGTTAAGTCAGCCATTTCAATTGAAATTCCTCAGACCATGACAGAATGTAGAATTTCATCTTGGACAGTCAAAAAGAGGAATATTGACCTTTCAATCTATAGAGCGATCAAGTCATAACTATGGAGTAGATTTCTTGTCCACTAAATGATACAATGATTATGGCAGTAGTATTGATACCCATAGTTCCTAGCAGTCTTGGAATGACCTATTGATGCCTTTTGGTGATGACAACGTTATTTGAAATAACTATATATTTATTTTGTACATAAAGAATCAGACACCTTTGTCCATAATGGACCTTATTAGTTTCCATGTTTATTTTCCCATTTCAGACCATGTGATGTCACTCTTGGGAAATAATTAAGGTGTAAATATTTCAACACCTTTTTTATAAAAGAACCATTCCTTAAAGACTGTCATGTGGTCTAAAATGAGCAATTTGCATGCTAAGCCAAAAAGGTCTATTCCTTTCGGTCTTGCTTTCTCCCATCATTCTTTGAAATAGATATATTTGGTTAATAAATAAAATATAGGCCCTTAGTTAACTAATAGCTGGTCAAGTTTAAGGGTGTTAGCTGAGCCTCCATCTCAGGTCATGGTTGTAGAAAAACTTCATCATCATGATATGATTGTTTGTGTTTTCAGGATATGGTGGCCAGTATTTCACTAATGAAGATGAAGCAGAGCTGACTGAAGAAGGACAAGTAAGAGCAAATAATTCTTTATTTAAAGTCCATGTCATAGGAAATAGTTGTCAATTTATTCTTCCAAGCCAGCTGAGGATCATGTTAAAAGTGACTGAACATTAGAAGAAATAATTTTGTCTGAGATTGGTGGTACATGTAGTCCTGTACTTGGGTGGTGGGACAGTGAATTGTTTATGGTTAGTGATGTTGGTATGTGTACATGTAGTTGCAGGGAATGGTCAGTGGTTCTTGTAAGTCTACTCCGAAACAGTTCCATGCTCCAACTAACTAGCATAATTATGACAACATATTTGGTCAATATTTGATATGAATAGTTGGATCCAAAATGATGGTTTGATACTGACAATCAAACATTTGCAAAATTTCAAGAGTGTTTAGAAGAAATTTCCTTTCTGCATATTAATATGTACAGTTATTTTGTAAGGTTTTCGCAGCGTAAAATATAGCCTGATTTTATTTTAGAAAGGGTAGTTTGATGAAAAAAAATTGACTATTCCAGAGCATGGAACAAAAGCAATGAACTGTTGGTACTTGTTTCCATCCAGTTGTGAGTTTCTGGTCTACTGTTGTAAAGACTTGCATTTTCTTTTGAACATACATCAGTCTCAAACTAATTTCACTGTTGTTTGCATGCAGGCCACCTTACAGAGATTAGATGGTGTTTTTCAACAATCAAATGAACCAAACACTTTGACAACAACAAATGGTTCTGAGCACAATGGGCACAATCACCAAGATGGTAATGGCATTGTCTTGTAAACTCATTTTGAAAAATACAAGCAATGAGAACAATGTCAACACATATATTATACACAAAGCAAAGCAGTTATTTATTATATGACTTATCAAATTCATTAATAATTCATGAGCTTAGAACAATACCACTATCGTGAAGACATTGGTAAATCTGATGAATTTGTCCTGATTGAAATATCTTGGCCCAATTACATCTAATTTTAAATCTAAAATACCAGCATTAATCTAGACATTTCATAAGTTGTATAAAGAAATTTTGAGATTTTGTTGTATTGGGGCTAAAGATTTATGTCTTTGGATCAGATCCTTATCAACTAGTCTAACAACAACTTGTTTCTTTTTTTAAAAGAGAGAGAGAACAGCATTGATCACCATGGGACAAAATCCTGGAGTTTGATGTTGAATTGTGATCACTACAAAACATGATATTTACTTACCAATAATCCATTGTGTTATTGTTTGTTTGCAGATGTAGAAATGGAAGAAGAGGATCAGTTTGAGGATGCTTAGCTTGTAACAACCTGAGCATTTTAAGTATTGTACAAATGTTGTCTATTGTTACTGAATGTATATATAAACTGACTTGTGGCTGTTTGAACGAACAGTATGGAACTGCTTTTTAAAAAGTTTAGTATAAACATGTTTCCAAAAAGGTTGTCCATGGATTTCTATGCATACTGCATCCTGAATATCGCAATACATTGTTGACACTCAGCCCCCTGTGCAGACATCACTGTTGTATGCATGGGCTTTCTTTGCTTGGGTTTCCTGTGTAAAAGAAAGAGGTAAGGAAGAATGGTGCAAGAAAGGGAAGGTGAAAAATAACTGTTGTTGCAAAGGAAGCCCAAAAGAGGATTCCAAAGTGAGTAAAGAGTTGCCTGCAGAGGAGGCTAGTTGACAATATAAAGATGCATAGTATATAATTATCCTAATATGCAAGCATGCCGACTCTCTATTCTAAAGATTTACGTTCAGACTCAAGAGTAGGTATAAACTAGCACTGCATAATGTTTACTGAACTCCAATGTGTACTTTGCATCTAGCATGACGGGTCTAAACCTGAACACTCACAAAGTTTCATACAAATCAACTAATCAGATAGTGAAGGTCATGAAATTGACCTAAATACTCAAATAAAAAAACGTTTGGCTGATTAAGTCAGAAAAATACTGTAAACATACGTTTTCAATGTAATACCAGGAATAAAACAAGACCAGTCTAAACTGAAATAATATGGTCGTTCTTATGCGTGTCTTGATGTGGATAGAGATTTATCATTGGATAGCGCTATCCAGACTTTGTACAATCAGTTTCTGGTGGACAACACTACTCGGGCTGTATATAACCTTTTTCATTAAACCTACACATAATGATCTCTCCTCCCATGATCCTGTCTGATGACAATGACGCTTGGCAAATAAACAATAGTTTCAAGGTTCCGAGATTTATTGTTTACCACATAAATAATAACATATTACATATTAACACAGTGTTAAAAGAAAAAAAAAATGTTTGAATAAGCACACGACTCTTTTAATTTAAACATGTTTCGGCAGTGACTTCTGCCATCTTCAAACATTAAAAAGAGTCATGTGCTTAATCAAACTAATCGGAAGTCTGCTTCTTTGCCGATCATTTGAAAAAAAAATGAAAGAAAAGGCGAAAGGCACAGAAATAGGCGATTTGAATTATGGTACCATTTTACTACTACTACCAGCGTTCTTTGCGAATTCTATTTCATACTCAAATCCCTTTGGAAATCAACAGAACAATTTGCTCTAATTGTGATAGATAAGAAAGTCGGCAAAGCATGCTGGTAGTGGTAGTCTACGTCATCATGCAATTCGTCTTTACAACCACAGGGAGCCCGGCTTTTGGTCACGTTGCATATATAGTGTAAAATAAAACCAAATAAAATAGTCATTAGGTTTCCTGTCTAAAGCTCTGGAATTCGCTAATCGGCGGTTGAATACTACCACATAGCATATTTGCGTCACGCTCGCGCTGCGGTAGAGTGCACGCACTAAAAGTGTGCAACAGTTGTCACTATTTAGTAGTAAATAGCACTAATTAAACAAAAGAAACCAATAGAATTAGCATAAAATAGCACTATTTAGTGGTATTTATGTTGCACACTTAGTGTGTACACTCGAGCATGAGTTTGTTACAGTGTTACGCTAATCTGCTGCCATGTTACCTGGAATTATTCAACTGCCGATGAGCGCATCGCGTTTCAGGGCTTTAGACAGGAATCCCAATAACGTTTTTGTTTGATACAGTATAATAATGACCAAAGCGAATAAAAGCTAGAATCCTAGCTGAGTTACAATCTCGGAAGTTATGAAGTGACGTCATAATGGTTTAGGGTAGTTCGACCTTTTGTCCACACTTGTCCATCTGAAAAAAATTCAAGATTTACTGTAACATTTTACCCAATATAATTTTCCCCCACTTAGACCCAAGTTGCAAAAACAGTTACTATTCTTTGTAATGAGCAGTAATTACAGCATTTCAGGAATTTGACAACCTTATTGTAATATTACTGGTAGCCCGCCGTTAATTTCCACGATGCGGCTGGTGTTTTCTGCACCCTATGAAAAATGAAGTGTTGTTCAAGCGTTACAGCTGTGTGAAAAATGCATGCCTAACTTTGTTTAACTAAACATTTGTAATAGTAGTAATAGCCTATATTGAGGAGAGGTTTTCATAACATGAATGTTTCTCGAAAACGGTGGAATTCCGTAAATTTTCAGGTTTTTGGGTTCCTGTTCTTTCAAACGAAATTCAAAATAGCTGCCATTTTGATGAAGCTGTTCACTGCAATCTCTGGAAGTTATCTTTTTTTCTTCTTTTCTAATGAACCATTTCACTAGCAGTATAGATCAGTTCAATTACCAAATACAGCTATGGAAGCGGACGACTGTTTTTTTAGAGGGAAGGTTGATGTGTATTAATTAAGGTCGGTATACACTGGGCGACAAGTCGCAGCACGGCGTGCACTGGTTCAACAATCCAACCGGGTGGATTTCATGTGGCAAGTCGCAGCGACAAAATTCGGTTGCGGCGACAACAATTTTTCTCCAAAAATACTTAGTACACGGGGAGGGGGAGGGCGGAATTGTCGCTGCGACTTGCCACCTAGTGTGTACCAACCTTTACTAAAGCCTGGTTTTCACTAGCGACGCAAGCACAAGTAAAAAAATAAAGAACATTCGCAAGCACAAGTAAAAGAACATTCGCAAGCACAAGTAAAAAAATAAAGAACATTCACAAGCACAAGTAAAAGAATAAAGAACATTCGCAAGCACAAGTAAAAGAACATTCGCAAGCACAAGTAAAAAAATAAAGAACATTCGCAAGGACAAAAACTTGCGCTTGTGTTGGCGAAGGTTCTTAATATTTTTTCCTTGCGCTTGCGTCGCTAGTGAACCAGACTGAAGTCTACTTGATTGTATTTACCCATAATGTACAAGGGAGAACCAAACCAGTTTTTTAAAGTGTTAATTTTCATCACTCTCTGCAAATGTGTCTGGCCTGACTTTCATCTCGGCGAATTTTAACGATAAGTTGTGTCTGAACGCTGCCCACCCGATTCCCCCATAGTCTTTGATATTGCCTAAGTACATCCCATTTAGGTTACAAGCATGGCAATTATTGTACCACCACGCTCCTGATAAGTCATTTGCACACTCGTTACCAAGCCATTTATCATTGTCGCGGTCCTTTGTACTGAATAGCATGTCGTTATGATAATACAGCGAATCCCCGGCCGTTCCTTGATAACCAACTACTAGCAGTCGATAGCTCTTACTCTCGTTCTCCACACGAAAGCGCGCATATTTAGCGTAAACTTTAACTTTCTCCCAGTCCTCTAGATCAACACGCAGCATGCTCTCTGTCGTCGCTACAAGACGATGGATTTTATCCAAACCAAGCCAGAAACTGCCTTTTAGATCACCAAAACCGTGTTTGTAGTCGTTCCAGTTGCGAAAGAAGTCGACGAGGTTGTCCTTTCGACGCTGGAAGACTGTCCATCCACCCGAATCAGTGTCCATGTCACAGTAGACTTGGAATGGGTCTTGCTCGTCGGGTTTGATAGTATACACACCACTTTTTCTTATTCCCGCCATGTACATGTCTGCACAGTCACGATCTGTACATAAAACAATGCCTACATGAAAGACTGAATAAACAGACATATTAACTTCTATGAATGGGTGAATGAATAGATCCTGGCACTGACAGGTTCTTTAAATAATTGTTAGGCTTCGCGTCTTCTCGGATAAGCACAATAAACTGGAGGTTCCGTCTCGTCACAAATTCACATAAACCAGTAAAAGAACGACTGATCTTTGATGAGGACGCAGGTAACGACCATCCCCGTTGATAGGCCTACACTAATACATACTAACTACTAATAAACCTCATGCTTGCAAAACCGGATGACATACTATAAATATGAGGAAAATATTGTAAAGCGCATTGAGACTTTGAAATGCGCCATATAAGCAACTACACTACATTACACGCTAGCTGGAGAAATTGACGCAAGCATCGACTTAAGAGTAACCGACCAAACATCTCTAGTGTTGTCATAATTGTGAAATAGACGCAACTGCAAGCATGCGCACAAGGATCAAAACTTTCCGCTCTTACTGTACTTGCGCTTATGTTTATTTCACAGTGCATATCCAACTTCTATTGCCGTTTGCTGGAGTTCCAGTGTCATGCGAAATGAGCACCAGTATATCATCTCGTTAAAACTCCGTCCCAACCCAGCCTAGTTCCCAGGCTTTCCCATCCCATATAAGATAGCTTGGAGAGTACGCCTGGCGACTTTTTTCAAAGTTTGTACTAGATAGACTGATTACATAAGTCGTCGTAATTGTCTGTAGTATCATTGTAATTTCCTGTTATTGTAATAATATTAAACAGAAAACAAAAAAGTCGTATGAACTCTTTTGTATTTGGCAGGTCGCCTTAAAGAGAGCAACTGGGACTGGGACCGACTTTCGTGCCCGAATCAAGCGATCTCGTTTACAGTGCTTTCTGTGTAGGGATTTCTAAAGAAACCTTTGAGAGGCTAAAATGTAAACAGGATTGAAAACGTGAAAACTTAGGGTTCCACGATAATTGAACAAATCTAGTGTTCACAAAAAAATCAAGCTTAACTATTCACGCAGTTTCTTATTAATGGACTTAAAAGTCAATTGTCAAACGATCTGATTGTTTAGACACGCGTGCGCAGACGTTTGACCGCGGCGTCTGCACTAGATCGATATCGATGTTACGTATCAAGTACTTACTGGGAGGTGGGGTGACACACTGTCTATTACACGAATCAGAGCAGCATTTCAATCCATCAGTACAATCTTTATCGACGCCACACTCGTCTTTGGTATCATTGGGACACGATTGGATTGGTAATGGTATTGGACATATGCCTGGTTTTAGACCTCCTAAAATGATAAACAATACACACAAGCACGAGTCAGTAACGGCTAGGACGTTAAAAAGGGAAAAGAATCCTTTGAAAAGTGGGTAAAGGGTGCTAGACGGACGGGTTTTGAAAATGTCTCTAAAATGTACACGTTTGAGTTTATAAATTGATTCATTCAAGGCTAGTGAGAAACTGATCGACGTTTAATTAAAACACATGAACTGATAAATTTCAAACCATTAATCCTCCTCCCCTCCCCCCATGAGTGTATACCCACTTTAAGGGTTGGTGAGAAACCGCAGGAATCCCGCGGTACTTACTTGTCACAACATTAAGCTTTACGACTGCTTCTGATCTGAAGATTCCTCCATCCGTGCTCAGTTCACATACATACTCGCCACTATCGGACGTGGTGACCTGGGTAATTGTCAAGGTGCCGTTGCTATCGATACGGCTACGGTGTCCCATCATCAGACCATTCATACGAGCCCACGTGACTTTGAGAGTTGGATCATGGGAACCACTGCAATTGGCTTTCATGATATCGCCTGCGTACACACTCATGTTGGTCGGCGGTTTTATCGTGAATTTAGGTAACGATGCTACGACCACTTGCGTGACAGCCTCATCGCTACCCATCTCGTTTGTAGCCTTACAAATATATAGACCTGAATCAGAGACATGCGCACTGAAGATAGCCAGCTGACCATTATTAGTGATGGCTCTTTTCTTGGCTATTGTACCATGATATTTTAGCCACTCGACGGTTGGTAGTGGGTAACCATGGGCAACGCAGTCGGGGAGCTTTATCATACCGCCTTCTTTGACGAATATCGGACCTTGGAACAGAGGCTTGATTCGTGGTTTTCCTGTAATTATGACCAGATAAAAGTAACAATTTATAATAATTTAGTATTTATAGGGCGCATATTCCCTGTGTATATGCTCATATACGCGTAAGGTGCTGGAGCCCTGTTTGTGCATGGCTCAAAAGTATCGCTTCCCTTAAATTGTCAGAGGATAAAATGTTGTGTCAGATACACTCCACACAAACTATGCAGGGAGGGATAGCCGGATGTTGAAGTACTGTTTGAGCAAAAAGAGGTCCAAAAGAATCGCTTCACTTAAATTGTCAGAGATAGGGATTTGGCGAATGAAGATCACCAAACTGGACTATATTAGTCAATACCCTGCATATGGGAGAGTCTACATAGCACTCAGTTGATGAAATTTATTCATAAAACGACAATATAACACACACAATACAATAGCAAGGTAGACAATATAACACAATTCACAACTTTCACAATAACCATAATGCCTTCTATTTGTTGGGGGGGGGGGGGTTAGTTTTGTGATGCAAATCAAATCAATTGTTATTCAAATACAAACGATTTCAATGTGAATAAATTACCTCCCCCCCCCCCCCCCCCCCCCCCCCAAATTTATGAGGATGTAAAAGAAGAGAATACACGAACTGCATGCTGTGGAGGTTCCAGAGGCGGATTCAGGATTGTTTCCAGGAGGGGTGCACCATCTTCAGAAAATGCTGAGGTTATTTTTGAAAAACAATATTTGATTAAAAAGGGCTCGAAATCCTTCCAGGAGGGGGCGCGCAAGCCTTGTACCCGTCCCCTCTACCATACCCAAGCACTCACCTTGGACAAGCAGTTTGACAAAACCTTGAGCTATACCAAGATGATTTCTAGCTACACATTCATATTGCCCCATATCCTCAAATCGTACCTTGTGGATTTTCAGCTCACCTCTTAATGTGAACTCATATCTGCAAGACATTTATAGGTTTATATTTATTATTATTAGTTTTTTATGTGTGACAATTTATTTTTTTGAAAGAGAAAATTTGAATTATTTCCATTCGCGGTGGAAAAAGTATTCGTATTAATTAACAAAGTGTTCGTATTAATTAACAAAGTGGTCGTATTAATTAACAAAGTTGTCGTATTAATTAACAAAGTGGTCGTATTAATTAATAAAGAAGTCATGTTAATTAACAAAGTGGTCGTATTTATTAACAAAGTGATCGTATTAATTAACAAAGTGGTCGTATTAATTAACAAAGTGGTCGTATTAATTAACAAAGTGGTCGTATTAATTAATAAAGAAGTCATGTTAATTAACAAAGTGGTCGTATTAATTAACAAAGTGGTCGTATTAATTAACAAAGTGGTCGTATTAATTAACAAAGAAGTCATGTTAATTAACAAAGTGGTCGTATTAATTAACAAAGTGGATCGTATTAATTAACAAAGTGGTCGTATTAATTAACAAAGTGGTTGTATTAATTAACAAAGTGGTCGTATTAATTAACAAAGTGGTCGTATTAATTAACAAAGTGGTCGTATTAATTAACAAAGTGGTCGTATTAATTAATAAAGAAGTCATGTTAATTAACAAAGTGGTCGTATTAATTAACAAAGTGGTCGTATTAATTAACAAAGAAGTCATGTTAATTAACAAAGTGGATCGTATTAATTAACAAAGTGGATCGTATTAATTAACAAAGTGGTCGTTTTAATTAACAAAGTGGTTGTATTAATTAACAAAGTGGTCGTATTAATTAACAAAGTGGTTGTATTAATTAACAAAGTGGTCGTATTAATTAACAAAGTGGTCGTATTAATTAACAAAGTGGTCGTATTAATTAACAAAGTGGTCGTATTAATTAACAAAGTGGTCGTATTAATTAACAAAGTGGTCGTATTAATTAACAAAGTGGTCGTATTAATTAACAAAGTGGTCGTATCAATTAACAAAGTGGTCGTATTTGTCAATTTTCTTGTTGGTTTGTGTTTTCATTGTTTTTCAACAAGTGATTGATGTCAGAAGTGTTTGGTAGTAGTATGATCTCACCTCTCGCCAACCATTGGTATTCCAGATCGACGCCAAGTAATCAAAGGCACAGGAACCCCATGAGTATCACATATAAAGACAGCAGTGTGGTTCTCCATAACGGAGATGAGTGTTGGCGATGCTATTACTGTAGGAACACCGTCTAGTCGCCTAGCAACACTACCCACAATGCCTGGAGGTCCTGCGTCACCTTTGTCTCCTTTAAGACCAATAGCACCAATATCCCCGGGTAAACCCTGGGGTCCTCGGACCCCCCGGCTTCCTTTAGGCCCCGGATTACCTGGTGGCCCCCGAGAACAGACTGTGCTGCAAATCGTTTGCTTATCGAAACGGATTTTGTCCAGAAGTAGTTGGAATTCCTTCGTGATGTTGCTTAGCGCTAGTTGTTGTTCTTGTTTGGTTACAAACTCAATGTGCTCATTCTCGTGTCTCAATATTGTATCATTTCGGCCAGCCCCCTTGGTATTTGTCTTGTTGAACTTTTCCTGCATTTGCGCACCAGAGATTTTCTGAATTTTCACATGTATAGTTTCCGTTAAGTTGCTGACTACATGGTTAAACTCTGTCAGTAATTGCGTTTTTATCATTTGCAGTTCTTTTGTGAAATTGTTTTGTGTTTGTTGCAGTTCTCTTTTGAGTTTGTCTTGTGTTTGTTGCAGTTCTTTTCTTAGTTTGTCGTGTGTTTGTTGCTGTTCTTTTCTGAATTTCTCTTGTGTTTGTTGAAGTTCTTTTCTTAGTTTGTTGTGCGTTTGTTGCTGTTCTTTTCTGAATTTCTCTTGTGTTTGTTGGAGTTCTTTTCTTGTAACATAACCCATGTACTGTCTGTGGTGTTGATTCGATTGGTCGCGACTTGATATGTCTCTGAAAGAGCCAACCATTCGGCGAGCCCTGACTGGATGGTCAGTGATTGGAGACACTGTTGAAAAAGTGAGATACTATTTTGTTATCATCATCAATATCATCATCATCATTATCATCATCAATGTCATCGCTAATAGTATTATCATCATCACCAATATCATCATCAACATCATCATTATCATCATGATTGTCATCATCAATATCATCATCGTCTGATCATCGCTAATAGCATTACTATCACCACTACCATCATCATCATCATTATCATTGTGATCATCATCATCGTCATCAATCCAATAAGCAAACAAGCAAACATGGTAATCGCATGTAAGAGTGTCGAGGATTCTCGTTCTGAAAAAAAATCTATTTGATATCTCTTAGGGAGTCCAGATAGAAGTTAACGGTTCAAAATAACTTTTATTAGAGGGTCTCAATGGGGTTAAGCGTCAACCGTCAAACGGCCTAAATTTTAACCGTCAAGCGTCAAACGAAAGAAATTTTAACCGTCAAGCGTCAAAAAAGTTAACCGTCAAGGCTGATATTTTCACTTGTCGAACCAAACGTGTATGCTAATATCAAGTATTCAAAGACATTACATCTTTAATCGGTTAGTTATAAATGTGACAAACCGGCAATAAACTGAGAAAAAGGTCATTCAACTACATAAGTGAATTTGTGCATCTCGGGTTTAGCTTTCAGCAGATTCCTGGTCAAGGGACGTGCTGGTCGAATATTCTAAAACCTCACTGACCAGGTCAATCAGTATCGAATTGGCGGGAATGCTCGTCGTACCTTTCAAAATCGGAGATCTGGTACCCTTCAGGGTCTCTTAGAGATTTTAAGACACTCAGAATTGAAGATTTCACCTTTTAGGGTATTCACAGATATTCAAAAAACAAGGTCTCGCTTTTAGCACCATTTTATCTGATTGTTCGTTTTTAAGGTAGTTCGGGACTCTTGCTACTGCGCATCCTGCTCGCGCATGTGAAATCAAATAAAATTTCTCGTGCGATTCTGAAAAGAAATTTTGCGTTAGAGCCAAAATATGGTCATTCTTGAACATTTTGTTAAAAAATAACATCATAACATTACATACGGGCCTCAAAAGCAACTAGTGCTCATTCCCGTGCGTCCAAAACATTGAAATCATCTTATTTTCCGCGCGTTTTTTTGCTTATAGCTCTAAAATTGGCACGGTGACACCCAATTATTTATCCATTTTTATATTTGGCATAAACTCAGCTTTAAAATTTTGAAATAAAAAATACATGGTCTTTGAGATCAAAACATTGTAATTTTGACTTTTTTGTGGTAAAGTGTGCAAAAAATTAATGAAGCTGTTCATTTAAATTTAGGTAAATATCTCAGTCGATGTCTTTTCCAAGGAATAAGTTCATGAGAACTATAGCGAAGGGAGCATTTTGTCAGACTCCTATAGCAGATTCGTGAAAAACTTTCAAATTTGTTCGCAAGAATATTACTTTCAACAAATTTGATATGTTACTTTTTAAGTTGAAATGGGGCAAAATTGGGCCTATTACCACCCCCACAGTTCCAAAACAATCGCAGTGACCCCTACTTTTTATTCCATTTTTGTTTTTCATATGTGTCAGTCCTTATGTAGAAAAAGGTTTTAAAAAATTCTATCGGCGGGAAGTGTGGATCCCGAACTACCTTAAGTTGGTATCTTTTAGGGGTAAAAATCATGTATTGCCACGCCATTTTGGATAGAACTTTGCAATTTTTTAGGGGTCATTTTCAAAAATTCCGACAAGCACCCCTGTCCTATTCCGATCTGCCCCCACCCCTCGAGATATCACACGCCATGTTTATCAGGTTGCAGGATAGTCTATTAATCGTTGCCCGTCGCGAGTATCTCTCGTCTTTAAAATGAGTATTGATGAATATGAAACTGACTGTGATGATACGGACAGAGATGTCGGAGTATTAGCCTGTCGCGAGACCACCTCCCCTCCCCGAGAAGGCCTGGTACTCAGGCTAAAATCGATGGCACTGAGGCTAAGTCTATAATCACACGCTCTTAAAAAATAATGATAATTAAAAAAATTAAAGCAGCGACGCGTTATATGATTGCAAATATATTGTAAATATTATAGTATCCGGATACTAGAGAAAAATCACTTAATTGACGTGAATTCAGTCTGAATTAGCGATTATTTAGAATTTTATTTATAGATTAAGTATTAAAAACTTGCCATATTAATATTCAACCATGTAACTTAACCGTCAGGTACTACGATTTACCGTCAACCGTCAAAATGCCAGAAATTTAGTCGTCAGCCGTCAAAATGACGATTTTTTAGCCGTCAACCGTCAAAGCTACACCCCCATTGAGACCCTCTTTATTATTGTTTAGGCAAAGAGAAGTAACCATTTCGTTATTTATTTAAAATTACGACTATAAAAAAAAATCTAAGCGCTCTCTAGTTGTGTCTAGACGTTTTAACAATTTTTGCATTACTTGTTAGTATCCTTTAAGGTTTGAAAATTTGTTTGACCATGCCCTTCTGAAGAACGGCCGATATGTCTTACGTATTTTAAGGGTATTTTAAACAAATTCCGACGAACATACTAGCTACTTTAATTTTATAAGGAATTCCACCCTTCCCCCTCCCCCAAGGGAAGTAATATTCTGATCAACAGTCTAAACATACATTAATTAGTCAATAAATAGACCAAGAACAACAATCAATTAATAACAAATCTAATAATAAACACCTTGAATATTCCCTGTGGTTGGTTGGTTGGATATTTGCTTCTCAATCGATAGTACTCGCTGAACTAAGTCTTTCTGTTGAGCTTCTCTTTTGCCTATTTGCAGCTCAATTCGTACGAATACAAAGAACACTAGACCAGAGATGAACACCGAAAAACACCCACATCCAATCAAACTCAGACTACAATTGAGCTTCATACTTTTGGAGCAAAGACGAAAATAAATTCACCAATTCTGTTCAATTTCCATAGTTCTATGGATCAGGTCATTGCAGATTCCATCTCTTGAATGTTCCATTGTCAACACAGTCGGCTCGAGTTGCAATTCGTGGTACCTCTCCCCTCCCCCGAAAATAATATTTCGTTACATGTGGCGTGATACTAGTACTCCGGTGGACGATACAGTTCATCCTTGTTGTTATTGTTGAAAAATGGTACAAAACTCATGGAAACGACTCTATTTGAAGCTATCCCGCCGAGTTTCCTAAAAAATAAGGTTACAGCAATAACTAAGTTTTCTTTTCCACTTTCGTACGGACGGCTTTTGCAATGATGCGCCCGGTCCCCAATTAAGCGCAGGCCTCAGCTCCCATCTTAGGAATCTTATTCGAGGAATTGTGTATGAATCAAAAACATGAGAAATCGACTCTAAGACAGCACTGGGAATGTTAGTTTTCAGTGAATCGGCAATATTTGTAAGTTCAAATTATTTCCCATTTCGCTGCTCGCCGGCACCGATACAATTTCCTCTCGAGAATCCTGGTAATTCGTAGTTCTTTCGTGAATTTCATTGGTACAAGGAGGAAACTTCTCGTTTCCGCTTACCAGTAGCTTGTGCGACGAGTCTGTTTTCCTCTTTAGTTTCGAGAACGTTCTTTAACAGGGATGATTGAGAGTTCTATTGAAACATGACCGTGTCTCGTCCTGTTAAAAAATCGCCTCCAGCTCGACTAAGCGCCTCCCCCTGATAAGCTCCCCCTCAGTTTAGACGCGGAAAATTTAATAAGCACCGCGGGGCGATTCGAGTAAATACGGTATTATCGGGACGGACCGTATTAACAGAAACTGGATGCGTGGAGGTGGGTCACATCAGGACCTAAAAATGGCTGTTATAGACTCCTTGCAGTTCATTGGAACGCAGCTCAACCTGGAAGATTGAATTGCAGCTTCCAAGACAGCAAAAATCTTTACTTTGCCCTCCAGATGGGGCTGGTTTGACGTCAAATGCAAGGGATCTGTATACTAGGTGGCCGTACTAGCAGGATCAGCACTGGGCGGGGTGCGGGGGGTGCCCACCCCTCCCTAGCGTATAGACAATCAAAAACAGATTTTCACTAACATTCCGAAAAAAATTATTTTTTATAAAGGAGGTCATCTCACAATGATGTTAACTTAAAAAAACTGGTAGATACACTTAGTGTTCTTACTCTAGTCCTTATTCTTTACAATTGATTAGTATTTTGTTTAGTGGAAGCTAACCTTGCCGGGACTGTACGCTTTTTGAATTTTTTCGTTTTCTTTTTATTGTAGATGTCTGTGTAGATGACACTAATAAATGAATAACAGATAGATAAATCAATAAATAAAATAAATTAATCAATGTACAAGGATATGACAACCACTCTAACTTAGCTGAAATTAACTTGGTCTATAAGACTATTTATCCAATCGAAAAATGTCCATAGTATATTTTAAATTCGAGATATTGCGACTGAAATCATATTTCGTGACTTCATTTATTTACTGGTGAAGGGTTTCACAAACCAGAGCTAAATGCTCATCAAGCATTCAATTAAGCATTCTATTTCTTCTTTTTGGTATGAAATCGTTTGTTTTTTTAGTTTTGTATTGTATTTCAGTTTGCTTTTGTCTTTGTAATGTTTGGGCTAAAAGCCTCCAAGTTCCATTATGAGGTCACATGTCACATACTCGGGCATGTGTGACGCACCGGAAATCATTCAACCAAACATGGCGAGCTGCGATCAAATTCCGCTAACTCTCTCTGACATTTTATCACTGAATGGCTCTGTCGCAGACATATTGGCTAATCAAAAGATTTACATTTATTTGTCAGATATGACCATCTAACTTAACGTCTTGTTTGGCTAAATGCTCAGTTGCTGTATCTGACAAGGTTCGCCATCAAGTGAGCTGCATCTGCCGAACTGATTATTACTCAAACACAGACATTATCGTATCTAAAACTATACGACTAACGAGACAAGATGAACTGTTGTAATTCCAAAAGCAGATTAGCACATTTGTTGGTATACGTCTACATTTGGATCGGCGCTGTTTGTTCAGTAGGTAAGGGGGCAACACGATCACACTTCTGATGTTTACAATCTTTCTCATCGATAAGAAATCACTCGACCTTGACAGTTCATAATGTAAGATCCAGATAGATTTAAACCGAGTATAAATGTAATCTTTTACAAAGATGTGGAAAAGTGGAAAGAAAAAAAGAAAATTAAAAAGGGATATGAATTATTTCCCACCACTTTAGCTTGATACTTGAGACGAATTCGTCTGATCGATATATTAAAATTACTTAAAATGTTGTCCGGGATAGAGATGTTGAAGTCGGCTGTCCAAAGTCGGTTATTTTGGGTTATTTGCTGTAGAAACAAAACGTTAGACACCAAAAAACGTGACAATTAAACTATCATTTTGTAAAGACAGTTGCATGCTATTCACATTCGGCCTCCGGCATTTTCTCGAGCTCCGACAACATTTTTTAAATGCTTGCGAATAATCCAGTTTCATGTTTTTCATTGCTCAGGCTAAGCCTCGATAGCATGTGATATATTCTTTTGTACGAGGTACATCCCGTGGGAATACACCAATCCAAAAACAATATAAATACCAATGGTTTTGTCTTGACTCTTTTGTTAATTTACCTAAAATTGAGGCTTAGCCTGAGCAATGAAGAACTTGAAAAGTTCTTGTCTATTTGACGTCAGACTACAAATTATTCGCACGTTCTATTTACATGGAACTGACTATATGTAAACTGGCTAACCACTTCTGATAGTTTTGAAATGATTGCCTGAGCGAAATGACTCAAGATCTCGTGTAAAATGTATTTCGAATCTAATTTTTCAGTTTATGCTAATGAGCAAAATATTGTAAACAATATATGTAATAATTCTATGGAATAGCATCTTGAACCCTTGTCTCCCTCACATTCGTTTTCCGTGCCAAACTGATAACTGATAAACCCTCACCTCCTTACTTCATGTTACTACTAAACCAACCTTTTTCAGCAGAGTGGGATGTGTAACTTATCATCCACCCTCTCCCTACTACTAAACCGTATATTTTCAGGGGAGTGGGGTGTGTAAAATGACCCCCCTCCCTACTACTACCGTATATTTTCAGGAGAGTGGGGTGTGTAAAATGACCCCCCCCCCCCCCTCACTCAACTACTAAACCGTATATTTTCAGGAGAGTGGGGTGAGTGGAATGGTTGCAGTAAGCCGTGCGGAGGTGGTGTCCAGACACGGAATGGTACTTGTCTACACTGTATCCAAAGACGAATTTGCAATACACAACGATGTCGAAGTACGTATACACATCTTGCAATATTTGTGATGAATGTCTTTGGTTCTATACTGTTTTCAAAGTTATACTGTTGTCATTCTAATATATTTGTGATGAATCTCTTTGGTTCTATACTGTTTTCAAAGTTATACTGTTGTAATATAAACTTTCAAAGTACGCGCGCATGTTTCCACGATGCTGCCTGGTTTTGCCTCCTGTGATGAACTAAGTTAAGGAATGTTGCTGAAAAAAGACAGAAACATTTTGTCGCGCACAACAGTGTTGCCTCGTTGAACCAGGGCTTCAACGTACGTTTCTGTTTGTGCTTTAGATACCACTGTTATGGCGTGGGTCGTCATTGGGGTCTCTGTTGGATTCCTAACTATCCTCATAATATTTCTACTGTGGATATTCTTCTTTAAACCCAACTATGAACGAAGGCTCTCTAGGAAAAGGTAAAAGTATCCAAACACACACAGCGCGGTCATCCTAAATTTAATATTCTTCTATAAGCTTCCGACTGTGTTTAAGGTAATTCCGTAGTTTTGCACTGCGCACAGTTCTGCGCATATTTCGAATTTTAGAGTTTTACATTTCGTATCATCAATAAATACACAGTTATGTCTGAGAAACACTTTACCGTAAAAATACGAACAGTTTTCACATTTTAAAGCAAAAAAATTACGTATTTCTTTAAATTCGCCCCAGTCCACGCTCGGTAAAGCTTTGGTATTATTGAATTTTCAGGATATTTCTTAAAAATCTCGCAAACCAATACGGGCACCTATCTTTTTTATTTCATGATATCATTTCAAATTATGTTTTGTAAAACATATATGATCGATGACAAAATTCTACGGCTAGATCGGCTAGGTCGACATTCCTATAATCAACAAGACACAGTCATTATGAATTGACAATATG
This sequence comes from Diadumene lineata, assembly GCA_918843875.1. Taxonomy (NCBI): domain Eukaryota; kingdom Metazoa; phylum Cnidaria; class Anthozoa; order Actiniaria; family Diadumenidae; genus Diadumene; species Diadumene lineata. Next base: position 247,842 of record OU974069.1, read on the forward strand.
AAGTTAACATACATCTAATTATGGCCTGTTTATATGGAGTGAGTCTTTTGTGCTCAAGCTATCAGAGTGTAAAAACAAAAGAAATCGCTAAACCGGGCTGGCCCCCTCATATAAACAGGCCCTTATCTTACAGTCACCATCGATTGTCATGTTTCCTGCAAACTCAGACACACCTACGCTTGCTGAGATGCGTGTTTTTTGCTCCCGTCAATCAAAACCCCGATTACTTTCCGAATGAAAACTAACCCATCATAATTTATCTTGATTATGTTCGTACAAACGTCGGTACGATAAGGCGGGATTAAACGAGTTCGGAGTTTTGATGAACGATTTGCGTTCGAGTGTTTGAGTTCACAGAAAACCAATTCCTTACCGGAAAAGAACGAGGGCTTTAGCATAATCCGATACCAGAAGCCATGATTTATGATTTCCCGTTTTAGTTGTTTATGCAGATATTCTGCAGTTATTGATAAACTACGCATAAGAACAATAACCGGAAACCAACACATACCTTCTGGTATCGGATTAAGCAAGAGCGCTCGTTTTATGCCGCAGGCTACAAGAAAACGCGGGCTCTGGCTACGAGATTGGCAGAAAACTGCGGTAATAACTGTGTCTATTTGTTTTGTTCCAGCTCATTTGATATTTTGGACAGCACGCCAGCAACATCTAGACGGACGCGAACCTGTACAGTAGACACCAATGTCGATCTTAAACTGTCAGTCATGCGCAATGACGTCAAAGGAAAGGCCAATGGACAACAATCCTTACAACGTACATTATGATCGTAGGATCCCAGTGTTCAACAATATTATGGGAGACTGAAAGAGAGCCTGCAAAGATGCAGGCAATGTTACGTTTTTGTAACTCTATATAACGTTCAACATAAGACTGAAAGAGAGACAACATAGCCCATGTATGTAATGCATTTTACGTTTGTTTGACTCCTGTGTTCACCATTATGATATAAGAGTGAAAGAGAGTCTAGTGTCCATGCATGCGATGTTACGTTTGTGGGATTCCTGTGTTCAACATTATGATAGAAGACTGGAAAAGAGTCGACATAGTCCATGCATGCGATGTTATATTATGTTTGTGGGACTCCTGTGTTCAACATTTTGACCAGACCCAATCTCGTACCCATGCAGATCCCTCGTTTTCTTGTGGCCTGCGGCAAAGAACGAGGGCTCTGGCATAATCCGATACCGGAAGCCATATAATATTAAAGTTTCATCTCGCAATACATGAAACTTAAAAACGCTATCAAAGCACTAATATGTTCATAAACAACCCGAAACAACTAAATGCCAGAGCCCTCGTTCATTGTCGTGGGCCCCAAGAAAACGCAGGCTCTGTGTACGAGATTGATATAAGACTGGCAGAGAGTCTGCAAAGGTCACGCAGTGTTTAGTTTGTGTATGGGACTCCTGTGCTCAGCATTATGACTGGTAGAGAGTCTGCAAAGGTCACGCAGTGTTTAGTTTGTGCATGGGACTCCTGTGCTCAGCATTATGACTGGCTGGCAGAGAGCCTGAAAAGGTCACGCAGTGTTTAGTTTGTGCATGGGACTCCTGTGCTCAGCATTATGACTGGCTGGCAGAGAGCCTGAAAAGGTCACGCAGTGTTTAGTTTGTGCATGGGACTCCTGTGCTCAGCATTATGACTGGCTGGCAGAGAGCCTGAAAAGGTCACGCAGTGTTTAGTTTGTGCATGGGACTCCTGTGCTCAGCATTATGACTGGCTGGCAGAGAGCCTGAAAAGGTCACGCAGTGTTTAGTTTGTGCATGGGACACCTGTGCTCAGCATTATGACTGGCTGGCAGAGAGCCTGAAAAGGTCACGCAGTGTTTAGTTTGTGCATGGGACTCCTGTGCTCAGCATTACGATATTGGAATAAGACTGGTAGAAATCAAAGCTCACACTAGATTGTGACAAGGACAAGTTGTTTTCAAGATTTAAATACAGTATCCCTGAAGAGAGTATCGACTTACTGGGGGAGAAAGATGGCTCTGCACCGGAGTAGTTTAGACTCGATTCTAAATTCAAATTCCATAATTTTGTGCATGTCATTATCAATTTTGATATAAGTTAAAGAAAATATCTTTTTTTGCAGAATGTGCACAATGTTGTTCCCAGGACACATCCGTTTGGTAAGGTCGAGGAAAATGTGTACTGAGAACGAGTTTGCGTCAGGATGCGCAATATATTAGATTTGATTGCTTTCTTCCATTCACTGATTTCACAAAACGGCGTGGCAGAGTATCCCAGACGCCGAATGCAAATTACTCCAAAGACTAAAATTTGATTTCTTGGTCATGTAACAAAAGTTACATCATTAAATTGTTTATTTAACACTTTTTTGACCTTAATTTGTCTTAATTTTTGTTCGATTGCTGCATTTTGGTGTCTTGCTTATGGTTTCAACCATACATCCCGGCATCTTCTCCCGCAACCAACTTCTCAACTTTGACAACTTTATTTTTAGTTGAGTAAAGTTATTACTTTGGAATCGACAAACCGACCCACGTATATTAACAGAAGAATAACAGTAGAATAGCATTAAAGTTGTGACCAGGCAGGATTTAAAGTAAAATTAAAATTGATAGAATATAATTTTGTAATGATAGATGTAAATAAACAAATTGCCTATCAAACGAGTCTATGTTTGAGAGGCAAGAATAAAAAATGTTTTTTGGATAGATGTGTGACCGTAAAAATCACGCATTAAGGACAATCAGTTTTATTCAGTTCTAGACATTAACAACCTGTATACAAAAACCCATCATTGACATATGGAGGAATGATCTAAAACTCATTGTTTTTCTTAATTTGCTATTGCAACACAACTAACAACTTGCACAGAAAAAAAACACACTATCCGTTACATATATACAAATGTTCTGAAAGTGATAGTGTTTTTCTTCACCATGGCAATACAATAACCTGTATAAATCCACTACATATAGTTCTCAATATATGGACAAACTGCATGATCAAAGCGTTACATATATTTTTATTCTTCACCATAGCAGCAGCGTGTACAAATCTACCATATCCTCCATATATGGACAAATGATCTAAAAGTGGTGATTTTTTTTCTTCACCATGGCAACACCACTATATCCTCAACATGTGGACAAATGATCTAAAAGTGGTGATTTTTTTTCTTCACCATGGCAACACCACTATATCCTCAACATGTGGACAAATGATCTAAAAGTGGTGATTTTTTTTCTTCACCATGGCAACACCACTATATCCTCAACATGTGGACAAATGATCTAAAAGTGGTGATTTTTTTTCTTCACCATGGCAACACCACTATATCATTAACGTATGTACAAATGATCTAAAAGAAATGGTCGTAGTCGCTTTCAGTGGCTGGTAAGGTAATTACACGTGGTCTTCGCCTCCAAGATGGCGGCACTAGCAACTGCGCGCCTTTCCTATGCATCCAAGGATGGTCTAATGCTTCTTCTAGAGTAATCCGCGTCTTCACATCCGGTGTTAACATCTTTCTTATCAAGTCTTTGACTTGTTCCGATAAGTTTGATTCCCGTGAGCCGAAGTTGATCTTTCCTGACTTTGCCTCTCGAAGAAGATGCTTTTTACTGCTGTCGTCGAATGGAAACTGCCCCGTTACCATGGCAAACAGCAAAACACCCAGGCTCCATACATCACTGCATGTTGCATCATACGGGATCCCTGTGGTAGGAGAGATTTAGGATAGAATTCTTAATATGTCAAGAAGAGCAACATATACAAAATAGAATGTGCTCTACAGAAAAGTGATCTTCATTTCATCTAACTTGCGAGTAAGATAAGTTATTCTTATAACTAAAAGTACAAGTCTTGGGATGGAAACCTTCGTTTGGGATTTAAAAGACACGAAAAGAGGAATTTATGTTGGATAAATGGTTGTGTTGCATGTGCTGTGCTGTGCTGTGCTGTGCTGTGCTGTGCTGTGCTGTGCTGTGCTGTGTTGTGTTCTGTTGTTTTGTGTTGTGTTGTGTTGTGTCTCGCAGATTATATAATGAGAGGTTTTACCCTGTAGAATTTCTGGCGCAGCATATGCATAGGAACCACAGAACGTACAGCTTCTAGCTCGACTTTCACACTTGCCAGTGTCTGGTTCTGTGCTCTCCACACCTATATTACGAGCGAATCCAAAATCTGATATAATGGGTTCATTCTTGCGGGACAGTAAAATGTTTTCCAGTTTGAGATCCCGATGAGCGATTCCTAGAGCAAATCAATAATTAATGGAATGGATGTGAAAACCCCGAATTAAAGAATACGTCGTGACTTTAAACATATCCTGGGAAGGACTCCTGTTAGGTCGGGAGTGCTTGTTTTGCAATTTTTGGAAATGAGCACTGAAAGGTGACTAAGGCTAAATCAAGAAGGTATAAGCTCAAATACAAATAATTGAATATAAAAATCATGGTCGTAAAATCGAGACCTTGTTTTTGAATATCCGTGAATACCCTAAAAGGTACCAACTTTAATTCTGAGAGTCTGAAAACCTCTAAGAGACCCCAAAAGGTACCAGTCCGATCGTACGACGAGCATCCCCGCATTCTAAAATATGGGAGTCCCTCACGGGAAAATTAATCTCCAAGGCTCATATTGCAAATAAAATCACTTAGACAAGCTTTGTAAATGTCATATTTTTACTAGAGGCCAGAACTGGTTTGTAGATATAGTCCTTTTAATTACATGGTGGACATTTATGTATATAAAGAATTATAACAACTTATTAGACGCCACTTAATCATTGATTCGTTGATTTATTTCTTCATGATTTGGTCCATAGATTAATTGATTGATCGATTGGTTGATTAATTTATTGAATAAATTAGTCAACCGGAAATCGTTCAATCCATCAATCAATCAATCATTCATATGTAGATATAGTTCATAATTTCACGTGCTTGACATAAAGATTTAATAACAACCATACATCAAATTACACTATGGTTGTTTTTGACACCATTCATTCATTCAGTCACTGATTTATTCTTTCATTTTTGATCGGTTGATAAAGTCAATCATTCAATCATTCATTCGCTTGTTTATAAAATCCTCCAGTAAATTGTCAGGCACTAATAGAATCTATTCTATTTATTCACCCTGTTTTCCAATTAATATATCATTTCGTGCTTTACCGATAGCTGCGTCTGCATAGTTAAAATCATTGATATTACTCTAGATGAGTATCTCGAATAAAAAACGGCTGCAATTCCGCACTCCCTATATCCCCTCCCCCACCCCTCCAAGAAATGACGTATTACCTTTCTTATGACAATGAAGTATGGCTTTGACAATCTTCTTGAATACCCTCTTAGCTTCGGGCTCGGGCAAACGTCCTCTCTCTTGTAACAGTTTAAGCAAGTCTCCGTTTTGTGCAAGCTCCATGATTATGTAAAAGCGTCGAGTTGATTCAATCACTTCAAGGAGACAGATAACGTTCTTGTGGTCCACTTGCCTCATTGTCTCCACTTCCCGCTTTAGAAACTTAGTCAATGTTCGGTCTGAGAGTTTTTCCTTGTCAATGATCTTGACTGCAACGTTCCTTAACAAAATTAAATTAACAAAAAAGAACACATGAATCGAGTACAATCACATGATCTGCGAGCACGTCCTGAGTTAAAAAAAAACTTCCATTCGTGTGCTGGTAAGCGAAGACAAACGAAATTAAATGACGTTAGAAAGAGCGCGCGCTTTTTTATCCCTTTTTCCTTTTTTCAGCGTTTTATTGCATTTTCAGGATCTTGTTGTAATTGGGTCATATGATAAAATACTTTTCAGACTGGGTTAGATCGACTCTTGCGGGAAAATATTTGGCTCTTGGTCATCCGTTCGTAATTCCCTACGTACTGCATCGTCCACGGCTCTCGTTTACTGTCAATAAGGACAATAAGTAATGTAATAACCACTACACAGAGTAAAAATGTTTGAATAGTCCTTGAAAGATCAAATAAATGCTTTTTGCGCAACTGATTTTTTGTACGCGTTAGAAAGACGCGGTCTTGTCGCCGGTTTCTTCTTTTCATTTGCCTGAAGTTGGACATGTACGCCAAGAGCTGATGGCAAGATAATTGTAAAAACAAAAAAGGTGGAATGCACAGAAAGATCATGAATCTTTAAAAGAATTGAGTTGTACCTTCCATGTCGATTCGAGTACGCCTCTCTCACTACAGCATACGCTCCCTCGCCAAGCTTAGATCCCAGCTCGTAGCCTTGACGACACAGAAATGTCGCAATATCATCTCCTTCACAACTGGGAATTTTGCGCAAATCAAATGAACCATTACTTCCTTCAAAAACTGAATCCCCAGAGGATGATAGCCTGATTTCTACAATCGTCGTCCATGACAGGATACAATAGGAAATCAAACAAATTACCCACAAAGTAAATATAACAAGTTCAAAACTCATCACATTCTGCGGAGCTTCATGTTGGTGTTAGCGCGCACAGTCAAGTGACGTCATAATTAGCGATGTAATGGCAAATGACGTCATTTCTATTTGAAGTCTTGGATTTTCTTCACTGAGAAACATTTTATTTTTAGTGAAAAATATTTAAAGAAATATCCTGTTCAAGCACACTCTTCTATTGGGATTTTTCATTGGGATTTTGTTGTTATTGTTGTTTGTTTGTTTGTTTGTTTGTTTGTTTGTTTTTTTTTTTTTTCAAGATGTGAAATATCCACAACAGCTAAGTAACTGGTAGAGAAAATTATGAAAAATTGTGAACATTTAGTTGGGCTCCCTGTGCCATTTTAGTGAAATCCCCCAGAATACAGCAGTGTTGCAGCACTTCCATTCAAGATGGCGGGTCTTGTTATGTTGAGGTAACCATTTCTCTTTCCAAGTCTTGTTATATTGCCAAAGCCACAATTACATAGGTCAAAATGTTTCATTTTCAGGAATTGTGCAAGGGTTTCTCCATTTCTGAGGTCGGGATTACTCCGGTCTTCGTGTGTCCTCATCAAAAGGTACAAATTAAATACTTTTTGTCGTGCAAGTATGCACGAAGTTTTCAGTTTTTGTTTGGATAGTTATTTCTTATATTTTTGTGTTCTATTCTAGTGTTCCGGCTGGTACATCTTCGGACAAGAAAGCAGATGAGTTCGTCGCTAAAAATAAGGCTTTAAAGCGCCCGATGTCGCCCCATTTACTCATTTATAAGTAAGCTATATAAAGTTTAATATATTTTCAATTGAAATCGATTGCAGTTTTTCGGGGACTCTGTACTTTTACAGTGGAAACATTTCTCTGGATGTTTTGTTTTCTTATAAACCTTTTACAACCAAATTTAAAAAAGCATGGCGAAGAGTTTGACTTTTATGTTTAGAGTCCTGTCACTTCAAGTACCAATTTGATGTGTGACGTCATCTGTGCATCTCTAGGTATTTTCACCTATAAAAGATTAATTAAAATTACTTTATATTTTTTTATAACGTTGGAGATATTAACCTTGGTTTACACACAATCGCTATGATAGCTAGGATCACTTTTTTTTTTAATTGCTGGGATTCCAATTCTCAGTGATTGAGTTGAACCACCTTTGGTTGATTGGTGACAATATGTTTGAGGCACACAGATGATATCACAATAGTATTTCATATGCATAATATGTGCTTGCTATCCTTAAAAAGGGAACTAAAGAGAAACTGGAAAAAGTGGTCTTGTTGGGTAGTTCAAGTAGGTTTTATAAAATAATTGGGATAGTACGCGTGCGACGATTGGTCGAAAACCATGTTTGATGAGATTATCAAAACACACTGTTGTCATTTTAGCATGCAGAAGCATTTCAACTGCCAAATTCTAATCTATCTCGAGCGCTTTTTGACAGTTTGAATAAAACACAACGTAGGGATAATTTACTTGAAAACTATGGCTACGATGCAATACCTTAGTGTTTCCATTTATACGAGAATGACTCTAGTCCTTTGTCCTGGTAATAAGTATCAATAATAATGTTGTATTATGTCTAGATGGGAGTTCCATGCAATGCTGTCAGGATCACATAGAATGACTGGGTTTCTCATGACAATTGGTATGTTGATCATTTTAGATATTTATTCTTTTAGGGGCTGATATAAAGTTATTCTTTTCATGCCTGGATAGCGCTATCCACCCGATAAATTGCTTTCCAGTGTATAAACTCTATGGAGTGGATAACTTTATCCAGTGGATAACTTTATTCAGGTTTCATGCAACCGCCCCCTGTTGCGCATATGCTTGAAGAGGTCCTTCAAAAATTCCATAGATAATTACAAAGATTAGCTTTCTATCCAAGTACATATGATCAATTGATGTTCCTCTGTTTTTATGGGCAATAGCACAACCAAAAGGAATCAGATCTGACCAGGCCTGTCCTCCACACTTTCCCTTGTAGATTGCTGTATTGTGAACATGTCTTCATTGTATTGTGTTGTATTGATTGCTGCATTGTGAACATATATCTTCATTGTATTTCAGCTACCACAACATTTGCACTCTGTGCTCTGACTCTACCAGAAAACCTAGAGCACTATGTGACTATAGTGAAGTCATTTGATCTGCCAAGACCGCTTATCTTCACCTGCAAAGCCTTACTGGCTTTCCCTGTCACATATCATGGCATCAATGGAATCAGACACTTGGTATTACTAAGTAGACATTCAGACCAGCAATAGTTTCAAGTTCTCTTTTACAAAGCTTCAATCATACTCCACTCCTCAAATCTATGTTACAGTATTACTAACATTTTTTTTAAAAAAAGCACAATAGAATAAGCAACATCTAACTTGTATTGAACAATAAATTTTGTTTTCATTTCAGTGCTGGGACATGGGCAAGGGTTTTGAGTGGACCACGTTGCTCAAGACTGGTGCTGTCGTAGGAGCCTCAGCTGTAGCTTCTGCCATTGCCCTTGCTTACTACTTCTAAACTGTCAACAAACAACATTTTATTTTATTGGTACAATCTTGTTAGTACTTAGCTCTTATTCCAGGGACTGGTCGTATGAAGCCTGAATAGCGCTATCCCCTGGATAAATCATTATTTAGAGGATAAATTGTAAAGAAATTCTATGGAGGGGATCACTTTTATCCAGTGGATACCTTTATTCAGGTTTTGTGCATCCAGCTCCAGGGTAATAACAATATTGTGTAAAATTAATTTGAAAAAGTGTGTTAAGAAGTACAACTATTTAAGCCAAAGCCTGCTGGACACATACCGAGTAATTTTCCTTCAGAATTTTAATATATATTAGGTGGTGACTTACATGGGAGGGCCGCTTGGTTTTTGCTACCTTCTGTGGAGAGAACTTTGAGTCTTTGTTTACTCAATTGTAACTCTATGTGTGAAGGTAGATCTTGCTTACGCCCTCTCAAGAATGAGGTGTTAGCCTGATTTTATTTTTTTATACTAAATTGTTATTAATGTAATTTTTGAGTTTTTCCATCTTAAAAAGCTCATTAGGTGTGGGTTTTTTTTTTTTTTTTTTTTTAACAAAGCATACTATTGCTGACTTACTTGATGATCGGACAGTTTTTTTTTAATGTGTGGCTTTGGTTTAAATAGTGGTATTGTAACTGTTTCTGATTGAAAGAAATGAAGGAAAACCATTCTTTTTAAAAACAACAAACTATTTGTACACATAGCACATTTTAAAACAAATATGTTTTGTTTGTGTAACCATAAGGCTGGATTTTAAGATGAAGCACTTGTAGTAGTGTGAAGTTAAGTTATAGTTTTTGATAAAACTGACTGTCAAAATGAGCTTTGTTACTGAATCTGTTGCATTCATGAGTTATAGATTGTGATGGCAATACTGTTGAGGAAATTGAATAAATATTAAATTGATAATTTATTACAAGTTAAATGTGATTGTTAGGCTGTTACTTAGATTGTCAGCTTGTAGCTTGCACATTCTTGTTCCCCTTTGCCAGAGGTGTAGATAATTAGCTCTGGTAAAACCCATTTTTTGGGAACAGTATTTTTTTAGAATGCAGGCTGGGAAGTGCAATTGAGCTTGTCAGTTAAAAAAGTGAGTAATTCGAATGATGTCCCACACATGCAAAAGTCCTTCGTAAAGTTCATTATTTTGTTAAAATGGTATTTCCAACATTGTAAAAATACATTCAACTCTTAATATGATTTCAGTCATCCCTATTTCAAAATTCCTCGATCTTCAGCTGAATACTTATAAAACCTATAGGATCTTTTTTTTGTTTGGAATTGAATATACTAAAATTTACCTCAAGCCAAGCATCTTTTGTGCCAACTCATTTGAAATTCGGGACAGAATCTCCCCGGAGAATATCTACAGGATCTAGCATTCATGTTTTCCATAGTACCGGGCTTCCTGTGCCGAGAATAGTAAACCGCAATGAAATATACAGTGGGCTCAGTAGCAAGTTTCAAGATGGCGGATGAGATCACTTCTAAAATCGTGAAAGAATGAAAATTTGTTTTCTCTAAGAATTTAGGAATATGAGCGATAAAAATGGTTCTCAGGATCCAGAAGGCTATGCTGCAAGTATTTTTCTACCTCAAGTATTCAGAAACATGAGGAACGCCAAACTGTTTGCTGTTGATATCGGTAAGTACATGTAAAAATATTGACAAAAATTTACAAACAAAAAGAACAATATAAACAATCGAAATCTATATTAATTTGGAAAATAGAAGTCTGAGTTGGCCATCTCTTTGTGTTAAAAAGGAGTAATATAGAAAGGGAGAACAAGTTAATAGTTAACTGAGTTTAAAAAGTGCCACGTTAAAAAAATGTCAGCAATTATCACACTATAAGATGTTCTGTATTTTGCACCACTATTTGAAAGAATAGTAAATATCATGGATGTTTAATGTTTAATCATATTTAATAACAAACCAAAAAACAATTTTAAAATGTTTTTTTTTCAGTTGGTTTCTTGTGTTGAATTTTTCTTTTTCTTTTCTTTTTTTTTTTTTTTTTCTAGCATTTTGCATCTCATTAGATTTTTGTATTTAAGGTAATTGCGTAGAAATAAAACCGCTCGATGAATTTTTTTATACTCGTTCTAACAAACTATTTTGAGAAACCCTTTCAGAAAATAGAATAAAAAAGGGGTGTGACCGACTTCGTTTGTGTACAACATGACATCAAAGTTCATGCATTTTGGTGACTTGAGAACATAGAGAAGAAAGTTCAAAAACCGCAGAGAAAGGGAGGAAAAACACAGTAATTTGTCTTTTAAGAGCAAAATTCGTGTTAATTTTGTTCAAATGTTTGCACTTTATTTTATTATAAACATATGAACAGAATGTATAAATAGTATGTGATCTTGAAGAAATTGATGAAAATATCAAAGGCGTATGAGCTGCTAATTCATTCCAAAAAGTCCTAATAAGTGGAAAGTATTTTGGAAATTTCTCAAAAGTTAGCCTGATGACCTATGCTCAATTTTAGATATATTTGATGTTGTGTTATAACAAATAATTTTATCAAATAAAAATCATAGGTCACCCTGCTAGTTTCCGAAATATTGCAAAAAATATCGTCATTATATTGGCAAAAAAGAGGTTTTCCAAGAAAGGACTGGGTCAAGTTTCAAAGTGATCACGTTTTCTCACTCAAAAATATCGCAATTCTTCAAATTTGTTATTGAAAGTACATTACAAACATAATTTGAAACATGCACATCACTATGTACAGTGCAAAACTATGGAATTACCTTAATATGAATATACAGGGTTTGGCAATCGAATTTATATAAACTTGTTTGCAGTTGTAGTTAACAAATCGAACATAGATTTTCATTATATGTCTTGATCATAGGGTTAATGCGTCACCCTCATTAAATAACTACTACTAATACACAGATAACATTATAAACTTAAAAAATGTTCAAAACTCAAGTGGAAATATAAGCATGGTGAGCTTAACAACAAGTTGTACACTTATAATATGCAAAAATATAGACGGGAAAATAAAGAAAACAATTTGCAATTTTTAAACTTTTAGAAAGCTAGTCATTTCAAAAAGATAATTTAACCAGAGATTGAATAGAAATTCAAATTGGAAATAGTCTTTATTTCACCTGATGAAGACTGTACTATCTACTGGTGTGCGCCAGCTCTTACAAAAATGGCCATATGTGTTGTTGAGATAATATTAAGTCATTAATTAAGAGCTGTTTTTGTTTTCCAGGTGGTTCTCTTGCTAAAGTAGCGTACATGTCAGATATTCATCGTACAAGGAAACGGCACCAGAGTTTCTCTGGCGATGACTCGGTATGTGTTAAATTAGTAAACAGCATTTATTTGCTTTACCAGTATAAGTTGGAGGGAAAAATCAAATAAATATATTATTTTTGTATTTGATTGATTAATTCTATTCTCTATCTTGTCCATTAATTTTTGTTGAATATGAATAGCACCAAATTGTTCAAATGTTAAAGTGCATTGAAAAGTATACCAGTCATTTGGATCCATTGTCAATGTTGTCCAGGCCCATATGCTAAATTTACTGCACACCACAAGTCAATTTGATCCACATCATATTAGGTCAATTTGATCCACATAAATTTATATTGTTTAAACAAAAGAATCATGTATTTGTGTGGAATGCAAAGACTAAGGTTTGTAAATGAATTTTAATAAAAATTCATTTATTCTCTTGTGTAGTAAAAGTAAGGTTAGTTGACTGAAAAGCTGCATATTAGATGATTGTATATAATTCTTGGATGGGACGGTATAAAAAAGACTCATTTAGAAGTCTGATGTTATAAAAGGGATTGTTTTGCTGTGAGTACCGTAATAGTCAGAGTGCAAACACTAAATCATGTTCCCAATACTTGGACTAGTTTTCATACTAATATGAACACTAAATGTGAGCAAAAGTTGTCACTCTTTATACACAGGAAAAAATGTGTGATTCCCAAATTGGGTTTATTTGGGATTATCGTTGAGAAAGTGCTACAAAATCCAGCATTGGGTTCAAATTGGCGATTCCCAAATTGGGTTTATTTGGGATTATCGTTGAGAAAGTGCTACAAAATCTAGCATTGGGTTCAAATTGGCGATTCCCAAATTGGGTTTATTTGGGATTATCGTTGAGAAAGTGCTACAAAATCCAGCATTGGGTTCAAATTGGTGATTCCCAAAATGGGTTTATTTGTGATTATTGTTGGGAAAGTGCTACAAATCCAAAACAAACCCATTTTGGGAATCACAGTTTTTTTCCTGTGATAGTAGTAAATAGCATCATTTATGCAAAAGAAAACAATAGAATCATTTAAAAGTGAGCATAAAATAGCACACTATTTAGTGGTATTTATGTTACACAATTTTAGTGTTTGCACTCTACCCTTGAATGTAATTTCACCAAAAATTTATATTAATTTATGCTATTTTGATATTTAGGAGTCAGGCATCCCGATCTATGAAATAACAGATGAGCAAGAGTCAGCCCGAAGGCTTCACTTCATCAAATTTGAAACCAAATATTTAGAAACATGCGTGGATTTTATTAGAGAAAACATCTTAGAAAACCAAGATGACATGGTTAGGATATTGAAGGCAACAGGTGAAGATTTGAGCACTTGTATGGACAGTCTGCATATCAACATATATCAAACAGGCCATTTGCATGATGATGTCATATACTACCAATACCCGGATGCTTTGCCGACTTTCTCTTGTATCGCAATTAGTGTAAATTGTTTTACTAATCTCCACAGGGATTAAAAATTTGAATATTAATCAGAACTTGCAATTTGTCTTGGTTAAAGTAAAATGATTCTAAAGTGCAAATCATGTATTGAATTTGAATTTTACATCTTTGCACACAGCTAGTCAGTTGACTGTCAGTTGACACAGGGATTTGATTTTTTTTAGTATCAATAGTGAGTTAACTTATAAAGCTCAGTAAGTGTTTGTTAAAACTATATTGGAATATTTACATTTGAAAAGTTAGTACATGTACATGTACTTAATAAGGGTCTTTTGATGTACCTTGCACTTTTGAAAAACATTTCCAAGGAATAGATTTAAAAAATTATTTTTGTTATTAATTATATTCATTTTTAATTCAAGCTAAGTTATATTTGAATATCTTATTTCAGGTGGTGGAGCTCACAAATACAAAGATCTCTTGACACAAAAACTGGGAGTCAGGTATTGATTTCCCACAAATTGATATAACAAACAACCAACCTTTCAACATATTGAAATAAGTTTTTTCTTCAAGTTACCTTAACGCTCGTACATATCAACATACATTTAATTCATGCGACCTAAATTAACGCGATTCAGAAGGAAAAATGCTTTCAAATGAAGAAAATTAATGAGAAAAGGGTCTAAAAATTATCAAAAGAAAGAAATTAACGCAATCGAGCCATGACTGTGAATTGCGGTAACCTTGGCAAACTTCAGAGCTAAAGTAGAGGAAGTGTTGTATACCATCGACATTAATTATCAGTGGACGAATCATCTATCAGTCTATTCTAAAAGAAATCCAAAGGATGCATCTGATGTCCAGATCTGAAATATATCTACCATCAGAAGATTCACTTTATATAGATATGAAGAAATAAACCCGGAACATGCACTGTAAAACTTTGATGTTTATCTGATGGTTGATGCATATAAAAATAGTGTTATTTAAATTAAAATTCAACTTTATCATTTATGTTTTAATTAACGTTGAAGAAAATTCTTGCGGCCTAAATTAACATGAATTGTTGAAATTTGCATTAAATAATTGAAACGTTAATTCCCTATAATAAGGTAAGTAAAGACATAGTGATTGACTTTGTTGTGTGTCCATGTGTTTCCAGGGTTGAGAAGGAAGATGAGATGCAGTGTTTAATCAAAGGATGCAACTTTGTCCTTACTAGTCTAACTAATGAGGTCTATCAGTTCCAAAGAGACCAGAGTCCTCAGTATGTCTTCCATCATCTAGATCCAGAAGACATCTATCCTTATCTACTGGTGAACATTGGCTCTGGAGTTAGCATACTACAGGTACATATACTAGCTAGTCTTTGTCACTCACCCATTCATCCATCAGTCCTGCCTTGGCTAGTATTTTGCTTTTACCTCTACATTCATCCATCTGTTGTCTATTTGTTTCCTTGTTTGTTCATTTGTTTGTTTGGTTGTTTCATGGCTTGTTCATTTCTTTGTTTGTTTGGTCGGTTGGTTGTTTGTTTCATGGTTGTTTGTTTCATTTGTTGGTTGGCTTGCTTGTTTTTTGTTTGTTTGTTAATTTGTTTGTTTGGCTCATTTGTTTGAATGACTATATTTATTGGTTAGCTAAACTAACCATATTAAATTATTCTTTGAATATTAAAGGTTGATTCCAAAGATCAGTTCAAGAGAGTTGGTGGGACAAGCATGGGAGGAGGTACCTTTTGGGGACTTGGTTCACTACTCACTAGTGCAAAGGTATTTCTACCTGTTATTGTTATGTTAGCCAATTCTCATTAATCGTATATTCTCCCATTGGGAGGGGGGGTTTCTTTTCATGTTACATGTACCCCACTTAGAATATAGAAAGTTTTCTATCATGCAAATCTGAGACTTCCACTAAATCTCTCTATGTATATACAGCTGTATAATTAGATATTTTGTAGAACTACACACACTGCAATATTTATTTCATAAATTAATAATCATGTCCTGCCTTTAATTCTTTTTAAAAAATCATGAATAATTAATAAGGGAGGGAACAATACAAAATCATAGCCATGACCAAGTTTCTAAATCAGCAAGAAATTCGTCATGACTGAACTTGAATTTTCTCCAAAAAAATATTTGGTGTTGTGTGTTGTTGAATATTTCAGCTAAATATGATTTAGGGTTGAAATGATTTTTTTAAAGCAATATAAAATATTTGCAACTGATCTTTATGAGGTTTGAAAATGCTTGTGTGCAGCTCACCGTTTTAAATCCTCATAAAGATCAGCTGCTCATATTTTATATACCGTTATTTTACTAAATAAACTTTGGCTTTATTAAAATGGTACTATGCAAAAAGAGTATCCGGTCAGCAAGCAAGAGAAATGATTTTCCTGTCGAGTCATGCGTAGGGTTGACTATTTACCTTAAGAAGTAAGATGCTATGGGTTAATAATTGTTTGTTATGCTGGTTTCATAGGGTTTTGAAGAACTGTTGGATCTGGCAACGAGAGGGCAGCACAAGAATGTTGATATGCTGGTATGATTAATGGAGTAATAATCATTAATAATTATTTGTTTTTAATAATGGTAGTATCAACATGACTGCTGAAAATCATATGGTGTTAAATAATGTTGTTATTCATTCATTGGGATGCATGGACATGACACCAGATTTTGCCAGTTGCTGTGTGCCCTGTATGTTGTATTTCAAGGCAGGTCACACATAGCTCGTTGGTCTACTCATATAAGCATAGTGGTATGGGCTCCTTAATGAAAGTTCTGTGTGATGGGTACATTTAGCCAGTTTTATCCAGGAGAATGAGTGGAAAACCTCTGGCTCCTGAAATACACTGTATTGGTGATGGGATGTTATCCAGAATAAATAAATAATTTCTGATTGCTATTAACTTTACAGCCAAATTTGTTGTATTGCGACCCGCTGTTACAAAAATTTGGTTTTCATGTTGGTCTTTACTGTAACGTCAATCAATTTCATAGGGCAGAGCTTGCCCTAACATGTTGATTGAAGGTTCAGAAAAGACCAAATCAAAACAAAGTTTTCAAACAGTTGGTCGCGATACAACGAATTTGGCTGTAAAATAGATATTTAAAAAAATATATAATTCGAGATAAAACTTTTACAACATTTAGTGGCAGGACTTGTCTGAGTTATCAAAATTTTCAAAACGTTTCACTCAAAGGATGCATGTCAAAAAAAGTGTTCAGGGTTTGAGTGTCCTCCTTGTAATTCTTGATTCAAGGTAAAAGACATTTATGGAGGTGCTTATGCTGAGATTGGTCTTCCTGGGGACTTGACAGCATCTAGTTTTGGTAAAGCCATCAGATCCAACAACGACAGTGAGAATGAAGGTAAAATAATATAGTGAATTAATGAGCAATAATTTCAATTTAAAAACGGCTAGTCCTCACTGATTCAAGTTTATCAAAGAACGGTTGATATATTAAAGCAAATGCAGTTAGTATAGTATTTTGTGACTTTTTTAAATTGAGATTTTTTCTTACAGAAAAACATCAGTTTGCAGATGCAGATCTTGCAAAATGTTTACTACAAATGATTAGTAATGATATCGGCCAGGTATGTACCGGTATAGGAAACTAGGACTACAAATCATTAGTAATGATATTGGCCAGGTATGTATAGGAAACTAGGACTACAAATGATTAGTAATGATATTGGCCAGGTATGTATAGGAAACTAGGACTACAAATGATTAGTAATGATATTGGCCAGGTATGTACAGGAAACTAGGACTACAAATGATTAGTAATGATATTGGCCAGGTATGTATAGGAAACTAGGACTACAAATGATTAGTAATGATATTGGCCAGGTATGTATAGGAAACTAGGACTACAAATGATTAGTAATGATATTGGCCAGGTATGTATAGGAAACTAGGACTACAAATGATTAGTAATGATATTGGCCAGGTATGTACAGGAAACTAGGACTACAAATGATTAGTAATGATATTGGCCAGGTATGTATAGGAAACTAGGAATACAAATGATTAGTAATGATATTGGCCAGGTATGTATAGGAAACTAGGACTACAAATGATTAGTAATGATATTGGCCAGGTATGTATAGGAAACTAGGACTACAAATGATTAGTAATGATATTGGCCAGGTATGTACAGGAAACTAGGACTACAAATGATTAGTAATGATATTGGCCAGGTATGTACAGGAAACTAGGACTACAAATGATTAGTAATGATATTGGCCAGGTATGTATAGGAAACTAAGACTACAAATGATTAGTAATGATATTGGCCAGGTATGTATAGGAAACTAGGACTACAAATGATTAGTAATGATATTGGCCAGGTATGTATAGGAAACTAGGACTACAAATGATTAGTAATGATATTGGCCAGGTATGTATAGGAAACTAGGACTACAAATGATTAGTAATGATATTGGCCAGGTATGTACAGGAAACTAGGACTACAAATGATTAGTAATGATATTGGCCAGGTATGTACAGGAAACTAGGACTACAAATGATTAGTAATGATATTGGCCAGGTATGTATAGGAAACTAAGACTACAAATGATTAGTAATGATATTGGCCAGGTATGTATAGGAAACTAGGACTACAAATGATTAGTAATGATATTGGCCAGGTATGTATAGGAAACTAGGACTACAAATGATTAGTAATGATATTGGCCATGTATGTACAGGAAACTAGGACTACAAATGATTAGTAATGATATTGGCCAGGTATGTACAGGAAACTAGGACTACAAATGATTAGTAATGATATTGGCCAGGTATGTATAGGAAACTAGGACTACAAATGATTAGTAATGATATTGGCCAGGTATGTACAGGAAACTAGGACTACAAATGATTAGTAATGATATTGGCCAGGTATGTATAGGAAACTAGGACTACAAATGATTAGTAATGATATCGGCCAGGTATGTATAGGAAACTAGGACTACAAATGATTAGTAATGATATTGGCCAGGTATATATAGGAAACTAGGACTACAAATGATTAGTAATGATATTGGCCAGGTATGTACAGGAAACTAGGACTACAAATGATTAGTAATGATATCGGCCAGGTATATACAGGAAACTAGGACTACAAATGATTAGTAATGATATCGGCCAGGTATGTATAGGAAACTAGGACTACAAATGATTAGTAATGATATTGGCCAGGTATGTATAGGAAACTAGGACTACAAATGATTAGTAATGATATTGGCCAGGTATGTACAGGAAACTAGGACTGCAAATGATTAGTAATGATATCGGCCAGGTATATACAGGAAACTAGGACTACAAATGATTAGTAATGATATCGGCCAGGTATGTATAGGAAACTAGGACTACAAATGATTAGTAATGATATTGGCCAGGTATGTATAGGAAACTAGGACTACAAATGATTAGTAATGATATTGGCCAGGTATGTATAGGAAACTAGGACTACAAATGATTAGTAATGATATTGGCCAGGTATGTATAGGAAACTAGGACTACAAATGATTAGTAATGATATTGGCCAGGTATGTACAGGAAACTAGGAATACAAATGATTAGTAATGATATTGGCCAGGTATGTATAGGAAACTAGGACTACAAATGATTAGTAATGATATTGGCCAGGTATGTATAGGAAACTAGGACTACAAATGATTAGTAATGATATTGGCCAGGTATGTACAGGAAACTAGGACTACAAATGATTAGTAATGATATTGGCCAGGTATGTATAGGAAACTAGGACTACAAATGATGTAATGATATTGGCCAGGTATGTATAGGAAACTAGGAATAACTAAATGAGTTACTGAATGAATGATCAAGCCCAAGAATGAATGGTTGGTTTTGTGAATGATGACTAAGAGAAAAACAAATGAGTGAGTAAGTGAGTGAATGAATAGGGCAATGAATGAAGGATTGAAAGGATGGATGAAAGAATGAATGAAGGAACTATAGTATTATATTTATTCACTGTATGGGGATTTCTCTAGGCTGTGTTCAACTGGCTCCAGTAATGAAGGAGTTAACGACTACTTATAAATAATAAATCACGGTATATAATTATAATTAAAATTTGAATATTTTTGTGTAAAATACTGTTTTTGTGTTTTGTCCAGATTGCCTCCCTGTATGCTCGTCTGGCAAATATCAAGAGGATCTTCTTCAGTGGTTATTTTATACGTGGCATACCAACAACCATGCATACTATATCATTTGGCATTAATTACTGGTCTAAGGTATAACACTTGCATGAGTGCAAACTGGCACAGTTACGATGCCGCTATAATGGTAGAGTACTGGGAGTTCATTCAAATGTATTCTTAGAAAGTATTGCTACAGTATGATATGGTGCTGTGTCCAACTCATACGAAAATGATAACCTAGGAATGTCTATTCATTATAGTTCTTTGATCTAAACTATATCCTACAATAAAACAACATGTTAGTCTAAGTTTTTTCGGACTTGTCTTCATTTTATAGTTCTTTTATTCCATATATATTTGATAAAGTATCAAAAACGTATTATAAAATAGTCAATTTTCTCCAATTATGGAAAAAGTTTATTGTAATTAAAACCACACACTTGAAGACAAAGGCTATAAGGCTTATTGTTGTCTGTATCTTCCAGGGTGAACAATTAGCATTATTTCTACGGCATGAAGGGTATCTGGGAGCTATTGGTGCATTTTTGAAAGGAGCTGAGGAAGATGTCACCAAAATAGGTAAAAAGCAAAACCAGAAACAAATGCTTAGATAATGAGGAAGACATATCAAGTACCTTTTGTTGGGACTTGAACCGTGTATTGGATTAAATAATGAAATAAATAAGACACAGCAGAGAGCCAGCTCTCCAACAGTTACAAGAATTGTTCTGCAATTGAGTATATCTAATAATTATGTACAACATTGTGCCATTTCAATCTGTACTTAAACTGACTTGTGTGACAGATAGATATCAAAGCTTAGCCAATCAGATTGTATCATTTTATTATATAATGCGTTTGATTAACTATTCTTTGATACAAATCTGCTATTGAAACATTCTTTTTCAAAAGTACAGTCTGTGATATAAATGGTTGCTATGTTTAGCTAAGAAACGCAATTGTGACAAAACTGTAACAGTCATTTTTCTTTTTTTTTAGATTTACCGCTACGTTTCTCATGTTGGGGTGAAAACTATGCCGGTAGCTCAGGCCTACCATCAGGACATCCTGTTTATACAGGACATACATCAACTACTGGACAGATCAAGCCTGGTGGCGACAGCAAAGAGTTTCCTGAGGTGTGGAAACTATGTCACACACCAACACTAACCACTGCAACAACACAACCAACATTAACCATGGCAACCACACAACCAACATTAACCATGGCAACCACACAACCAACATTAACCATGGCAACCACACAACCAACATTAACCATGGCAACAACACAACCAACATTAACCATAGCAACCACATGTCAACCAACATTAACCATGGCAACTGTACAACCAACACTAACCATGGCAACTGTACAACCAACACTAACCATGGCAACTGTACAACCAACACTAACCATGGCAACTGTACAACCAACACAAAGCAAAGCCACTCCACTCACACCTTCCACAACACTGACAACTGCAATATCACCAGCGCATCCTCATTTGACAATGGGTAAAACAGCAACAACACAACCAACAAAGGGTACAAAAGCAACAACACAACCAACAAAGGGTACAACAGCAACAAAACAACCAACGAAGGGTACAACAGCAACAACACAACCAACATTGAAACCAACAAACAGAAATAACAAGGTCACAAGTAATGTAGCAGCAATAGCAACAGTAATGACTGCAGCGATAACCACAACAACAACAACAACATCCTTGACAACAGCGACAACAACAGCAACAGTGACACAAACAGCTAAAGCAGATGCAGGGCGATCGTCTAAAAGAGCAAGAGCACCAATAACAGCTAAAGTGGCGAAAAAACTACTCCAAAAAATTATAACTGCAGTAAGCAATTCAAAACTGTCTTAAAGTTCTATTAAAACATGAAGAAATCACTTTAGCAATCTAGATATTCAAGACAAAATAAAAATAAAATTTAGTTGAGTTAGATTTCATTAAAATTTCCAAATAATTGTGTCTGTTAGATTGGATTAGTTACTGAATAACAAAAGTGTAATGAGAAATCTATAAAGCTTAAATAGCCAGTTATATGAATAATAAATAAATAAGTAAATACCTGAATTAAAAATAAACAAATAAATAAATAAATGGACAAATGGACATTTCTAAGTAAGTACAAAGTAAATGAATAATAAATAAATAAATACCATGAATGATTGAACGGAGGGGTAGATAAACGCATAAATGAATAAATAGATCAATGAATGAATCGGTTACAACAGCAGTAGCTTCATATGATGCATATACTTTGAATGGACATTTTTATGATAATCAAAATGTAGAAATGATGGAACAAATCAGTTATTTATTATCGTTGTTCAAAGTAAATCTGAATCTTAAGTTTGACAATAAAAAAAGCAAATAATCAAACAGTAAGCTGTGTGCAGCATGACGTCACATGAAATCTCTTTAGTGCTGCGAAATGCTATAAAAGCAGTCGCACATGGTGAGAGATCTTCCTTGCATGAACGTTTCTCAAAATAAAAATTTGTCATTTGTCACCTCTTAAAAGGCATTTGGACTTTTACAAACTCTATAGAAAACTGTTGCAGATCCTCGCAAGACATGAAAGGCGAGAAAAAATTTTGCTCCTGAGCCAGTGAGGAAAAGTTCTCGTGAGACAGATTGCTCACTGTGTGCGGTGGACTTAAGAGATTACTTTTGCTAAACATGTTTAATGTTCTACTCATTCTAGTGTGATGTTCTGGAACTTGATCAGATTGCTAGACAGCTAGTAATCTTTCCACTATTAACATCACCATCTGAGTATCTGCCTGATACAGAAGATCTCCTTAAAGATGATAATGCTAGAGCGTACTGGTTGGATTGCTTTAAGATAGCAATAGACGATGTTGTAGCCAGAGCAGTTGCCAGTCAGCCATCATTACCAGATGCTAAAGACAGGGCAGAGATGTTCCGTACAAAATATTTAAAGGTCTTAGAAGACTTTTCCAACAAACCATTGTAAGTAAAATATATTGTGTTAAGGATAATAGGTAGCGATAAAACTGGTAAAACTGATAGTCATTCACAAGTAATTCATGGCAATGATAGTCATTCACTAGTAATTCATGGCAATGATAGTCATTCACTAGTAATTCATGGCCGTGAAAGTCATTCACTAGTAATTCATGGCAATGATAGTCATTCACTAGTAATTCATGGCAATGAAAGTCATTCACAAGTAATTCATGGCAATGATAGTCATTCACTAGTAATTCATGGCCGTGAAAGTCATTCACTAGTAATTCATGGCAATGATAGTCATTCACTAGTAATTCATGGCAATGATAGTCATTCACTAGTAATTCATGGCTATGATAGTCATTCACTAGTAATTCATGGCAATGATAGTCATTCACAAGTAATTCATGGCAATGATAGTCATTCACTAGTAATTCATGGCAATGAAAGTCATTCACTAGTAATTCATGGCAATGATAGTCATTCACTAGTAATTCATGGCAATGATAGTCATTCACAAGTAATTCATGGCAATGATAGTCATTCACTAGTAATTCATGGCAATGATAGTCATTCACTAGTAATTCATGGCAATGATAGTCATTCACTAGTAATTCATGGCAATGAAAGTCATTCACAAGTAATTCATGGCAATGATAGTCATTCACTAGTAATTCATGGCAATGATAGTCATTCACTAGTAATTCATGGCAATGATAGTCATTCACTAGTAATTCATGGCAATGATAGTCATTCACTAGTAATTCATGGCAATGAAAGTCATTCACTAGTAATTCATGGCAATGATAGTCATTCACTAGTAATTCATGGCAATGATAGTCATTCACTAGTAATTCATGGCAATGAAAGTCATTCACTAGTAATTCATGGCAATGATAGTCATTCACTAGTAATTCATGGCAATGATAGTCATTCACTAGTAATTCATGGCAATGATAGTCATTCACTAGTAATTCATGGCAATGATAGTCATTCACTAGTAATTCATGGCAATGATAGTCATTCACAAGTAATTAATGGCAATGATAGTCATTCACTAGTAATTCATGGCAATGAAAGTCATTCACTAGTAATTCATGGCAATGATAGTCATTCACTAGTAATTCATGGCAATGAAAGTCATTCACTAGTAATTCATGGCAATGATAGTCATTCACTAGTAATTCATGGCAATGATAGTCATTCACTAGTAATTCATGGCCGTGAAAGTCATTCACTAGTAATTCATGGCAATGAAAGTCATTCACTAGTAATTCATGGCAATGATAGTCATTCACTAGTAATTCATGGCAATGATAGTCATTCACTAGTAATTCATGGCAATGATAGTCATTCACTAGTAATTCATGGCAATGAAAGTCATTCACTAGTAATTCATGGCAATGATAGTCATTCACTAGTAATTCATGGCAATGATAGTCATTCACAAGTAATTCATGGCAATGATAGTCATTCACTAGTAATTCATGGCAATGAAAGTCATTCACTAGTAATTCATGGCAATGATAGTCATTCACTAGTAATTCATGGCAATGAAAGTCATTCACTAGTAATTCATGGCAATGATAGTCATTCACTAGTAATTCATGGCAATGATAGTCATTCACTAGTAATTCATGGCAATGATAGTCATTCACAAGTAATTAATGGCAATGATAGTCATTCACTAGTAATTCATGGCAATGATAGTCATTCACTAGTAATTCATGGCTATGATAGTGATTCACTAGTAATTCATGGCAATGATAGTCATTCACTAGTAATTCATGGCAATGATAGTCATTCACTAGTAATTCATGGCAATGATAGTGATTCACTAGTAATTCATGGCAATGATAGTCATTCACTAGTAATTCATGGCAATGATAGTCATTCACTAGTAATTCATGGCAATGAAAGTCATTCACTAGTAATTCATGGCAATGATAGTCATTCACTAGTAATTCATGGCAATGATAGTCATTCACTAGTAATTCATGGCAATGAAAGTCATTCACTAGTAATTCATGGCAATGATAGTGATTCACAAGTAATTCATGGCTATGATAGTCATTCACTAGTAATTCATGGCAATGAAAGTCATTCACTAGTAATTCATGGCAATGATAGTCATTCACTAGTAATTCATGGCAATGATAGTCATTCACTAGTAATTCATGGCTATGAAAGTCATTCACTAGTAATTCATGGCAATGATAGTCATTCACTAGTAATTCATGGCAATGATAGTCATTCACTAGTAATTCATGGCAATGATAGTCATTCACTAGTAATTCATGGCAATGATAGTCATTCACTAGTAATTCATGGCAATGATAGTCATTCACTAGTAATTCATGGCAATGAAAGTCATTCACTAGTAATTCATGGCAATGATAGTGATTCACTAGTAATTCATGGCAATGATAGTGATTCACTAGTAATTCATGGCAATGATAGTCATTCACTAGTAATTCATGGCAATGATAGTCATTCACAAGTAATTCATGGCTATGAAAGTCATTCACTAGTAATTCATGGCTATGATAGTCATTCACAAGTAATTCATGGTCACGAAAGTCATTCACTAGTAATTCATGGTAGTATGAAGTGATCTGGTAATGAAATGGTGTTTGTTGTATCTTGTCTATTAGTTCATATGGCTCTCTGACTGTGAGAAGCTTGCTGGACACAAGAGAACAGTGCTTAGAGGAGTTCCTTTTTACTGATCCTTATGCTGAGGTTAGACAATTCAAAATTCTGTCAATGATCTACAACAATTTGCATCTAACTCGTTTGGGCTTCTTTTTTCTTCTTTGGGATCATGGTCAGCCAAATTTATGATTCAGCCCATTATTTAACTATAAAAGGAACACTTTAACAGACCGCTAGCTGAATAGAGCTAATATCATCAAGCCCGACTAAAGCTAGTTCTTATGAGTGTGTTAGGTGTGCAGTAATGAAAAGCTAAAGCTAAACTATTTCTCTTTTATTGTTAGGTGAAAAAGCAAGAAAATCAAGAAGCCATAAAGCATTTTGTCCATCGAATACAAGAGCTTGACCAGCTACCTAATGATGAGCGACAAGTGGCACTTATTTGTGGTGTTTTGGCTGGGAATGTTTTTGATTGGGGTGCAAAGGAGGTTGCAGAGTAAGGAGCTACTTTTGACTTACTTGTTTATTCTTTTTGTGGCTACAGCCTCGTAGAGGCAAAGCCATATGTGCCATCGATTCATGTCCGTCCGTCCTGTGTCCGTTAAACTCCTTTCAAGGAATTATTGAAGATGTATACTGCATGCGTGGTTGGTGGAGTGGCTAAGCCTCTCGTCTCTCACCGCTCGAGCCCTGGATCGGGTGCTGGATTATAATTTCAAAACTTAAAACTCTTTTTTTTCATGAAACAAAAATCCCCCCTCCCCCCCACCCCAAATACTCTTGCTATCCATGACTGTTTCTCTCTGCGCTCAGTCGTTAGATCTTTTCACCACTCGTAGATAAAATCCATATCTTCGCGCGCCCATGTAATATCCTCTATGTATAACTACAGAGTCAGTATTGTCTCCTCGTTTATTTACCCCACAGGGATCAAAGCTGTAACCTTATCATAGGCCAGCTCTCAACCGTACCAACCAAGCTGTATTATGAAAATGTGGAATTCCCCCGCTCCCTCCCCTCTTAGTTATAGTCCATGTTATTTCATAAATATCGTGTTTAATTAATAAAGGTCGAGGACAGCCTTGTGGGAAAAAAGTGAATCCTCTTCTACTTTCATTTCCTGTTTTCTCATTGTATTTCTTGATTCTTAAATATCATATTAAATGTGTAGTTTTTTGTCTACATAATAATGCTTCCCCTCTCAATGAAGGTCTATCCCCTTCCTGAAAAAATGGCTGGACCAACCTCACATGACTTTGTATTTCAGCCTTATGAAGAAAAGATTGATTGGATTTGATACAGCGATGGGGAAGCTACAAAGTAAGGATGATGGACACAATGTTTAGGAAAAATGATTTTTTATTAGTTTTGTATATTTTTCAACAATTTCTGCTCATTACAGAATTACTAATACACTCATTTCAAGAAACGTTATCAGAGAGAATGCATCATTTTCATTGTTGTTTTCAGAACGACCGTGGTTGATAGATGATCTTGATGAATGGATTCAAAACACACATGTAAGTCTTACCCATTAAGCGCACTCTAGCACTCATGCACAATATATGAACCATATGGAGGGAGGGCTGTTTTAGGGCTATAGCACCACTACTTGTACTGTGAACTAATTTTGTAAGTGATAAATAATAATAATAATAATAATGGAAACTTTATTTACTTTTTCACATACAATTGTAAATCTCACTGTTAAGGTAATTTACATTCGGCTACTTGAATTGACTAAAATGAATACAATTTTTAAAAAAATGTTTACAATGTATTTTGGTTACTTAAGGATAAGATCTTCATCTATATATACAGAATAATGATTACAATGAAATGAAAAGAAATGATAAAGAAAAAAAAAATTAAAATTTCATTAATTCAGGATTTTCCCAGATTTTGTTCCGTTTACAGAAAATAAAATACGTAGACCTAATAGCAATTTTAATTATTTTTCTTGTTATATACATTTTTTGCTTTTTATCGAAATCAAGTTCTTCGAGCATTTCTAAAAAGGAAGAGCATTCAGTAGAGAATACTCCAAGAGAACTAATCGAAAGGTTAATAAATTTGACGGTTTTGAAATTTTTTTGTACTGTTTCAATTAGAGGTTTGTACTTGGTGAATTTTCTTTTTACGTTATTCATTAAGTACGATTCAAAACCAACGGTCAGTTCCAGAACGTAAAGACAGTCTGGTGTTTTTATCAGTAGGTAATAATAATAATAATAATAATAACAACAACAACAACAACAACAACAACAACAACAACAACAACAACAACAACATATACAACAACAACAAAAACAATAATAATAATAATTTATACGTTTTTCCATACGCATCTATATAGATCTCGATGCGTTTACAATATTGCAAAATATTTACAATATAGATAAAATTCACAAGTATGATGTGAAAACAAAGTAATATATAAGTTGAAGAGACACATATTTTATCTTCTTTTGGGCAACGCCTAGGAGATACAAACAGGACTAGGCCTAAGTTAATTTACACACTCACTTCTCACTACATTCCTATTGACAAACTCATGGATAAAAGTTATCCACTCCATAGGATTTCTTATCTGCTGGATAGGGATTTACCCGTTGGATAACTCATGCAGTGGATAACTTAATCCACAACGTATAACCAGCCTCGGGGAAATATATAAAGATTAGCAAGTGATAATCTCATAGTTTATTTAAATTGTTGTTGAATTTCTAGGCGAAAGTTTACAAGAAAGCCTTGGTGTTTGTTGACAACAGTGGCGTTGATATCATCATGGGGATCTTTCCTTTTGTTCGAGAATTGCTATCACGGGGAACAAAGGTATTTTACTGTAATAATACCATGATCACCTCGGATTCTTTTGTCTTCTGCGGGAATTACAATCCCGAATTTCCCTCATGCATAGACATAAGGGAAATTTAGAAGACAAAGAAATCCTTTGTCGTTTACTAAATTTCCCTTTTACATATATTATACAGAGGGAAATTTAGTAAAAGACAAAGGATTTCTTTGTCTTCGAAATTTCCAAAATGTCTATGCATGAGGGAAATTTAGAAGACAATGCCTCCTCGCAGGGACTACCTAAAGTCCGTGCTACTGACTAGAGCAAAACGCGTTCTAGTTATAAAAATTGCTGATCGCTTTCAATGTGGGACGCGTTTCTCCGTTCTTGTGCATCGTGTTTCGCAACTTTGCGCTACTCGACCACAAATTAAATTAAAAATGACAACTTTAAGTTGTTTAACAAGGTTTATTTTTCTCTTTGAATGTTTCTTTTTTTTATCTCCCTCTCTCTATAAAGTTTGTGCAAATTAGTTTGAGTGATTTTGTTGTTCAAGCTTCCTTGACTTCAAATCCGAACGATTATAACCGCACTTTTTTTACTTTTTTTCTTGGTAATCATGGTATTACAAAGTAATACCATGTTACTCGGGAAATTAGCGATTAAATTTCCCCGAATGGCGACTTTAACTAATTTTCCCGAAGTGAAATAAAATAAATTTTCCCGAGGTAAATAATGTATGCAATTTATACTCTATATTTCGTATGCTTATTACATTGTAGAACAGTAGTTAGACAAGTGCTAACATCTTGTATTGATGAATCAATATTACTGTATCCTTAGTAAATCATTAATTTTTGTACATATTCCGTACATTCTCTGTACATTTATCAACTTCACTTACTTAATAAATGTCTACTATCGTCTTCTATGAGTGTAACGATGGACTAGATAATGATTGACTGACACACTGATTGTTTTTTTCTATTTGATGCTGATAATATTAGGTTATCCTAGCAGCCAATTCTTACCCAGCTCTAAATGACGTCATGCATAGTGAACTAGCCATCCTGATGCAGCAAATAGCAGCTCTGTGTCCTAATATCAGGTACAACAACATCTACTTATCGTTGTGTCACACCAGAAACTCAGAAGCAAGTAGCGACAGTACCTTGCTTCAGTTCCATGCTTCGGAACATTAAATTTATCAGTCAAAAAGCCGTTCTTTACTAAAAGCATATCTTTTATGCTTCCAAAACCTTACAAACTAAGTAAATGAAACATAGTAACCTGCAAAAAAGAATGTCGTATCTAAAAACTTGACATTTCTTGATATGCCCTCGTATTTTCTGGAGCACTTCCAGTTTTCAGTAATTGTGTGTTTTCTGTGTTTTATCGTTTAGGTCGGCGTTAGAAAGTAAACAGCTAGTAGCCATGGAAACAGGATCCAACTCACCATGTCTTGATCTAAGGTTAATAATATGTTATAACGATGATGGTGATGATATGATGGTGACGGTGATTACAATGATGAAGATGTTGATGATTGTGATGATGATGACAATGATATTGCATATGATATATTATATCAATGGCCGTGCAGGCCAGCCGAAAGTAGGGAAATTTAGATTGCTATTTTTCTCATAGAAATCTTTTAATCTAGTATATGCAATGCCGAATTAAAAAAGGTATCAATTTAGTTTTACTCTGGCATTTGCATTTCATCTTATGGTGAAAAAAAAATGTTGGCAACAAACCATTTAGTATTAAAATTCCTAAATTGTTTTGTTATGTTACTCAGGAGAATAGATGCTGATTTGGCTGTACAAAGCAGAGACGTTGATCTTATCGTCATTGAAGGGATGGGCAGGTAATAGTGTTGCCTTTCTTTCAGTGTGGTATATGTCATATAACTAGAAAAAAAATCCCCAAAAATCTGCTCACTGAACACTTTAGGTTAGGCTGTCGTCCACATTTTTTCAATTTTTTATTCTTTTATTTTTTTTTATGAATGGGTCAGAGTAATTTGAATTTATTGGTTGAGGTAGATTTTCTGTAAAAACTCCCGAAAGAAAAATTGCTATTTTTACGTCTTCTACCTGGAAAACCAACACGGTGACCACCTTCTTTTTGCCCAGTATTTGAATACTTTAACAAAAAACTTTTTTTATTTAAAAATAAAAACATTACACAAAAGTCATATATTTTTTTTAATAAAAAACGTTTATTATAAATTTAACATAACTGTTTTGAAGATGTGGTACTCCCTTAAACAGCTTTGCCCCCTATGAAATACAACTGCGCTGTAATTCTGATTTTGTGTTTTGTTTTTTTAGATGTATCCATACAAACTACACAGCCCAGTTCACTTGTGATTGTCTAAAGCTAGCTGTCATCAAGAACCGCTGGTTAGCAAATAGACTGGGAGGTAGTATGTATAGTGTAGTGTGCAAGTTTGCTAAGAGTTAACCTTTTACAATATGAATCTATACTACCTATTCTAGTGGTTAGCTAAAAGGCTGGTGTGTGTGTTGGGGGGGGGGGGGGGGGGGGAGGTGGGTAGGATGTGTAGCATGGTTTGTAAGTTTACTAACAGTTAGCTGGCTTCTACAATATGAATCTATACAACGTATTTTAGGTTACTTTGTTAGTGAGTAGCTTTAATGGTTTGTGAATAGACTGAAGAGGAGCCGATTAATAGGCGATTTGCATGATGATGCTATTAAGTACAATTAAGTACAATGCTTTGCACATTTTCTTTGTATTCAGTACAAATAGAGTACTAAAGTGTCAAGATGTCACAAAAACATTTTTTTCAATTTTTTTGGTTTTGATAACATGTTCAGAAAATGCTTTAAATATGTATTATGATGAAAATCTTATGTTATTTATTTGTGACGTCACACTTTAATACGGTACGCTTTCCAAAGGGATTAGCAATTTGAAAGCAGAAGAGAAGTTTGCAAAGAATGCCGGTAGGTGTAGTTTAAAATCATGATAACTCAAATTGCCAGTTTCTCTGCTTTTCAAATGTTTTATTTTTGTAATGTTTTTGAAGGACGTACCTAACCGTCGCCATCTTTAAAGTTAAGTTTGAATCAGTTTTTATGGATCATTTTTTGAATTGCTTACTAAATCATCCAAAACTCATTCTTTTTTCACTGGGGTATTCTTCCAAAGAAATTCTAGATGTAAAACAGTCCAGTCTATATCAGTAGTTACATGATCAAAAGGGAGTTCGGCCTGATGTAGTGGCAGGTCGTTCGAATTGAGGCCTCAGCTATCTGATTGTGTTACTTGTTGGGTTGGCCACGGTAAGGTGCGTCTCACTTTATTTCCATTTCTTCTATTCATTTAGCGTTAGGGCTCCTCATTGACAATTCTGACTTAGTAACAGACAGTTTACTTTTTTAAAGTTTAGGTGAGAGGAGTTTGGGTGAGAATTAGCTATGTGTAGGACTGTCGTGATGTTTAGTTGAACCAACCTGCAAGCAGTTAATTGTTTCTACAGCCCAATTCAATGTATCACCACCTACCATTTGAAAACTTTGTTTTGATTTGGTCTTTACTCTACCATCAATCAATTTCGAGGGTGGAATTTATTTCAAATCAATCAATGACAGAATATGTTAGAGCGAGCTCCACCCTGATTGATGGTTCAGAAAAGACAAAAATCAAAAGAAAGTTTTGAAACTGCGAATCGCAATGCAACAAATGTGGCTGTAAAATTTATAATGAGATGATCATTTGTGGGTGAGGAATTACAATGTGTAGGACTGCCGGTGCTTTTAGGTTGAACCAAGCAGCCTGCAAACAGAAATTTTAGATTAGCACAGTCAGATACATATGGACAGGATACTGTTAAAGTCTGGTCCGTACTTACTGCATTACCTTAAGCAACAAACACAGACTCTGAACATAAATTGTCTGTTACGTTGTTTGAACTGACTATTTAGATTGTGTCAGTGAGTCTGCATGATGTTACAAGTAAGGACATTCAGGCTTTAATTGACATGAAATTTCAATGGTGACATTTTATCATGATACTTTATTAGGATTTTTAAATTACTTCTGCAATAATTTGTGAAGGCTTGTAGAATTGACATTATAACGATTGCAAGGGATGAGATTTTCCATTGCTTGTGTTACAGCCAGTTGTTCTAGGGGGAGGGATGGTTACTGGTACTAAAAGACACTGGCTGATCATTTTAATTATTTAGTATATTTTACAATTGAAACAGACTGAAACATTGGACTGATGGAAAGCTTCTTGTCAGAGTCGCACCCAGTTGCTTATTATCGCTCATAGAGCGAACGCATGCCGTGACACGAAAGTAACGACTGGGTACGAGTTTGGCTCCTTGTATGAACAAAGGACTGGTTATAGAAACAGAATCGTACTTAAATTTAGGGTTTACAAATTCAGGCAATTATGTAAAATGAAAAAGACTTCATGTACATATGTGAACAATACTAGGGTTTTGAAATTTACAATAATTGATATGCAACATTTTTTATATTTTAAAAGAACGAGAATTAATAGGGAGAGGGCTGTTTGTAAAGTAATTTGTAACAAGAAATAAAATGGTTTTCATTATCAAAGATGTGTATTGCAAATAAATATAATTGTTAACCTCATGAATAACTAATGGTGACAAAACAAAGCCATTACCGTGAAGGAGTTTTGAAATGAATATGAATTTCTACATAAACTATCCATAAATTTGAAAAGTCATTTCAAAAACTCTATGTTTTATTAGATTTTCAAACACTCGAAAACCAATACGAAACACTCAGCAAATTGACCTGGTTCTTTCAAATGTTTTCTCGTGTTTGAAAATCTGACCAAACACTCACATTTGTTTTTGAATTATGCCAGTAAAATGCAGAAACCATGTTCTCTACACATCCCAATTGTTTCTCTACATGTAAAACTCTTTTTGTCTTTGTTTTTAAAATAAAAACTTATAACTCACGAAAAGTCCAACAAAAGCGAATTCAAAATAAATTCTTCCCAATTTACTTTTATTCAAACTGACGGATAAGTACGCGCGATAAATTAAAATCTGGCAGTTGTATTAATACTCGGTCAGCCGAGTGTAGCTCTTGTATTCTCTGTAGTAAATATGTCAGTTTCAAGTTCTTCATTGCTCAGGCTAAGCCTTAAATGCAGGCATAAAGAAATTGATATTTATATTGTTCTTGGAATGTGCACTATTCTCACGGGATGTACTTCGTACAAAATAATATGCCACATACTATCGAGGCTTAGCTATGAACTGTGGAGTCACTGACTTAAAAATACGCGATTGCTCGTGATTGCGAAGTTTTAAAAGTAGGCGATCGCTTGTTTTAAAAGCAAGCGATTTTAAAAGTAGGCAATCGTATGTTTCAAATTAAAAGTAGTCGAGTTCGTGTATAAAAGTAAGGGTTCGCATATTTTAAAAGCAGCGAGATCATAAGGGAAGCTATCCCCGTAGGCCACCGAAAAACTAACTATTTTGTTCCATAAAAACTTGCTTATTATGTCTGTATTCATTGTTTATAAATGAATGTTTTGAGCTAGCTTTGCAGTCATTTATTATATCAAAAGGTGGTTCAGAAAATTCAGTTAAAACGTCTTTTGGCCTGGCTGCTATATTTCAAAGACCGCTTCAAAGGGCGCCGATAGCTATAGTAGTAGCTTCAGTACGAGATCGTGCGTGATGGGTTATTGGATTGCGTCGGTGTTTCTAGAGAAACCGTTGTAAAATATGAGGTTAATTAGACACCGCATAGTGATGATGGCGATACTGACGATTCGGACGTTGGTCCTTCGTCGGAGTAATTTAAAGGCCCACTGCAAAAGACAAAAACTAATATATTAATTTAAATCACTATCAGGATTGCATGAACAGCAAACCAAACGTAAATCTCGATATTTGAGTAGTTTTAATAGCAAAAACAATTTACAAAGTAGTAGCAGAAAAAATACACTCAGGATCAAAAAAAAAAATATCGAAACAAGAAGGAAATCAATTAAACAATGAAAAAACTTCCTGTAAACAAGGAAGCAAATAAAATGAAAAGGGACTATCAATTATTAAAGGTTATTATAAACTTTCATATTCAACCAATTTTTGGACACGCTGTGAATCAATTTAACTGTTCTTGAGCTCTAAGCTAGATGCACGCATTGGGGTTTAAACTGCTCTAGCGGTAAAAGCCAAACATAGCAAATCCTGATAGTATCTTCTAGCAGAGATGAGTGCCTTGGTAATACTATTTGTTTGTGTAGTGTGTGTGTACTCTTTGGGATGCTGAGTATATCAGTTAGAGGGGAAGCCCGCAGTGGTGATCGCATTATATTTGATTTTCGTTTCGAACACAGACTTGATCCACCATCCCCAACTAGGATGCAGTCAGCTCTGGCAGTTGATATGATGGATTGTCTCGGTGTTTGTGTCAATTCAAGTTGGTGCAAATCAGGAAATTTAAAGACGAAACCGGAGAAAAATGGTTTGTTTGTATGCGAAGTGTTTTCTTCTGATGAATATCACAGAAGCAACAATTGGACAAAACACTCGGATTTCAGATACTTCCGGATCAGGGTAAGTAAAAAAATATCACATTATTTTGACTAGCTACTTTTTGTCATAAACAAGATTAAGTTCATGAGGATGAAAAATAGAAATTGTCATCGTAAATAGTCACCGTTAACATCTGCTAGCGGGAAACGGTTTTTACGAATTTCGACGAAAGCTTTTGTCGTGTTTATAAATTGTTCTGTAGTGCACTATTCTTTTTTTTTCCAGACGCCTTGTGAGTTATTCCAAAATACAACATGTCTAAATGGAGGCGAGTGCGTCTTCCTCAACCTAACCCACCAATGCAAATGTCTTCAAGGATTCCAAGGAAAAGGCTGCGAGCAAGGTGCGGTCATTTACTCTACCCGTTTTGAAATTGTTACTCACATTTCAATTATGATACCAACAGCAATTTGAAAAAATCGTTATTGACCACAGGCGTACCATACTAGTGTCGCTAGATTACTAGTCTGGTATTGATGACAAGCTATAGCGTTCAAAAGTAATTGAGTTTGCAACTGCCTGTTGACTGAATCGACGATCAGTTTGAGAATGACGGATTTCTGGGGTCAGGAAAAACGATTGGTGATTGAGAATTACGACTTACGAATTACGACAACCTTGCTTCGTACTGGTGACGAGATCAGGATTTAGCCTCTTTTCTCTCCTTATTTTCTTATATCGTACTTATCATTTACTAACCATATCTTATTGATAATGAAATACTTGCCTCGTAGATATTGATGAATGCGCTACCAACAAAGACAATTGTTCTAATCCTAATGGTTTTTGTCTTTGTATTGTAGATATTGATGAGTGTGCTACCAATATATACACACAATTGTTCTGACCCTAATGTTTTTTTGTCTTTGTATTATAGATATTGATGAGTGTGCTACCAATATACACAATTGTTCTGACCCTAATGGTTTTTGTCTTTGTATTGTAGATATTGATGAGTGTGCTACCAATACACACAATTGCGACCCGAAAGCACAATGTATGAATACTGAGGGATCTTTCAACTGCAGTGTTTACCGGGATTAAAAGGCAATGGGACAGTCTGTGAAGGGCCGTAAACTTATCAACCCGAATCAAAACAAGCAAGCAAGCAAGCAAGCAAGCAAGCAAGCAAGCAAGCGAAGAAACAAAATAACAAAGAAACAAAAAACAAACAAAGAAAAACAAACAAACAAACAAACAAACACAATACTGAATGCAAAAAATTAAACAAACAATCAAACGAACAAACAAAACAAGCAAACAGGAAAACAAGCACACACGAAGTCACGAAAACAAGCATGCAAGCAAGCTTTACAGTTAAAAAATGGCTTTTCTTGCAGCTGTGATGTCGTTCAACTGTAAAGATGTTAAGAACATTAGTACCGATGTTCTTCTCGTGGACGCTTCGAGAGCTGGCATGACAGGAATCTGTAGAACATTAGTACCGATGTTCTTCTCGTGGACGCTTCGAGAGCTGGCATGACAGGAATCTGTAGAACATTAGTACCGATGTTCTTCTCGTGGACGCTTCGAGAGCTGGCATGACAGGAATCTGTAGAACATTAGTACCGATGTTCTTCTCGTGGACGCTTCGGGAGCTGGCATGACAGGAATCTGTAGAACATTAGTACCGATGTTCTTCTCGTGGACGCTTCGGGAGCTGGCATGACAGGAATCTGTAGAACATTAGTACCGATGTTCTTCTCGTGGACGCTTCGGGAGCTGGCATGACAGGAATCTGTAGAACATTAGTACCGATGTTCTTCTCGTGGACGCTTCGGGAGCTGGCATGACAGGAATCTGTAGAACATTAGTACCGATGTTCTTCTCGTGGACGCTTCGGGAGCTGGCATGACAGGAATCTGTAGAACATTAGTACCGATGTTCTTCTCGTGGACGCTTCGGGAGCTGGCATGACAGGAATCTGTAGAACATTAGTACCGATGTTCTTCTCGTGGACGCTTCGGGAGCTGGCATGACAGGAATCTGTAGAACATTAGTACCGATGTTCTTCTCGTGGACGCTTCGAGAGCTGGCATGACAGGAATCTGTAGAACATTAGTACCGATGTTCTTCTCGTGGACGCTTCGGGAGCTGGCATGACAGGAATCTGTAGAACATTAGTACCGATGTTCTTCTCGTGGACGCTTCGGGAGCTGGCATGACAGGAATCTGTAGAACATTAGTACCGATGTTCTTCTCGTGGACGCTTCGGGAGCTGGCATGACAGGAATCTGTAGAACATTAGTACCGATGTTCTTCTCGTGGACGCTTCGGGAGCTGGCATGACAGGAATCTGTAGAACATTAGTACCGATGTTCTTCTCGTGGACGCTTCGGGAGCTGGCATGACAGGAATCTGTAGAACATTAGTACCGATGTTCTTCTCGTGGACGCTTCGGGAGCTGGCATGACAGGAATCTGTAGAACATTAGTACCGATGTTCTTCTCGTGGACGCTTCGGGAGCTGGCATGACAGGAATCTGTAGCACATTAGTACCGATGTTCTTCTCGTGGACGCTTCGGGAGCTGGCATGACAGGAATCTGTAGAACATTAGTACCGATGTTCTTCTCGTGGACGCTTCGGGAGCTGGCATGACAGGAATCTGTAGAACAATCGTTGGTCCATATAACTTTGATAAAAGAAGCTACCGTATGGACGTTGACATTTACACCTACCGTCCCGACAATAGTAATGAAATGCACCCTGGGCTGTTGTTCAACGTCGAGGACATCGACAACACTGATGTTGTATTTGTAAGACCTCATGATAACTGCCCTTTTACTATCCAACCATTTAAGATAGTGAATGGAGCCTCAAGTTTTTTTAATTTAACATCTTGCTCAGCACCTCAACCTCCACTAGGGTACGCTTGGTTTCTCGTCAAAGTACAAGTTGCATCATCTGAGGTTAAGGTGTTCCTCAATGGTGTTCTTGGGGCCACTTTTGTTCCTTCATTACCAATCAGAAGACGGGGTGGTATTATGGTTTACAATGGATTCAATAACCTGACTAAGTTTAGGAACTTTACTATCACCGATCTGTAGAACTATGATGTTATTTGTATATATAGGGTGTTTTTGTGTGAAGTCATGATTACTTAAAAATATATAATAGTTTTTATGAACATTTGTTTTCAACTACTTGATGCAAACGATACAACATGTGATTATATATGAAAGCAAAACAGAAGAAACTAATCAAAACAAGCTAAGCCGTTGGCAAGAAGACGAGCAAAACTATTAAAAGAACAAAATAATAGATCAATTGATCTGAAGGAAAAGCGGTTTATTCAACCCATCGGGGTGCCCAATAAGTAAAAAGTGCTTTGCTTCCATCTTTGTGCTCATAACCGTTTTGAAAAGTTGTCTTTTGAAGCCAAACTAATTGGCCAAGATGTCATAATGCAACTTACAGCGCCTATATAGTGCATTTCAAGTAATGTCTCAATGTCATGTGACCTACTCAAACAAATCCATTGAAGCAGCTTGGTCCAAATTAGATTGAGCTTCTGTTTGAGAAATCTAATCAATCAATCAATCAATCACATTTAGTGCCAGTATTTACAAAGTTCAGTCGTCTTATATATAAGATAAAAATCTTAGAATATGTCACAAACTATAGGTGGTTTTCAATCATTCCCAGGAGACAATTTGAACGAAACACAAGGCAGCCATGCTGGTGGACAAAAGAAAACCACAACCGTGACTGGTGGACCCTTTTGTTCCACTCACTTTCCTGGGAATGGTTGAAAAACATCAATATTAATTTTTCTCTGGGGCATGTGACTGACATGTCATGCATCATATGATAGACAGGACTGTCAACATAGTGAAGTTTTAATAAAATCTGTTTACTCCACTAAGAGTTATAATATTTTACGAGGTCAATTAATGACTGATTTCGTTTGCCATTATGAATGTCACGAATGTCAGCATAGTTTATTACAAGTAATACCACGGCACGAGTGATTAAATTTCCCCGAAAGGCGAGGGAAAATTTGTTGAAGAATTATTTTAGTTAGCATCGAACAGAGAAAAAATCGTGCACGTCAGATGTGCAAAAAAAAAAAAAGAAAACATCGTGCAGGGAGGAAAAAAATATCCCGCACAGCCATTTTATGGTAAAAAATATCCTGCACAAAAATATCATCATGGTTATTATGCTAAGTATCGAATTCATACCTCGTATGTAATAATTGCTCTTTATTTTGTTATTTTATCAAATGTTCTTATTGTAAACGTCAAACTAATTTTAGCTTCAACATTTTTGAACAGTTGCACATTCAATTTATCTGTTTTATTATATATATATATATATATTTATACCATAATACTTTTTAAAATGGGAGATTTTACAGTTTCTGCGAATCAAATCATAGTTAATAGAGTGAAATGGTTTGGAAACTCTTTTTGTTATATATTATTGTACACTTTTTTCAAGCATGACCATACACAATCTTTTGTTTCACTATTGTTTTACCCTTGTTTGATAAGGCTGAGTGAACAGATCAAAATAGTTCTTTTGGCTGCTCGCTACTAATGCCTAATAATTGATACAAACAAATTGAATAATCCTTACCATAATATTATAGACAAAGTTTGTCTACTTATTTCACAATTTGTAATGAGCACAAATAAAAACCAGTGCAGGGTCAAGACCGATTCAACCTCAAAACCGAACAAAGACATAAAACAATAGGTTTCCTAACCATTCTTTCTATTAACTATGATCAAATCAGGCCTAAATAAATTGTTCAATTATCTTTTGAATTTGACTGGTGTCTGTGGTAGAAATGTACTACACAGCTACAAACAGTTGAATTAATTAATATCCATATCAAAATTTGAAGAATATAATTGTTGAGGCTGGAGTCGATGCACATGAAATGTAAAAGTATTCATTCACACGCTCAATTTGTTATTCCATCAAGAATACAGGAACAACAGTCATAGTTATTGAACATAAGCAAAGTGAAAAGGATTCTGGTCTAGAGACAGTCAAAAATGTCATCACGCTTCAGGCTTATAGCTCTTTGGCTTCCACCTCATAACCACTTTTAGACTCAACCTTGATTATAAAGGGAGGGGGGCAGGCGTGGTGGAATAAGAGGGGGGGTGAGAATGAATGTGATATACCCCTTAACCATGCAGCGTATGCTGCAACAGACAAAAACTGCTGCAGCAACATACAAGCAAATGTTGTAACATTTTTTTAGTCATGCATGATTTTTGTGGGCACCCCCTTGCCCTCACGATAATTAATGGCTTGTCTCTTATCTCAACAATTTTATACCATGAATTACTGGTAGGTACTTACATATTCAGCAATATACAAAACTTTCCAAAGTGCACCTTTGTAATGTCTCAGTTAATTGAAACTCATGACCCCAAGGAAGGCTGGGAATTTAAAGGAGCCGTCTTACCCAGAATGCATTGCAAGCAACTGTTAGTGTTTACATATTACCAAATAAGGTCAGAAAATACGCAAATAAATGATCAATTACCAATTATCATTTATCTACTAGAAGATTGAAAGTAAACCGGAATGTTCAAGATTTCCAAGCTAAGACAGTCATAGCCTAAAGGCCGTATGCACACAGGCTAACACAGTCACTATGTAACAATTTTATATAATTTCGACATCATCATAAAAAGGCATCTGCTTGATATTTGTCTGATGTGCATAGCGCAACGCATCTTGGATAAGCCTGTCTTAATTGACCAAAGCTTGGAATGTATATTTATGTTTTGACAGCATCAATCAACAGGATCCCACCTTTAGGATATTATCACTGTGATTTGCTAAAACAAAATGAAGTGATGCTTCTAACAGCAGTTCTTTTGAATCTCAAGGTGAAACATTTGTTTCCACCATGATTCCCTTTGAGTCAGGCAACCAAGTTTCAATAATAATATTAACTGATGCAGAACAATAGATAATACTGACACAGCAGTGGTCAACTGGTTCTACATTAATTCGAACAGTTTTTCCCTCGGGGATTCAAAATAAATTCCTTCTAAATGATATGTCCCACAATAGACCTTCCCGCATTTGCTTGACTGGCCACAAAACAAAAGATTCAC
Organism: Diadumene lineata; assembly: GCA_918843875.1. Taxonomy (NCBI): domain Eukaryota; kingdom Metazoa; phylum Cnidaria; class Anthozoa; order Actiniaria; family Diadumenidae; genus Diadumene; species Diadumene lineata. The sequence goes on from OU974069.1 coordinate 288,788, forward strand.
ACTGAGGCTGGAGTGTATCAATCCATACATTCTCTGTATTTTATACACTCCAGCCTCGATGTAAATCTAGTGTTTTGTGGCCAGTCAAGCGAATGCGGGGAAGGTCTATTGATTAGCGTATTATATTGAATGTTGTTTATGTTTCTGCATTTGTTTGTTCTGGTGGTGCTAACGCAGCTGTCTGTTGTTTTTGTTGTTGCATTAGATTCATCAATCGACGTCCTAGATTTGCATTATGCTGCTGCAGATACCGAATCATGTCTGCCTGTTTTTCTAGCACATCATCTAAATATTCACCATCCCTGAAAGTAAAGAAATACATATGGTGAGGTTTTTCTGAAGTTCAGTAGTTACTCCACAGGCAAATCACTTTTTTTTGCTTGTACTAGTATTGGACATTGACAAGTGCTTAACTCACTGCTCACAGGAAAAAAACATGGGACAATGAATTTGACTTTACTTTCTTGTTTTCACTTTCTATTTGAAGAGTGAGAAACAAGGTTGTTTCTCATTTCGTCTTCATTTGTATTATTTTTTCTTTGGCCTTACTGTGAAATAGTAGTAGTGACGGCTGCATTGACAATACTCAACATTTAGGAATTACTGGTAATTAAAGACAATATTTATTTTCCTAGATTACTTTTGTTAATTCACATTCATTTCAGCGTGTGCAGCAGTGCTTGGGGAATGGGTGTAAAAGTGATGTGGATATGTGGAATGGAGATCCCTTAATCATTCCCAAATCCCTTAGAACTCCTCCTTAAGATCTGCCACTCATGCTAGATTGATCTGCATAATCCAGACAGAGAAACAGAATCCCTTTTTGCCTTTGGCTCAGATCTTTGTCACTCATTACTGCAATACGCTCTCGTGCTCTTTATACATTACATATTATAATTATAGTGATACAAACCTGAATCCTGCTTCTGAGACATTCTGTGAAATAGCAGAAGCTGTAAACCCATTGAGAAACTCTGAATCCTCTGCATCTGCGTAAGGCTTGCTCTTATTGAACTTGATTATTTTTGCTACAAACAAAGTTATGGTTTTTATTGAGCATGTGTTTTTACAAGGAAAAATAAATTCAATTTGTTAATATTTCAAATTTGTTGAGCAGCTTTCCAAATTTATGCTTCAGGGTTAGTGCTAATGTTACGGCATACATTTTGTGCATTTCTTTCAAGAAAAGCACTTTTCTATTTGAAAAATGGATTTTTGGGGAGTACTAGTTTTTACAACAATATTTTTTTTCTAACTTGTGTTAAAGCAGTTCAAAATGAAAACTGGAGTGAGTATTCCAAGGAGTAGCATAAATAAAAAGAAGTAACATATAAAAGTAAATCAAAGGTGAAAATAGACAGTCATAATAGGATTGAAATGGACTAGTGACCAGTACATTGCTTTAGGTCCCTGCTCCATCTTATATGATTGATTTTAATTCAAATGTCAATCAAATATTGACCAAAAAAGGTGTTAAAATTATGCTAATTAATCTGAATATTTTGGAGCATGGAAACGTGCTACATGTTTCAATTCCATTTATATTCTGACATACTATTTTATTTGTTTTTTAATAATGAATTCATACTCTAAGTATTCTAAATCATTTTTCTTCATTAATTGGTCAGAGTACATATAATTGTAAATGTGAATTAATTTTAATTAAAGTACAAATAGAGGTTTTGCATCTGACACTAACCTAGATACCACATTATTGCAGGGATTATAACCACAGTTTCCAGTACAAATACTATTTGAAGAATATTCATTAATGTTAAACCAGACCAGTCATTTTGATGGCCAAGGACTGCAGTTATTACCAGTAAGATTGAATTCCCTGGAAAACAACAAACAATATAAAACACTGTTAGTATTAATACCTTTTGCTCTTCATTAACAGCACTGAAACATTCATTCAAATAAAAGAACAGTGTCGTTAGAGCAGGAAGCAGCAGAACGTAATCAATTATCTTTCCTGTCTAAATTTCCACATAATTTTGCTTTTTTTTGGTGCATTGTATTCCATATGCCAGCTGCCATGTAAAGCACCAAAGCACACAAAAATGTGGCTGGAAGGCCTTAGAACTAGATAGATCAGGTTGAGTTTATTCAATATAAAGTGGATAGGGTCTTAGACAAAGCCCTAAAGCTAATTAAAGCATATGGTAGTATTAAATCTTTTGTGTTTCATATGATAATTGTTCACTAAGTACATTGGTCGCTGTTGGTTGCTAGTGTTGACATTCACTAGCATCTTGTTCACTGATATCTTTTTAAAGCCCGCAAGTAAGGTTCGTACTAGTGTGGGCTGCGTCGGTGTGTCTATAGAAACAGTTGTAAAATATACACTATTAGTTAAATTAGACACCGTAAAGTGATGATGGTGATACTGACATTTCGGGCATTATTCTTTTGTTGGAGTAATTCATAATATCATATTACTCTGATGAATCACTAACATCAGAAACTTCAGTATCACCATCATCAGTGTCTAATTAACCTATATTTCTCAACTAATTATCTTAGTTAATACTGACAGTGAAACCCGGCCTCTATACCAGACCCCCAATATACTGAACTACCATACAGTGAAACCCCTCTATACCGGACCCCCAATATACCGAACTACCATACAGTGAAATCCCTCTATACCAGACCCCCAAAATACTGAACTACCATACAGTGAAATCCCTCTATACCGGACCCCCAATATACCGAACTACCATACAGTGAAATCCCTCTATACCGGACCCCCAATATACCGAACTACCATACAGTGAAATCCCTATATACCGGACCCCCAATATACCGAACTACCATACAGTGAAACCCGGCCTCTATACCGGACCCCCAATATACCCAACTACCATACAGTGAAATCCCTCTATACCGGACCCCCAATATACCGAACTACCATACAGTGAAACTCCTCTATACCGGACCCCCAATATACTGAACTACCATACAGTGAAATCCCTCTATACCGGACCCCCAATATACTGAACTACCATACAGTGAAACCCCTCTATACCGGACCCCCAATATACCGAACTACCATACAGTGAAACCCCTCTATACCGGACCCCCAATATACCGAACTACCATACAGTGAAATCCCTCTATACCGGTCGACCCTCAATATACCGAACTACTCTTCAAATCGAACAACTTTTTTTGGTCCAGAATTCAACTTTTTGCAATATCTCTTGTAAAATTATCCTTCTCCAAACCGGACATTTTCTTTGGTCCCAGTACTGTCCAGAAAAGAGGGGTTCCACTGCACATGATTTTTCTACGTACCTAAGTTCATGACATTGTATGGAAGTCTTCTGATGTCTTTTGTATCTCTAAACAGCTGTAAATATCCCAATCCTTGAGAAATATGATGGGCACGTTGCAGATATCTATCAGCTACCAAGACAATCAACCATAAAGCAACGTGCAGAATAAGGAAGAAATGATAGAGAGGGTATGTTTCTGTAAACCAAGTGACGTCCTTACTTTGAACCACAAACAAACCAATAATATATCCAATCTGTAGAGAACAGAGAAATCAGAATTGCAGCTGACAGACATTTCTTTTAGCATTATTTTGTGTCTGTGAACTGATCTTTCATCTCCTTTGAGGTTAGTTATCACTGTCACCATTTTCCAATTGTCAATATATTTTATCGACTTGTTACAGATGATTAAATGTGTGGACAATCTTGCATCATTTGAGACCTATTTCCATGGCAGTTGAATGACCCAAGGAACACCTGGATGAACGACTCCAGGCACTAACTCTTGAGCAAACGCAAGCCATAGTAGCTGTGTTAAGTGAATTGAATTTTACAATAACAACGTATTGTTACAATGTTAGTTTAACTTTTCCATTACAATTGCTTTCAAATTCTAACTACCGGTAGTTTGTCTAAGTAAATAGAATAGCATAATGCTAGTCAAGGCAGAGCGTTATACCTCATTTATTTAAGATCATCTGATGCATTATGTCACACTTACAAATAATATAATTAGAATAATTCCAACCCAAACTGTACGTAGTTTGTGAAACTTAGGTCGAGAGACCAATTCGGCATGAATTGATGTGACTTCTTGCGACATATCTAGACCACTAACTTGACCATTGACTGACGCTGGTGTGGTATTCTCGTTATCAAAGAAATAACCCTGAAGTAAACATATTCAAAGCCTTTAGCAATAAAAGAATAAATAGACATATAAACAGTATGATTGTGCTAGGTTATTGACTAAACACTAAGCTAATGCAACATTTGTTCTGAAACCATGACTTAAATGTCTAAACAAAAATAAGAATTGGCATAAAAAATTTTCAGGTTTATGTGTTTTAGTGTAGATGGAAAGCCTAACTGGATCACAAATGTGGCATTTCTAAATTTATCTGGGTTGGTGTGTAAGTAATCTGACATGATCTTATGTTATTAATAATATCAAGTTATTGATTCTGTAAGTTTAACAATGATACATGAAATTACCACAACAGTTAAAAAAAGATTTTAATTTAAATCACAGTAAACACATTATTTAGTCCTTAGTTGAAGAAGTCACTGACTCAGACAAAAGACTAAAATCCAAAATGTCAGTAAGGAATGACTGGCAGGGTACTGGCAGGTCAGAAACAACAACACATTTTATGAAGTTGAATTTGCAATGCAATGATTTTGGCTGTAAATATTTATAAGCTATGGCACTGCAATGGTTGTATCTAACTTGTACACCATTGTGCACAATGAACATAAAGTAAAAGTACTAAGTTGTTGGCATCACAAAAAAACTTTCTTCAGAAATTTTGGGTTTTGATTGATTTAACAATTAAACCAAAAACAGTTTTCTGTGTTAAGATAAATACAATGAAAAAAACTTAGTGCCATACGATATACTAGTGAAAACGTTTTACAAATGACAGCAGACAATATCAATGTGATATTTGACAGAATAGAAATATGATCAATGAGTTTCAAAATCGAAACACTCGACATAAAACGACTGTTTGAATATACTAATAATTTTGCTCAAAGTTTATGTCATTGAGGATTGATGTTTACCAATAAACATTAGCATCTTATTATAATAACAGAGTCTTTTTTATTCAGTAAAAAAATAACCAAAGGACGAAACGAAAAATGAGAAATTGTCAGAGAAACGACAGAAAGATGCAAAGTCATTCGTACAAGAAAAATATGAGTTTTTTATGTGTTTTGTCAGAAACACATTAGTTTTGTTGATTGAAGAAATAGCTTACTTACACCTTGTCCTTGTTCCACGCTTAAACTGACCATAACTAACTGTTAAACGTGAAACAACAGCTCCAATCCTCAGACTCCATGCTTTCACGGAAAATAACACTGTCCTTCGGTCACGAGACTTGCTGTTCTCAAATGCTTTGTTCGGGGTTCCTCTGGCTACACCATCCTCTCCCACTAACCAGCTACCCCTGCACTAACCCTAAGTAGCTCAATAAAAACTTTAATTTCCAATTTTTCTTATTCAAATAAAAAGTTGAACTGAATCTTGTTATTCTTAAATTCATTATTAGATATGATTTTTTTGAATATTCTCTTTGAAATCAATGTCTGACAAAAACCTTCACTCTTGAGAATATATGGGCACAAAAACTAACAGTCCCCTCCCCTGTCACATCATAAACAAACAAATTCCTGCGCCAGTTGGCTTCCTGTGGTATTGTTTTCACTGTGCAAAATGGTTGGAGCAGTGCAAATTTCTTCGCGCGTTGCTGTCCTTGGAGGAGGTATTTCTGGCCTGTCTGCTGCGTATTTTCTAGCTAAAAAGCATTCAGATCCTAGCAAGATAACTCTTGTGGAAGGCAGCGGTCGTTTCGGTGGATGGGTGCATTCTTTTCGAGCTGATAATGGCGCCATTTTTGAGCAGGGTCCGAGAAGTCTTCGTCCTTCAGGGCCTGCCGGTTCTACTACACTGAAGCTAGTAAGTAAAACAACCTCAATACCATCCGTCTTCTTGCTATTTATTCCTTACTTTATGTTATTGAATTTTATGATAATGACATTAACTTTTTGACGTAACTTGTGTGCGTGTTACGTAATGCAGTTATAAGAAGAAGTTTGAGTATAAACGCTAAAACTAAGTTTATATGCAACAATAAAGTCCAAATACGAAATGTGTGCTAGAGTTATCACTATTTACTCTAATACAACAACTGAGTACACTAATTTGTGTCTTGAGTTATATACGCTAGATTGTGGCCTAGATTGTGTGACGTCAGGGCCGTAACCAGAAGTTTTACAAGGGGGGTGCACATAAAAAAATCATGGGACCACTGGTGGTTTTTTATAGCCTTTTTTATTAGTAGCTGTCATATTTTTCAAAAGCCGTTGTGCTTTTCAAAAACCCACAAAAAGCCGTACATCACATACAATTTGCTGCTCTCCTCATTGCACTTTACAGTTGTTATGAATGACTTTGTTCTTTGTATTTCTGGTGATTATTATAGTTTTGTGCTCTTGATTCCAATTCTAAAAAAAAGAAATTCTTGTAATAAAATAAATGGAGATGGACCGGAGCGGACCTTTTTACTTTTCTTGGGGGGTGCATGTGCACCCTGTGCACCCCCTTTTGATATGGCCCTGGACATTATACTTGGACATTGACATCACAAATAATGATTATACAAGAGTTGTCACTATTTGGTTGTAAATAGCATTATTAATGGTATTTATTTAGCACACATTTTGTATTTGAGGAATAAAATGTATTTTTAATTTCTTTTTATACTTTCAGGCATCAGAATTAGGGCTTGGAGATCAGATAATCCCCATAGCATCCAGTCATGTTGGAGCACAAAATAGGTTCATCTACAGCAAGGGTAAAATCCACAAACTACCCAACAGCATTTTATCCATTGTCAAAAAACAATCACTGTATTCACAGTCGCTTTTACCAACTATTTTGAAAGAACCCTTTGTGAAGAAAAAAACTGATGACAGCGATGAATCAGTTTATGAATTCTTCTGTAGAAGATTGAATAAAGATGTAAGTATACTACAGTCTATGATATACCGTATGCTCTGATTGGTCAACGCGGGTGCTTTGTGAGATCACAAACTCCACAACTATTTTTGTCTTGCTTCTACTTTGTCAATTTGTGTTTTACCCAGGGGGGGACTACGGGATAAACAATCGGGGAACCTTGTCAGAATTTTTCAAAAACACCCCTAAAAGATACCTGACGTTCTTCAATTAAAGGGCATGGCTTTGCAAATTTTTCATTTTTTAAAGATACTAAAATCAGGAATTTCAATGCTGTTCAAACCCTAAAAGATACCAAATCACTGATTTTTACCCCAGGCCTAAAAGATACGACAACCCTCCCTGATCGCTTACCATCGGCATCCCCCCCGGGTATTTTATAAAAAGGAATAAAAAACTTGCTGTGCTTTATCAAGAAATAAAGTACTTGGGGATAGCCAAAACACTTGATAAGTGCGAGAAACTTCTTGCTTCTCTAGAACTTGTCTCTTGTTCTGCTTTAGCTTTTCTCAACAAAGCACACGTCATATGTTGTAATGAAGATATCTAGAGATATAATTTGAAGGGGTTTTCCCTTGTAGATTCCAGTAGGGGTTGATAATATTGTAATATAATATAATTAGATATAATCAGTATTTTCCCAAACATCACCGCCTCAGGGCCAGTTGCATATTTAACCCTGGATAGCCCTATCCAGCTGATAAATCCCTATCCAGCTGATAAATCCTGAAGAAATTCTTTGGAGTGGATAATATCTATCCAGTGGATAACTTTATTCGTTGTTCAATTGGCTGCCGGGACCTATCCCTGGTTGTGATCGGGAATAAAGACTCAAAATCACAAACATGAATCAAAAGGCTGGGATTGAGATCAAATATATTAGAGCTCATGGATCAGTAGCTTCAGATTTAGGATCAAGGTCTTATTTGAAAGTAGCTCTGATTTTTAGAAATACTGTTAATTGTGTGGTCTAGTGTTTTGTCAAATTTGCTGAGAAAGCCATCTTCACTGAGTACAAGAGATGGCAATGACAGCCTTTGGTACTTATGAGAATTCCTTTTTTGATATTATTGTTGCAAATGTCTTTCTGTCAAAGGTATTTTAAGAATACACAACACCAAATGAAAAATGTCCCTGTGTTTATTTCTAGGTTGCAGAGTATATAGCAGACCCTATGTGTCGTGGAATCTTTGCAGGGGATGCTAGACTACTAAGTGTTAGGTCTGCTTTATCACCTGTCTACGAGATGGAAAAAGAACATGGATCTATTGTCAAGGCAGCCCTTCGATCAGGAAAAACAAGTAAGTTTTACAGTTATTAGAGTCGTTTACCTATGAGCGAGAAATGGTATGGTTTCAAAATAATACTGCTAGGATACTGTAAATGATTCAAATGTTTACTTAGAAACAAGAGCTATGATATGGTACAGTTTTCCACTCATATGAAAGCAGCTCTAAAAAGTGCGAAGTCTTGTTGTGTAATTAGCATTTGGGAGGATCTCAGTCAAAGTAAATTACCAATGCATGGCTCGAAACAACAGCGCTGCTTGAGATACATACTAGGTCAAGATGACCTTTCAAATGTATTTTTCGTTGGGTTGTTAACCATTTTTGAAAGGCCAAAATTTGTACAGTAATTCTTTTTTATTGTTATTTTAACATCTACAAAATAAGTTCTTTGCCCTCTAAAATATGGAGATCAAATTGTCCTTTCAAAAGTGAAGAAGCAAATTTGAAGCCCCTTGACATGGCCTTATTTTGAGCTCGATTACCGGTAACTCAAATTAAGTGGAGTTCCATTACATTGTAGAATATTATGCTATAGGATGAAATCTGATTGGCTGGGTGAGAGTAATCTTGGGCACCCTGGGAATGATCCCTGGCAGTTTACAATAAAGAACCTCTTTTTATCAGTTTGTTTATATTTCCACAGCACCAGACCCTAACCCACTAGTCCAACGGTCCATCAACGAGAAATGGAGCATATGGTCATTACGTGGAGGTCTACAAACATTCACAAATAAACTACACGAATCACTGGTAAAAATGGGAGTACAAATACAACAAGACACGCCATGTAATGATATTGACTTCAAACCTGATGGAACTGTTGTTCTGCATACTGGGAAACAACAGTTAGTGTGTGACCATGTTATTTGTAGTTTATCTGCCGACAGTGTTGCTAGTTTATTGGGTAATGCACATGGGATGTTGAAGGAGTATTTAAATAGTATTCAAATGGTGTCAGTTGGTCTTGTCAACCTAGAATACAAAGGCAATGTGATCAAGAATGGTGGATTTGGTGTTCTTGTACCATCGTCAGAACCTATCAATGTACTGGGGGTTATTTATGATTCCTGTGTCTTTCCCCAACATGACAGTGAACCAGAGGACACTAGTAGATTGACTGTGAGTACTATTTTATCTTACTATTTTATCCCATCCAATCCCATTACATTCCGTGCTACCCTACCCTATCTTTCTCTGTCTATTCAATTGAGTATTGGTGGCTGGGCAGTAGCTGGCCTTTCATTCTCCCATCTGAGTTCACATGTAAACACCCAAACGAAGAAAAAAAGGCAGCCTGTAAATTTGTACTTTTATGAGTGAAATTTAGTAGGACATTTATACGTGTAATCCATAGTGACAGAATAATGTCAATATGTGCAACCCCAAATCACAAGTACAACTCACTTGGTTTTTTTATTTTATTTTTAGGTTATGATGGGCGGTCAGTGGTTTAAAGAACATTTAGGAAACCAGGAAACTTTAACACCAGACTCTCTTACTGACATTGCTGTCCAAGGTGTTGGTAAAATACTTGGCATCACACAAGAACCACAGCAAACAATGGCCTCTGTCAAACACAACTGTATTCCACAGTATAACATTGGACATAGTAACAGGGTTGATATGATATTCAACTATATCCAGAAGAACAAACTACCATTGACTCTGATTGGATCATCCTATAAGGGTGTTTCTGTTAATGATTGTGTTTTCAATGCATTGAAGGGAGTCGAGATGATAGATATGTAGCCAGGCAGGCAGGTAGGTGTATAGATATTTTTGTATGATTGTAGTGTAGGGCAGTTGAAAGTATTACCCATAGCAGAGTTCTCATAACATCTTTTGTTATCTATGAATCTTGAAAACAATAATTAATAAAGAAACATCAATCCATTTATCAATCAATCAACCATTTGACTCAATTCCACCAATTAGACAGTCAATCCTTTGGTTGATTCATGATTAGTTTATTGATTGATTGGTTGACTGACTGATTGGTTTATTGATTCATTGACAGATTGATTGATCCACTGATTAGTTTGTTGATTGCTTAGCTGATTGGTCAATAGATTGGTTGATTGATTGGCAGATTGATTGACTGACTGATTGATTAATTGACCAATTGATTGGACTGATGTATTGATGTATTGATTGATTGGGGGACTGACAGATTGATCGATTGATTGACTGATTGATTAATTGGCTGATTGATTGGTGAATTTTAGTAGCTTGAAAGTTTTCATTTGTTTTCCAACTACAGAATTGAAGGGTTCAGAGCGAAAACGGCGTAAGTGCATTTTAGGATAATTTTTTCGAATTTTCAAATTGTCACCAAATCAATCAAAAAAGGCATCTAATGACTTATTTTGGTCTAAAAATAAACATCTATTTTTTTCCGAAGAACTTGTCCGAAAAAGGTGTAATTCGGCCCGTAGTTTCGCTTTGCTTGACAACCGTTCACTCTTGCGTGAAAAGCACAAATTTGTATAGGACGATAAAAATAGCCGAGTGAATATGCATAAGTACAAATCATAGAGTGCGCGCACTAAATAAATAGCACTAAACAGTGCTATTTTATGCTAATTCTATTTTTTTTTTTTTTTTTTTTTTTAATAAGCGCTATTTAGTAATCTCGACATCAGTGTTCATGCGGACAAATAAACCTATTAATATATATGTATTTTTTGGCTAAAAACTTGGCCTTCGAGCAAAAAGTTTAATATCCTAAGAAAATTCAGTCCTTCTAATCTTATGCAAGTTTTTCAAGTTTTACTTCATTCTACTTACACCGCTAAATCACTAACATTTATTATTATTAACATTTATTATTATTTTGATAAATATAAGCTAATTAACAATAATTTCTAGACACTCCATCTGCAAATAGCATGAGTACTAATCTAGGCAGATGGAGTGTCCCTGTATGTTTATATATATAATTACACTTCTTTCTATGTTTTAAGGAATCTGATTATTTACAAAATTTTTGTTCTAGCGCCACTATAGTGAGAAAATAATAATAAATATAATAGACTAAGTAATCATCATAATAGTAGACTTAGATAAAGCAAAAAAGAAAAAAAGATGGAAAAAAGAAAGAAAGAAAGACAGGCATCAAGAAAAAGCATCTACTAGCTTTTCAGACTCTTGATAGGTTCCATTTTTATTTACATATAACAAAAGTTGATTTTTTACTTTCTTTTTAAATGTTTTCTTTGATAGTGATTTGATATCTTGTGGAATGGCATTCCACAGCCTTACACCAAATCGAGAGAATGATTTGTATTGAATATTTAGTCTAGAATGTTGACAATACATGTTTTTATTTCTTGCAGCTCTTGTGTTATAGGTATGTTGATCAGCGACATAACTAAACAGATCACAAATGTTAATTGGGGCCTTTTTTACATGCACGTCATGCATCAAGCCTGCAATAGTTTCAGTAAAGAGGACATTTATTGGTGAAATATTGGATGAATAAAACAATGGAATTGCACTATCCCGAAAATCAGCGAAGTAAATAAATCTGAGAGCACGTTTTTGTAATTTGAGTACCTTGTCGAGATGGCATTTTGCAGCCTGTCCCCAAGCACTCAAACCATATGAAATATACGGTAATATCAAGAAGTTGTAAAGTGTTAGTAGAATCTTGCGTGGTACATAATGTCTTAATTTGGCTATAATTCCAACAGTCTTACTAATTTTTGAACAAATAAGATTAATATGAAATTTCCATGAAAGATGTTCATCGAAGTAAATTCCAAGATATTTTACGTAGGATTTATGTTCAAGTGGAACAAAGGCATTAAATTTATTGTCAAAAAACTTAATAGATATGTTACGGGAAAGTCGTTTCTGATATGGCCTAAAAATTAGATAGTTAGACTTTTTGGTATTAAGCGTTAATTTATTTACAGTAAGCCAGTCATAAAGCTTTACTAACTCATTATTTACTGTGAGTTCAAGAGTTTTTAAGTTTTTGTGTGAATATAATAAATTAGTATCATCAGCGAATAAAGTCACTTTAAATTCTTTTGATACTTTATAAATATCGTTCATATATAATAAAAAAAGTAAAGGGCCAAGAACAGAGCCCTGAGGCACTCCTATTCCACATTCTATACGGTCCGAAATAAAATTGCCAATTTTAGTCGATTGCATTCTATTATAAAGATAAGACTTAAACCAATCATGAACAATCCCTCTGATACCATATATGTATAGTTTATCCAGCAATATCTTATGGTCAACAGTGTCAAAAGCTTTCATTAAATCGATAAATATCGCGCAAGTAAATTGCTTATGATCCATATTCAATTGTATTGTACTCAAGATATCTTGTATCGCGTGTTCGGTTGAATGGGAGGAACGAAAACCATATTGGCCATGATAAAGCAAATCCTCTTTTTCTATGAATTCAATCAACCTTTTATAAACCAGTTTTTCAAAAATACGATTAAAAACAGATAGTAATGAGATGGGTCTGTAATTTGTTGGATCTGTGTCATCGTCAGATTTAAAAATTGCTGTAATCTTTGATATTTTCAATTTTGACGGATATTTAGCATCAGTAAATGATCGATTAATTAGATGTGCTAGCGGAATACTAAGCGAATAATTTGCAGATTTTAATATTTTTATTGGCACTGAATACAAACCATAGCTCTTTTTGCAAGATAAACTATTAATTTCTTCTTCGATTTCTGCTGGAGTCACAGGTCTAAGAAAGAACGAATTACAAACCGATACATCATTTAGATAATATTTGGGAGAGATGTTACTAAGGGGTACTTTGTTAGCAAGATTCATACCAACAGTTGAAAAATGTCTGTTCATAATGTTAGGTAGTTTTTTGGGGTCATTCACAACAGATCCTCGATTTGAATAATCCTTAAGGGCAGATATTTGTTTGCGTCCTTTACGTTTATTAATGAGTAAATTGATCTCATCCCATGTTTTTTTCATGTTAGTCCTATTATTATCGAAATACCTTTGTAGATAATCTCTTTTACTGATACGTATAAGTCGAGTTATAGAGTTCCGATATTGCTTATACTTATTTTTATTTCCATTAATTAGAAATTTATTTTTTATCTTGATAGATTTTCTTATTCCTCGAGTAATCCAAGGCTTAGAAAACTGTTTGTTTTTCTTTTTAGATATAGTTTTCAATGGTACATGTTTATCAATTAGCTTGTTTAGTTTCCTGTAAAAGCATGAAAATTCTTGATCTATATCGCGATCATCCCCTATTACAATGGTGGTTTGGACAGCTTCGTTAAAGCTGCTTGATGAAAATGTTGAGTAATCTCTAATTTTTGTTTTCTTTGACTGAATGTTGGGCTTAATGGAAGACGTGATGCAAAATTGTGTAAAGTGATCACTCACGTCGCTGACCACATTTCCACTACAAATAACATTCTCAGGATTGTTAAGTAATATATTATCAATAAGTGTTGCTGATGTATTGTAAACTCTAGTTGGTTTATCTATTGTTGGAGTAAAAAAATAACTTTGAAGCGATGTCAGAAATTCATATGCAAAGTCACAAGTTTCAGAATTCAGGAGATTTATATTAAAATCGCCTAGAATATATATTGGAAGATTTCGTTGTGTAATCTTATCTAATGTTTCGTTAAAATATTCTAGAAAACTCTCAGGAGAGTTGTGCTGACGGTAAATAATACCGCAAATTAATTTTTTCTTTTTAGGTAAATGAATTTCTATCCAAAGAGCCTGAAAAGCACGTGAAGATTTTTGTTCTAAAATAGAATACTGAAGATTATCTTTTATGTATAGACACACCCCTCACTACGAACATGCCTATTTCGAACTACACGTGTTTTTGACAAAAATACCACTGCAATGCATTCTGGGAAATCAACAAGATTTTCGGCAGCCGACATAGCATCCCCACATTTCAAGTTTTTTTTATAAGTCTAACGCTACCTTGGAATTCTGCCTAAATTTCAGGCTTGTTGTGTTCTTTGATCGCCAAAACTTGCAAAAATACCCGCGGCAGTCCGAGAATTTGCCTCTAAAACAGTCTTTAAGTGATGAGTTCTTCAACGGTCGCCAAGATTCACGAGTGCGAAAAAAACACTAATTTTTACTCGAAATCATCTCACCTGCTTGATTTCTTTCAAACAGTAGACTCATCACAACTAGAAAGCTTAATGATGCTTTTCCAGAAGCGTTTAGAGGCAAAATAATAGCAAAAAACAACGACAAAATCGCAAATGATGCGACTTTGTCCACAGGCAGCCCAAGCAATCTACTTGAATTCTTTTCAAAATGGCGGTTCATTGGAAGTACGCGAGTTCGAATCCCACGCTGGGAGACTTGAAGAAAAAAATTCTTTTCTTATCACTTGATTTTTAAACCATATTTGTCTTACTATTTTTACTTTTTATTTTTCAATAAATGGATTTTTTTCATTCATGTTTTGTATTTTTTTCCCTTTATTACATATATTACTAGAAGGCAGGAAACTACGATACACACTACCCCTTCTTCAACGGCAAAAAAATACTCCAAAATCAACAAAAATGGCACAAAAACTACATCAGCATAGAAGCTCAATAAACAAGCTTTCAATAAATTGCACTTTACAACAATTACTTACGAGAAAATAATCAAAATTTTGCCATTTTCTTGCAAAATTCGACTGATTTTTCGATGAGCCGAAGCGTGGTTGTTAGCGAGTGGACATCACGTGACCTCTTATAACGAACTCTGATCTGATTGGTCAAGGGTTACCATGGTGCAGTACAAAAACATTTTCCTCGGGGGAGGTGTGCACAAAAAACATATGGATTTGGCGGACTCCATGCAACTACTTCGGTACAGTAAAAGAGCAGGGCTGTCAACCCCCGGCCGTTTCTGATCTTGAGATCGCCATGATGTCCGCCATTTTGTTTTCCCATTGTAATTTTCCGAAGCAAAAAAAAAAAAAAAAACGTTCTACGCATCTTTCTATTCATAATCTACAGATTCCAGCGTATATTTACCTTCTATAAAGAGGAAATCACGTTAAATAAACAGGAAAATCGATTTTTCGCATTTACCCGGGAGATTTGGCAATGAAATCTTGAGACCGGGAGATTTGTCCCAAAATCTGGAGACTCCCGGGTTATCCGGGAGAGTTGACAGCCCTGAAAGAGGTTTACATGACATCCTTCTAAAAACCTCTAAAGAACTAAAAAAAAAGCAAAATAATTTGAAATACATCTGCAGAGTATCGTACTGCAAGTCCGTAAAATCTGTTTGTCAAAAAACATCGTGTCGAAAACGGCAAGAGATTACCGATCGGCTTGAAGTTGCTCTATGTTGATATTCTTTTAAAATGGTTCAGCTGATTTCATAACTTCGAAAGTTACCATCAATATAGTTCTTGATAACTATTTCCAAATTCGTACCGTCAATCTACAAATGTTCTGTGAATAATCCACCATCGAGCCGATCTAGAGCGATGAAAGCGCTTTGGAAATATCAGATTGTTTGGTTAGGCACTCCTCCCCTCGAGGGAATTTTTGGTACTGTGAAGTCACGTGATGTCCACTCGCTAACAACCACGCTTCGGCTCATCGAAAAATCAGTCGAATTTTGCAAGAAAATGGCAAAATTTTGATTATTTTCTCGTAAGTAATTGTTGTAAAGTGCAATTTATTGAAAGCTTGTGTATTAAGCTTCTATGCTGATGTAGTTTTTGTGCCATTTTTGTTGATTTTGGAGTATTTTTTTGCCGTTGAAGAAGGGGTAGTGTGTATCGTAGTTTCCTGCCTTCTAGTATTAATATATGTAATAAAGGGAAAAAAATACAAAACATGAATGAAAAAATCCATTTATTGAAAAATAAAAAGTAAAAATAGTAAGACAAATATGGTTTAAAAATCAAGTGATAAGAAAAGAATTTTTTTCTTCAAGTCTCCCAGCGTGGGATTCGAACTCGCGTACTTCCAATGAACCGCCATTTTGAAAAGAAGACAAGTAGATTGCTTGGGCTGCCTGTGCTTTGTCGAAGTCCTGATTAGACTGAAAACCAGTTTCAAGTTACGTGTTAAACATGTTTACCAGTTTCATGCCTCCCCAGTAGCACAAAAACACAGGAGTCTTGATCGAAGCCAAAACGAAACTACCCTAGACGAGCATAAGGTTTGTACGACTCAAAAAACCCCTAAAATCGCCAAAAAATGTCATTTTTCTGACAATTTCTTCGGAAAAAAATAGAAGATGTTTGTTTTTAGACCAAATGGAATTGTTAGATGCCTTTTTTTGATTGATTTGATGACAATTCGAAAATTTGAAAAAATTATCCTAAAATGCACTTACGCCGTTTTCGCTCTGAACACTTCAATTGTTTTAATTTAGCAAAAACCATTTTCCCGTTATTTAGTTTTGTAGTTTGGATTGTTTTCTGTGCTAATATAAGCTAGGTCATCATACTCAAATCCATATACAATATTTTTTTATTTTTCATTAACAAAAACAAAATCTTTGACAGAGTCTTTGAAATATAGTCCGCCCATGAGCTTTGTGGGCAGTTGATGGTTTTTTAATTCCCTTAACCTGCAAGATCACAGGTGCAGTTGATATTATTGATTGATTGGATGTGATTACTATATAATACACATTCAAAATAATATTTCTTCGACCTTTTCATGAAAGCCAACTCTAAGTCAGTTCAATTATGTTGTGAATTACAACAACGAGCTACAATATTATTGTACAAATATAGATGAATCGTGATATCATGACTTTAAATTTTCCATTATATTGTAAGTTATTAAGAAAATGCTATTCCACAAAATATAAAATCATCCAAAAAAAACGTTTAAAGTACTGTTTAATAAATGAGCAGGAGTGTTTTATCAGGTTTAAAAGCCCAAGCGTAGCGTATTGTATTACATAGCATAGCTGGGTCTTTTAGACCTAGTAAAACTGACTGGTGGCCCTTTGATCATGCGCAGAATTGCTGATGTGTATCGAATATGCTTCCCACATTTGACTCTGGTGCTTGAGAGTTCAAGGCGAACAAGCTTTCTTAACTAACAGGTTCAATTCCTTGGACCATTTTGGTCACATGATTGAACAGAGGTTGCTTCGTACCATGCAAAGTAATCTCATTACTATTCAATAATTGTACCTTTATATAAAGACTCTAGAGTGTTTAATAAAGATTCATTGAATACAAATGAGAGTATTTTATGGGTTTAAAACCTCATGCATGTGACCAAAATTGGACCACGGATTGGACTTGAATTATTAATGAGTTTTTGAAAAGAAAATTAAAACACAACTACTGCAGCACTGTAAGCTACCCAGAGCCTGAAAAGCTAATAAATGCTTTTCTTTCACCATGTTAAATTGTGATTAATACATTAAACTAGTTTATACTTTTTTGTAAAAGTACTAAGTAAGTTAAATCTCGACTAGTAATGTTAATATATATATGTATTTGTTATTAGGTAACAAGATGGTTTCGAGTTCAATTTGGAATTAATTTGTACAAGTTTGTTTTTCAAAGAGTCCATAATTGCATGAGCCCTTATTTGCACTGGTATTACAAATTTCTGCACTGGTATTACAGCTTTCTGCACTGGTGTTACAGCTTTCTGCACTGGTGTTACAGCTGAACTGCACCGCTCTCGTACAATCAGAATCGAGGACTTTTTGCAAGTATATTATTACATTATAATAAAGCATTATAATTTGAAACTTCTTCATTTTTTTTAACATTACAATCACTTCATCTGCCTTGATTAGAGGTTAGAGGATCTTTATTTTAATAATAACGAACGCCTGCACATAATTATTATTAGTTATTTCAATTTTTTAGCTATTTTATCTTTTTTAATTATTTATTTGCTTTGTTTAATTGTTTAGTTATTTATTTATTTATTTATTTATTTATTTATTTATTTATTTATTATATATATATTACTTAATTCAATTATTTATTTATTTATTCAAATATTTCCAATTATTTATATTTTGTTCATGTAGTTATTTCAATATTTAATTATTCATAGTTTTATTCATTATTTTACATATTTATTAATTCAACTTAATTGTTGTTTATTTCTATTTTTCGATCATAACTGTGCGCGCGCATGTAATTCCGTTTTCTTTGGATTGCTTTCGCATCCTCCTTTTAAATCTATTGGTTGTTTGTAAAATAACGCGTTCTTACACTATGTAGTTGTAACAAATTGTTAACACATTCATTTTGCCCTGAAGATGCGCAATTAGCGCGAAAGCTTGGCTCAAAATAAAACGTGGAAGAAACAACTATTTGACTATATAATGATGCCCACGTACCAACCAATTTTAGAAATTCTTAATCATTTATTTTGTTTTGGGGAAAATTTACGGTGTCAAAAAAACTCAAAAACGCAAGCCACAGGAAGCCCATTTTGAAAAAAACTTCTATTTGTAATGCATTCGTAACAATATAGCTCCCGTCATGCCAAGCTATAAAAATGAATTTTCCTTATTCTCAAGGATTTTGATTTCCAGCAGCAAGCAAAGACAATTGACACAAAATTGATTTACAAGTCAGCACTTCAGGAATAATATTAGAGTGCACACACTAAAAGTGTGCAACATAAATACCTTTAAATAGTGCTATTTTATTCTAATTCTATTGTTTTCTTTTGTTTAATTGGTGCTATTTAACACTAAATAGTGACAACTGTTACACACATTTAGTGTTTGCACGCTCCCTAGCTTGAGAACTACTGTTCATCAATGCGACCTGTGTAGAATTTAGATCAATGAGTAGATACACATTACGAACGCAACTCGTACAGCTTTATTACACCTGTGACTACTGATACACTTGTAGGTGTTATTACACTTGTAGTTGAACTTATTGCTGTTGTCGTTTTCGGATGTTATTGGAATGTTGTTGTTGTTGCTGTTGCTGGTTCGAAAGCGTGCGCTGTACTAAGTTCAACTGCGCACACCGACCTAAAATCTAGTAGACAGTTGCCTGGCAACCGTAGAAATCTACAACCTGCATCCATGTCAATAAAAACAGCATTCTTAGAACTTTGGTCTGTACAAACACCACAAGCTGATGAACATTCGAGACCGTTCTTTTTACAAGTACATCTGAGAGTAGCACAATCTAATAAGCTCCATGATGGATTCATGAGCCAGTGCCAAGAGAAAATGAGCTAACAGAGCCTATCCCCGGACCCCATCAGGAACCACGCTCTTGCTATTTTTAGAAACCAGGCTATTTTAAGTCTGTTAACAATCCCACTAAAACCCTATTCTTAAGAGAAAGACGACTGAGGAACATGTTAACATATGCAGCATATTCAGTTTTGTTTTGCAAATTAACGCCAGCACAAAATAAAATAGTGCTGCCCCAGCAGATGACAAAAAGTCCTGGTGAAAGAACAAAGGTGGAAAAAAAAGAAATTCTCTAGAGGCGTGGTTAACTAAAAAAAAAAGAATGCTGTATTTAACAGAGACCATGGACTTACTTTTCCTCAGAATTATGTAGCATTAATTAATAAGTAATAGTTTTATTTATGTATTTGTTCAATAATATATCATTTTTCCGTGTTGTTTCAATTATTACTTGTTAATCATTTATTCAATTACGCTTCAATTCGGCACGCATCTTGTACGCGCGCATATTGAACCGTTTTACTTTCAGTGTTGTTTTTTATCTTAGTTACAGTGTCCTATAAGTTTTAATTTATCTCACTCTCGACTTTATTATTCTCAAACCCTGATGATGGAGGATACTCTCCGAAAGCTTGTTTAATAATGTAATTTATTATATGACCGTGAATCTTGGAGTCTGGACACTAGCAAATGGAGCAATCTGATTGGTTATACGCGCTTCCCGACCGGTTAATATCCCCCTGTATTAAGACCGCGGACCGATCGACTGAGTAGCTGTCCTTTTCACGATTGAACAGCTGATTGGTTTTTTTTTACATTTACAAAACATTTTCATGGGAGAAGAGGTCGTTGATGAGAATAAAGACCACAGAAAATCCCAGTCGATGTGTTTTTTATCGTTATTTTTATTTTTTACCGCAATTTTTTGTAGTTTTTCTTTACTAGTTTTTTGTTTACTGTCAAAAAAGTAGTGTTCAATACAATCTATCGTCCGAACTTCACAATAAATCACACAATTTGCACAGAAATATCCAGCTTAAGTCGAGAATGCCTATAACACAAAAAGATCCTTCGTTCTGTAAGCTTTCTTTCTTTCTTTGTCGAGAATTTGATGTTAGAGTGTAAAAAATAGATCCAAAGCCGCCACAAAACGACTGCAAGTAATCGCTAAATCCAAACTAGTAAAACTAGACCAAAACGATCTCATTTCGAAACAAACACAAGTTTAAATTATTAGCGGAGCTCCGCGCGGGCCGAAGGCCCGCGCAAGCGGAGCACCATAATTAAGAAAATATGGTAAACCATCGAGCTCATTTCAAATCGACCACAGGAAGCCCAGAAATTCGTACAACGTACGTACATACATACATACATACATACATACATACGTACGTCCGTGTACACTCACGCGCAAATTTGCTGACCAGTTTTAGTCGGCGCCAAAACATTCATTATTTTTGCAGTTTGATGTAGTTTACTGAAATTTTTCTACAAATTGTATTTCTACACTGCACAAAGAGCATGAAAATGGTAAAGCTAAGCTGACGGCTTGAAGAGATTTGACTGAGAGAGAGAAACAAAGACCACGGCGTGAAAAAGAAAAATAACTACGATTCAAGGATGAAAAGCTACTTCAAAATATTTTCACTGACAAAATGGGTAAAAGTCGCTCATGGGGCTGTTTTTAACCATCCAAATGTGCAGTCATGCAGAGCTGTCATAATTCATTCAAAAGTCATTCAAAGCTGGAGATTTTAAAAGTCGTATTTTCTGGAAGAGTTTATTTCACAAGTTTGTCAGATGGTAAAAAAGGCCGTATTCTCCATGGATTCTTCGTGGCGTTTGCCAGTCATTACTTATCAACTAATCTACTTGTAAAAGTAAAATCGACGGCGACAAAACTTTCATAAAAACAAAAACAAAACAGATATGTTCTGCATTTGCAGCAATTCAAGAGGTGAACAGCAAGACGAACACGACTCACGAAGATAATTTCACTCTGTTCATTCATCAATTTTTACGGGATATTCATAACACGGAGAGCTTTAGGATCAATGCAGATTTATCAACTATTCACGACAAAATAATTTTCATACAAGATGTTTGTCAACAAAGTAGGACTGCCTACGGTGGCTCCAAAGGGACATGGTGATATACCTGCATTTGTCGAGATAAATATCGGGTTAGAAAACAAAAATGCGAGATCGCAAAAATGCGAGATACCAAAAATGCGAGATAGAAAAAATGCGAGATAGCAAAAATGCGAGATAGCAAACATACGAGATAGCAAAAATGCGAGATAGCAAAAATGCGAGTTAGCAAAAATGCGAGATAGAAAAAATGCGAGTTAGCAAAAATGCGAGATAGCAAAAATGCGAGTTAGCAAAAATGCGAGATAGAAAAAATGCGAGTTAGCAAAAATGCGAGATAGAAAAAATGCGAGATACAAAAAATGCGCGAGATAGCAAAATACGAGATAGAAAAATACGAGATAGAAAAATGCGAGTTAGCAAAAATGCGAGATAGCAAAAATTCGAGATAGCAAAAATGCGAGATAACAAAAATGTGAGATAGCAAAAATGCGAGATAACCAAAATAGTCGAGCGGGACTGGGACAAAGTTGTAGCCACGGACGTTTCATCATGGCGGATGTGAAAATAATTGAATGTGTCAATTATTCAAAAGAAGGAAAATAAAATCCCATAGAAATGCAATAAAACTCGATAAAACTCACCTCATAGTACTCGCTGCAAACGATGCAAGACTCCTCGTTTGGGCTTCCTGCGGTCGGCACTTTTGTCATTTTTTGTTTATCTCTCGCATTTTTCTATCTCGCATTTTGCTATTTCGCATTTTTCTATCTCGTATTTTTGCTATCTCGCATTTTTGGTATCTCGCATTTTTGCTATCTCGCATTTTTGCTATCTCGCATTTTTGCTATCTCGCATTTTTGCTATCTCGCATTTTTTGTATCTCACATTTTTGGTATCTCGCATTTTTGCTAACTCGCATTTTTCTATCTCGTATTTTTCTATCTCGCATTTTTGCTATCTCGCATTTTTTCTATCTCGCATTTTTGTTATCTCGCATTTTTGCTATCTCGCATTTTTCTATCTCGTATTTTTCTATCTCGTATTTTGCTATCTCGCATTTTTTGTATCTCGCATTTTTGCTAACTCGCATTTTTTTATCGCGTATTTTTCTAACTCGCATTTTTTCTATCTCGCATTTTGCTATTTCGCATTTTTCTATCTCGTATTTTTGCTATCTCGCATTTTTGGTATCTCGCATTTTTGCTATCTCGCATTTTTGCTATCTCGCATTTTTGCTATCTCGCATTTTTGCTATCTCGCATTTTTTGTATCTCACATTTTTGGTATCTCGCATTTTTGCTAACTCGCATTTTTCTATCTCGTATTTTTCTATCTCGCATTTTTGCTATCTCGCATTTTTTCTATCTCGCATTTTTGTTATCTCGCATTTTTGCTATCTCGCATTTTTCTATCTCGTATTTTTCTATCTCGTATTTTGCTATCTCGCATTTTTTGTATCTCGCATTTTTGCTAACTCGCATTTTTTTATCGCGTATTTTTCTAACTCGCATTTTTTCTATCTCGCATTTTTGCTATCGCAATGTCCCTTTGGAGCCACCGTAACTGCCAGTTCAGGGAGTGGAAGGAAATGCAAATTTACCACAATGTGTGATCGAGCAACACGTGCTTGCCATCGCCGTTCAGTTGAACTTTGTAAACTTTTTAGAGGCCGTGCAAATATTTTTTGCCACTTTTAAAATTCTAAAAACATGAACAAGCTTATCGTAATCGGAACTGAGGACAAAAAGTTCAGTGGAAAAGTGACAGTACAGGACAAGAAACGTGGCGCCGGTATGTTTACATTTTTTGACGATCTTTACTGAATTTCTTTTTTACCATCCACATGAAAGCAGTTTGCAATATTTATATTTACTTCTTTTTGTAAGATATTTCTCCATCGTTGAGTTGTTTATGTGTGTGTGTTTTTTTTATTAGATTCTTGTAATTCTTTGATTTGTTATTGAATGCAATAAAACGCTTGTGTGAATTCGTCATTGTACTCATCTGCAAGTTTAAATTTCAAAAGTTCATACTAGCTAATTTTTAAAAGAGTTACGTAGTATTCACATTTGATGATTAAAAATGCACAACCGTTTTAGATAGCTAGATTACCAATAAGTAATTCATTACACATTTCACCAGAAAAGTGAAAGTTTTGTTGATTTTGATAACATTTTTGCAAACGAGCGAGAAGCGCGCGGGGATTTGTTTACAACTCAAAGAAGCCATATTAGTGCTTTTCTAACTTCTCATTGGACAATCAATTTTAATTGACAGGTGCTATTTTTACCTTGCTTGCATAACAACATAAAGCAAGGAAGCCAAAAATAGGGTCGGATATTTTTCGCATTTTTGTACATATTTCTTGCGTATAATAAAATGTTGTCGCATGCATAAAGATTTGAATATTTCAATTGATTATATGATTATTTGATCATAAAAAGAAAATAACATAGCAAAAAAAAAAAAGAAAATTATTCTCACTTTTTTTGCTTTGTTATTTTCTTTTCATGATTATTTGAATGGATTAATTCATTTATTTGTTTACTTTTTTATCTATAGTCATTTTGATTGATTAATTGATCAACAATTTGATAATTGGTAGTGAATGAACAAATGAATGAATGAATGATTGAATAAATAATTCATTTCATCAAATCGGAGCTCCGCTATTAGGTTTACCTAATTTTTATATTACTGGTAATTGATAGCGGAGCTCCGCGCGGGCCGAAGGCCCGCGCAAGCGGAGCACCATAATTAAGAAAATATGGTAAACCATCGAGCTCATTTCAAATCGACCACAGGAAGCCCAGAAATTCGTACAACGTACGTACGTACATACATACATACATACATACGTACGTCCGTGTACACTCACGCGCAAATTTGCTGACCAGTTTTAGTCGGCGCCAAAACATTCATTATTTTTGCAGTTTGATGTAGTTCACTGAAATTTTTCTACAAAATGTATTTCTACACTGGACAAAGAGCATGAAAATGGTAAAGCTAAGCTGACGGCTTGAAGAGATTTGACTGAGAAAGACAAACAAAGACCGCGGCGTGAAAAAGAAAAATAACTACGATTCAACGATGAAAAGCTACTTCAAAATATTTTTACTGACAAAATGGGTAAAAGTCGCTCGTGGCGCAGTTTTTAACCATCCAAATGTGCAGTCATGCAGAGCTGTCATAATTCATTCAAAAGTCATTCAAAGCAAGAGATTTTTCAAGTCGTATTTTATGGAAGAGTTTATTTCACAAGTTTGTCAGATGGTAGAAAGGCCGTATTCTCCATGGATTCTTCGTGGCGTTTGCCAGTCATTACTTATCAACTAGTCTACTTGTAAAAGTAAAATCGACGGCGACAAAACTTTCATAAAGAAAAAAAAAACAAATACTCGCTGCATTTGCAGCAATTCAAAAGAGGTGAACAGCAAGACGAACACGACTCACGAAGATAATTTCACTCTGTTCATTCATCAATTTTTACGGGATATTCATAACACGGAGAGCTTTAGGATCAATGCAGATTTATCAACTATTCACGACAAAATAATATTCATACAAGATGTTTGTCAAAAAAGTAGGACTGCCAGTTCAGGGAGTTGATGGAAATGCAAATTTAGCACAATGTGTGATCGAGCAACACGAGCTTGCCATCGCCGTTCAATTGAACATTGAAAACTTTTTAGAGGCCGTGCAAATGTTTTTTGTCACTTTTAAAATTCGAAAAACATGAACAAGCTTATTGTAATCAGAACTGAGGACAAAAAGTTCAGTGGAAAAGTGACAGTAGAGGACAAGAAACGTGGCGCCGGTATGTTTACATTTTTTGACGATCTTTAATTGATTTCTTTTTTACCATCCACATGAAAGCAGTTTGCAATATTTATATTTCCTTCTTTTTGTAAAATATTTCTCCATCGTTGAGTTGTTTATGTGTGTGTGTGTGTTTTTTTATTGGATTCTTGTAATTCTTTGATTTGTTATTGAATGCAATAAAACGCTTGTGTGAATTCGTCATTGTACTCATCTGCAAGTTAAAATTTCAAAAGTTCATACTAGCTATTTCTTAAAGAGTTGTGTAGTATTCACATTTGATAATTAAAAATGCACAACCGTTTTAGATAGCTAGATTACCAATAAGTAATTCATTACACATTTCACCAGAAAAGTGGAAGTTTTATTGATTTTGAAAGCATTTTTGCAAACGGGAAAGAGCGTAAAGCGAGAAGCGCGCGGGGATTTGTTTACAACTCAAAGAAGACATGTTGGTGCTCTTCTAACTTCTCATTGGACAATCAATTTTAATTGACAGGTGCTATTTTTACCTTGCATAACAACATAAAGGAAGCCAAAAATATATATAGGGTCGGATATTTTTCGCATTTTTGTACATATTTCTTGCGTATAATAAAATGTTGTCGCATGCATAAAGATTTGAATATTTCAATTGATTATATGATTATTTGATCATAAAAAGAAAATAACATAGCAAAAAAAAAAAAAAAAAAAAAAAAAGAGAAAATTATTCTCACTTTTTTTTTCTATGTTATTTTCTTTTCATGATTATTTGAATGGATTAATTCATTTATTTGTTTACTTTTTTATCGATAGTCATTTTGATTGATTAATTGATCAACAATTTGATAATTGGTAGTGAATGAACAAATGAATGAATGAATGATTGAATGAATAATTCATTTCATCAAATCGGAGCTCCGCTATTAGGCTTACCTAATTTTTATATTAATCGAGAATAGATAGAAATGGCATTCATAAAGTTGATTTTTTTGGTTATTTATTGCGAGAAAACAACAAACAAACAAGTTTGCTTGATCAAAACTATGCCAAACTCAAGGTTTGGGCTTTTCCGACGAAAACGAACAAAAACTACCAACAGAAACGATTTGTCAAATCATGAAAACATTTATTGCATAAAGCTACTTACATTTTCTTAATTTCCATTGATAATTTGTCCATTAACACATTTTTTCTTGAGAAAAACGTCTTGCTAACTTTCGCACACGGTCCGGCTCCAGCATCGACTGACAGCATTTTCAAGGGTTTGTCAAGGTTTTCAACCAATCAGCGCACGAAAAATATCGTGATTGATTTATTTATTTTATTATTGTGAAAAAAAGACTTTTTGTTCTAGTTTTTTAATGAAAAAAGGTCATATAATAAATGTCTTATTAACCGAGCTTGGTCGGTCTGTACAGGAGAATCTTGACCTCGGTCGGGTACAGACCTCACTGCGTTCGGTCTGTACTTTTCGACCTTGGTCAAGATTCTCCTGTACAGACCTCCCGCTCGGTTAATAAGATCTAAATATACGTAGTCGAACCAAAGATTGTATCATGAAGTGATATTTGTCGAAATAACAAAATTATCATGATCCGTTTCGGCTGGAAGTAGTGCCTAGAAGGACTGTTTGGTGTGACTGACGTTTCAACTGCCTGTGCGGTAGTCATCATCAAAGTCAGTGAACTTCTTTGTCAGAAAGGTCTTATTTATACAGCCAGTTGCATAATTACTTGATTTACGTAGTTAACGGTGTTAGTCAGGTCAACGGTATTAGTCAGGTCTATGTATTTCAGTCATCCCTTGTCCTCGTGTACTTCTCATTAGAACTAGCTCGATTGCTAGGCCTGTTGACAACCTTGCCCAAAAACAATCACTTCTTCGCACAACATGTAACCAGTCTTTAAAACTAGGAAACACATCAGGGTACTCACTGCGGACAAGGTCTTGCTGCATCATTTGCAGGTAAATGTAAGCCAATTTCAGATACAAAATTTGCCCTGCACAGTCAAAGTAATAAGCTATAAATATAATTCCGAAAAACATTTCAATTCACTTAGATATTTTAAGTAAATAATGCTGAGTTGTAATATTTCGGTTTATTTTAAACCATTCTCAAACGATAGAAATATGTAAACTACAGTGCTGATATATATATAAAGTAAGGTAACAGAAAGTAAGGTGGAGATTCTAGTTTCCTGTCCGCTCTGTTTTGATAAACTTCTTCAGGATGCCAATCATTCTCATGTACTCTACTCATAGAACCCACTTGCTTATTTATTTGTTGTGTATATTATCAAACTGAACTAAATCTATTTGGATAGTCAACCGATCCAGAAACCGAACTCTCAAAACAAACGTTTTTCCGCGGCTAAAATGCCATTCAGTGAATTACAGGGCCGTAACCCAGGGGGATGCACACGGTGCACGTGCAACCCCTAAGAACACCAAAAGTTCCGCTCATCCATCCCCATTTTTTTTATTAGAAGAGTTTCTTTCTTAGAATTGGATTCAATTAAGAGCACAAAACTAGAATAATCACCGAAAATACAAAAAGTAAAGTCATTCAAAAGAACTGTAAATATGAGCAATAAATTGTAATACGGGATTTTAAAAAGCACGCCGACTTCAGTGTGAAAAATACGACAGCTACTAATACAAAAAGGCTACCAAAAAAACATCAATGGTAAGGGTTTTTATATGTGCACCCCCATGTAAATGTTGTGGTTACGGCCCTGGAATTATATCATAATTCTTTGCTGATTTCCTCAAATTTAATAAATATTACGTTCCTACCTTTGATTGATACTATGTAATTTCAAATGTCATTTTCAACAAGTCAAAGATGAAAAATTGCAGAAAAACACTACACTTACAGAGTTTTTAGAGGACTGCACGACGAAATCTGAAAGGCGTTCCTCCCTACATTTTGGTAACAGTTTCAGTTTATTACGTTTTCCTTAAAATTATTGGCAAAACAAACAAACAAACAATAAAACAGGCGCAAATTGAATATTTCTAAGTGCACTTATCGTATCAACATAAAAATCATGAAATAAAACTGTCATTTTAGAGAAAGAAAATACTTTTTGTTTCATTGTGCTTCCTGTGGATTGGACGGGTTTCCTGTGTTATTAAATAGAAACTTCAACCCTCAATTTCGACATGTTCCACCACTGGGATTTTGGGGGATTTTTAGTATGTTAGTAAGTGGGCAGTACTGAGCTGTTTAGCTCTGAAAACAATTCTGTTGCAATTTGTTTGAGCAAACCCATCAAATATGCGTAGTTTGACTGGACTAATTGTAAATTGCCTATTATTAGTGAGATTTATGATTGTACTTAAAGTAAAAAATCAATAAAGTTTTCATTATTATTATTATTATTAAGGCAATGCTTTTATATGAGGCTAGGCGAACTTATCAATTATTACAATGACATCTTAAATTACGTTCTTTCCTGCATTGAGGAATCATTGTCCAAAATTAATGGTCACATTATCGCCAATGAGAAAGAATGGAGCCCAGAACTTTGGCTCGCTGTAGAATCTTTTGACATGACCCATTGCTTCATGGAGACTTACACCAGCGCTCTTACCTTCGAGGAGACATTTGTAAAACCTCTCCATGAAATTACAGGTAAGTTCGTCATTAATTTTCCAGAGTGAAGCAACAACTGCTCGTGCTCCAGCTGCAAGAAAGGCACGACTGAGTCCAATCATGCCTTCAGCTCGGGTCTCACCTCGACCACTGTGACAGCCGCTGAGTACAACAAGTTGAGCTTTGACACCAATTTCTTGTACCTCATTCATGGTCAGTAGGTAATCCTTTTCTTCTGGAATACCTTGTCTTTCCTGTGAGGGGATAGGTGCCAGTGCAATCTCACCATACTCAACACTTCCATGGGCAGCAATGTGAATAACTGACACTTTCTTCTTCATCTCTGCCAACACTACATCCTTAGTGGCTTGTTTCCCTGTCAATATTGTAATATTTGGCTTTGGCTTTGGCTGTGCCCCGTTTTCAAGTAGATTCTTGATGCGGGTAACCTCGATGCTTGCATATCCTAAATCCCTGATGTCTTTCTCCTGTCCTCTTAGTTTGACTTTTCCAACACTAGGATTCCCCAAAATCAAGGCTCCCTGTTGACTGTGATGATATACTGGACATTCTTGTAACAGTTTCAACACTGCTATTGATGGTACAAGGCAGATACGTTTGCTCTCAGACAGATACTTTCCAGTGTTAGGATCTTTAAGAGCAGCAAATGGTACTTCATACATCTTGCCATCAGGTACTATGACAATCTCATCATGCTGTATATCTGACAGGACTGGGGCTATCAAAGAGTTGTACAGTTCTTGTAGTGGTTGTAAATCTGGTTCAACCTTCTCCCCACCACTGCCATCACGTGATACAGAAGATTCAGTCACATTATCACACTGTTTAGAAATAACGATAAAATTACTGAGATCTCAAAAAGTAAGCAGGAACTGGTGCAAACAAACAACTGCATATCAACCAGTCAAGGACTTTTATAGCCTCCCTAAAGACATACAAGTTTTGAAAAGCTTGAATATTTTTAATGCACAGTTTTAAGTCATGTTAAATTATAATTTTTAAATTAGTTGTATATATGTGTAACAATGTGATACAATTCATTCACTTTAGTGTACTACATATCCATCATACATATATGTGGTAGCTTATCCTTAGACTACTCATAATTTTTGCTTCTGTTTTTTTTAATAATCTAGTGTTTATATTATAGAATAGTCTAAACTGTGGTAATGAGTATTTTAGTAAATTGAATGATCGTCATGGTGATGAAAGCAATCAAAGCAATTGCTTGAAAGAAGACAATAGTTAACAAGGTCAGGTGATTTTTGAAAACCATTCATGCAATGAAAAGCTTTCTTTAAAGATTGTTTAAGAGTGTCAATGGGGTATATTTCTAGTCAGTAAACAGTTAACAAAAATGTAATTTAGTCCACTCAGTAAACAACAGCAAAAATACGTAGTAAAGGCACTTTTCTCACACAGTGAGAAGCGTGGTCCAGTTGTTTCTATATTTCGCGATATCTCCCGGATGACTATTTTGCCACGAAATGCACCGCAGGGAATGTCACGCAATATAGGATTACGACACCTTTTTCGTTTTATTTACTTGTATGAATATACGTTTTTCTCTAATATCTCGATAACGAAAAAAGTTTTCGGAAATATTTTTTTGCATTCGAAAGATTGTTCTTTTAATATAGCGTTCCATTAATAAAAAAAAAATTGAAAAATTTTCGATTTGAACCCTTCCTGTAACCTTAAAAGAAAGTATCTAGATAAAAGCGCTTCTATTGAAAGATGTACAGTTTTGTCTTTTTATAGGTGCCAGTGTGTAAATTCCGAAATCGGTTCTCGCCGTCAACTCGCATGTTTGATAGACATCAGTCTTCGAACGACAAAAAAAAACTTTACGCCGACTATTGTAAATGATGTAACAATACTTTCAATGAATAAATATTATTTATTTGAAAATGTCCAGTGCAGACCGGTAAAATGCAGACAACGAAAAATTCAACGGTCAGCAACTTGAATTATGGAATTATCTATCGAATTCAATGACAGTCAACAAATCATGTTAAAAAAATTAGGTATTTTTACGGGTCTGCATTTTCTGAGTCTGTATTTTAGACTTTCACACACGCCAGGTCTAAAATGCAGACTTCAAAGTGCAGACCGGTAAAATGCAGACTACGCAAAATTCAACGTTCAGCAACTCGAATTATGGAATTATCTACCGAATTCAATGACAGTGAACAAATCATGTTAAAAAAATGATGCATTTTCACAGTCTGCATTTTCCCAGTCTGCATTTTACCGGTCTGTATTTTCCAGTCTGCATTTTAGACCTGCCGTACTTTATGGTGTTCTTTTACAAGATCTTATTTGTCAGCTGAGTTGAGTAAGTGAGTGAATGGATTATAAATGCATGAAACAATCAATGCATAAATATATATCATCGAATGTTATCTATGAATGAATTCATTATGATCGAGTAAATAAACGTTTGAATGTATAACCAACCAACAAGCAATCAAGCATAATTTGTATACAATTTGTTTACGGACGAGGATATCGTGATCAATTGTATCGAAAGCTTTTTTGAGGTCAATAAAAATTACCCCATTTATGTAGCCAGTGTCAATATTTACTGACCAACTGTTAGTGGCTTCAAGTAAAGCTGTCAGTGTGCTATGGAGCGATCGGAAGCCAGACTGGCAGTGAGATAGAAGCTGATTTATATTAAGAGATTGATAAACCTGATTGTATACCAATTTTTCAAAGACTTTCGCAACAGTTAGATAACAGAAATAGGTCTATAGTTATCTAGGTCTTGTTTTTTACCTTTTTTGAATACTGGAGAGACTCTTGCGAGTTTCCATTCTTCAGGAAAAATTCCAGTAGCGATTGATTGATTAAAGATGGCGGTTAATGGGCCAGCTAAAATATCAGCTGCTATTTTTAGTAATTTACAAGGTATATCATCTAGGCCTGAGGCTTTACTGCCATCTAAGTTATCCAGCAAATCGCGAACCTCACTAGTTGTACAGCTTCGTAGAGAAAAAACTTTACTTGTTGGATTTGAATAAGACTCAGGAAGGTTGTAAGTGTGTGGAATACCTGCAGCCAGGCGAGGTCCTATACTTGTGAAATGACTGTTAAAACATTCAGCCATTTCAGTGGGGCATGTCACCTTTTTGTTGTTAAATTCAATATCAGTGATGTTTGCTTTGCTTGTGTCGCGGTGCGTCAATTGATTTATCAAGGCCCACGTTTTACGCATGTTGCCTCTATTGGCTTCTAAATTTTCAGTAAAGTATTTACTCTTCGTGTTCTTAATCGTATTGTTTACTTCATTTCTAGATCTTTTATATTCTTCCCAGATCCGGGAGTCTTTTGTTTTATTTGCCTTCTTTTTCAAATGATCTCTTTTGTGCATCGACTGGATTAGATCGCTCGTAATCCAGGGTGGTCTATTTTTACCAACTCGTTTGGTCCTTAATGAAGCATGCTGTCTTACTATGGATTCGATCGTAAAACACTGACTTGGTTTGAATCATACTTAAATAATGGTATGCAGAAATGTCAGGTTAACGGTGAATTATCAAATGCTCGTCGAATCGAATGCGGAATTCCCCAGGGAAGTCTGGTCGGACCCTTGCTGTTTTTAATATACATGAATAACCTTCCCAACTGTCTAGGTGAAGGAATTCCTAGAATGTACGTTGATGACACTAGTATTAGCTTTGCCGCAAAAAAACGGATCAGCATTAGAGACCATTATAAATTTAGAACTTAGCAATCTTTCAAAATGGCTTATGACCAACAAATTAAGCCTTAATGTTGCTAAGACGGAACTCGTTTGATTTTTATATACAAATGTTTTAATAATGTTTTCTCGCATACATATGATATAAATCTTAATAAAGATAACCATAGTTATAACACGAGGTCAAAAAAATAACATTCTTAAGACCTCTGCGAAGAGGAATTGGGGTCTTTGGACCTCAATAAACTCTGCCACCAATGACTGGAATAGACTAGATTTCTCCATAAGAGAATCTAAATCTCTAGATAATTAAAAAAAAACACATTCGTTAAGTGAATATTCAACTAAGTTTTACATATCTTAGCATCTTATATTATGTATAAAGTCTTTTTCTTTATTATTTTTATTCTTAGTCTAATTTTATTTTATGTCGTGGAACCATCTGTAAATCACTTATAGTGACGTTGGCTTTCCTCATTAAAAAAATATTTTAAAAAAATGGATGAACGAATACAAGAATGGATGAACGAATGCAACAATGAATGCTTTGATGTTATTTGCGCATGCAGTAAAGAAGCACCTAAACAAGAACAAATTTGAACAGTGGAGTTATGTGAGAACATTTTGACTGTCTACATAAATAATACGTATAGCAGCATTCTGTACTCGCTGCATCTTGACAAGTTGATACGAGGGAAGGTCATATAACAGACTGTTTAAACAGTAATCGATTCGGCTAGTAACAAATACATGAATAAGTATTTCTGTACATTCTTGTTGCAGATATTTTCTACGCCGTATATTGTGAAGATATAGAAGAACGCTGAACCGCAAGTCTTGGTAACATGTGTTTCCATAGTAACATTTCCCATCAAACCACGCTGCTAAGTTCCTGACATGTGGTGTAACGTACCATGATGTCAGCATTACCAACACGTATGCTGTTCTTTTTTCTAGTTTTTTTTTTTTTTTTTTTTTTTTTTTTTTTTTTTTACCAATGACGACCAATTCTGTTTTGCTGTCGTTAAGTTTGAGGTACAATGTCTTCAATAGCTTCGATGAGCGGTTGGACAGGTATGAGTTAAACCACTGCAACACAGCCCCAGTTAAGATTGTAAGTGCTTTAGTAGCAGTGCAGAGCTTAGATCAAGCATAACAAGGAGAAACTAACTAACTAATACGACTAGCAGACGTTTTCAAATTCTTCCAGTCTGGAGACTGTATTCGAAAAGTGCAGTTTTCGGCGGAGAATTGTTTTGGATACGTTCGAACTAGTGTAGACGGAATGGCTAACTGGATAAATAAAGTTACGTTTACAAATTTATCCGTCATAGTGGACCCGTCAAAGTCAATGTTTCTCAGTTCCTCTACTCTCAGACCCCTTTTATGTTGTTACCACTCATATATTCGAATAAAATGTATGATAAACAGCATGATTTAAAAGCATCGACGATCGTCTGCATTATTAGCATAAGATTGTCGAATTCTGTATTTTCAAATTCTAAACTAGATAATTTATATTTGTTTTGTATATATATGTTAAATTTCAAAGGACTACGTCAATTTTTGCCCACTTCTTTATTTTATTATTAAAAGTTAATGAAATTGTATATGGTGTGAACCATCTTACGGCTAGAACACACGAGTTGCTCCTGCAACAAGTAGTCCCCAAACCATGTCTGTTATGTTTGTAAACACAATTTCTGCCATCGCTTGTGATATTTATTAATCTTAATGAAACCACATGCACGGTATTTGTCAACAATTCTCGAATGATTTTATTACTTATACAACTTAACAAGACGTTAATACATATGTACATACAATTATAGCCGATTTCATACCATGAAGTCAAAGGCACAAGTTCCTAAACTGTAACCTTGGCATTGCAAAATTCACATACAAAGAAAGAACGCACTGTTTTTGATCGAAATGTATTGGATAAAGCACATAATCACTCACAATGCGCCAACTGACTAAAACGAAAGGACTATAGCTCAACAAAATCGATCAAAATGCATCATTTTTGATCAAAATGCATGGAGTTTGCCCGGGGGGGGGGGGGGGGGGGGGGGGGGGAGGTGGGGTGGTTACTCCCTTCAGATCTGGGTAGGGCTGTTTCGCCGGGATCTTGTAGGGGTTACCATGTCAGTTTATGACAAAAAATACCTAACTTCCATACCCTGTTTATGACAAATTACAACTGTTTACGAACATTATATGATTTGTATTAATATATCAATTCAGACACACGTGCTGCTCTTATCTTTTTGAAAGTCAATTAACGATCTTATTCCTGCCGATTTCCTGAATGCAAACTAATTTCTCTCATTTTTTGGGCCCTGATTATGACAGAAAATTTGAATTAAATCGGAAATAGAGTAGAATTAGATACCCTGTTCATGACACCAAGGTCGAAAAACCATACCCTGTTCAGCGGATCGTCCCCGTATAGTCGATATAGGGTAGTACCCACCCCCCCGGGGGGGGGGGGGGGGGAGTTTGGTATTTGGCATTTGAAATGGCCATAAACTTCGTGCTTTTATTCTTCACCATGCGAACTTTCCTTCTATTTGAGAAGATTTATTCTTATCATTACCAAGGATCTTAAAATCCAGCATTCAACACGCTAAATTATTGCATGTATATTCTGTGACAACACCCCTAAAAATTAACATCATTGGTAGAAATTAACGTTTCACATAAGGATAGCTCTTTGGAACTCCACGTTTTACGTAAGGATACTTTTCCGGAACTCCACGTTTTACGTAAGGATAATTCTCCGGGAATTCACGTTTCACGTACGGATATCCCGGTGTCTCCACGTTTCACGTACGGATACTTCTCGGCGTCTCCATGTTTTACGTACGGATACTTCTCCGTGACTCCACGTTTCACGTACGAATACTTTTCGGTGTCTCCACGTTTCACGTACGGATATTTCTCGGTGTCTCCACGTTTCAAGTACGGATACTTCTCGGCCTCTCCACGTTTTACGTAAGGATACTTTTCCGGAACTCCACGTTTTACGTAAGGATACTTCTGGGTGTCTCCACGTTTCACGTAAGGATACTTTTCGGTGTCTCCACGTTTCAAGTACGGATACTTCTCGGCGTCTCCACGTTTTACGTAAGGATACTTTTCCGGAACTCCACGTTTTACGTAAGGATAATTCTCCGGGACTTCACGTTTCACGTACGGATACTTCTCGGCGTCTCTACGTTTTACGTAAGGATACTTTTCCGGAACTCCACGTTTCACGTACGGATACTTCTCGGTGTCTCCACGTTTCACGTATGGATACT
Organism: Diadumene lineata; assembly: GCA_918843875.1. Taxonomy (NCBI): domain Eukaryota; kingdom Metazoa; phylum Cnidaria; class Anthozoa; order Actiniaria; family Diadumenidae; genus Diadumene; species Diadumene lineata. The sequence continues at coordinate 324,772 of OU974069.1, forward strand.
TCTCGGCGTCTTTACGTTTTACGTATGGATACTTCTCCGGGACTCGACGTTTCACGTACGGATACTTTTCGGTGTCTCTGCGTTTCACGTACGGATACTTCTCGGTGTCTCCACGTTTCAAGTACGGATACTTCTCGGCGTCTCCACGTTTCAAGTACGGATACTTCTCGGCGTCTCCACGTTTTACGTAAGGATACTTTTCCGAAACTTCACGTTTTACGTAAGGATACTTTTCGGTGTCGCCACGTTTTACGTAAAGATACTTTTCCGGAACTCCACGTTTTACGTAAGGATACTTCTCAGGGACTTCACGTTTCACGTACGGATACTTTTCGGTGTGTCCACGTTTCACGTAAGGATGCTTTTCGGTGTCTCCACGTTTCACGTACGGATACTTCTCGTTGTCTCCAGGTTTCATGTAAGGATACTTCTTCGGGACATGTTTTAAATGACGCATAGGCAGTATTTGCTGATTGTTGATTGTGTCTGCTAGATTTTCTCTTTGAATAGATCCAGATGCTCTCGCTACGCTACGCCTTACGTAATCATACGCAACACCATTGTCGTCTTTACGTACACTGCTTTTACCAGCGTTTTGTCTGTTATCCTCGTATTGTAGAGCAAACCCACCAGGAAGGTCATCGTTGTCAAGCCACTCCCAAGGGTAATAGTCTGCAAGAGGCATTTTTGTATTCTTTGAGGTAAAGAAAGCATATTTATTCTTAGGGCTTGATTCCTGGAAACGGCTCCAAAGTCTATCAACGAAGGAATGAATAAGTATGAACTCAGGGGCGTTGCCCGATCTGTGTACGAACCCCATGTTCCCTCCGAGACAGTCATGAAAGTGGCCATGTATGTTGACTCGGACTTCTCGCTCGAAAACTTCAAATGGCCTTTTCATCAAATGATCGACGTGCTTATCAGAGTAAAACTTACAGTCGTAACGAAAATACCTTCTAAGGCAGCTCCCTCCCTTGTCTTCGGGCATAAACCACTGTCCTTCTTTGAATGGACCGTCCTGTACACACATAGACGGGGCAATGCCGTTGCCACCTAACCCATGGGGTCCTGCGTTCCATACATCGGTAGGGTCAGTTGCTCTGAACACCGTGTCATCGTTAGCTCGTACTGTATAATCGTAATAAGGCAACGTGATTCGACAGTCAATTTTGCGTAAGAAATTTTCTTCCCTCAGTAAATACCATCGATGCCAGGGTAGGAAGATGTCGGGCATCATGTGCAGGTAGTCACTAGGCACCTTTCCATGCTCGTCCAGTATCGCATTAAATTCTTCCTTGTACATGGAGTCAGTAGTCGCTTTATAATACGCGCCCACAAAGCGCGTTCGCTCACCAAAGGCCATCTGAGTGAATTCTTTTCGTATGCGCACGCACAAGACAATGTAACCGTTTTGGCACTTGCATCGTTGACCGCATTTGTCGTAAACGTCACCGCTACCATGGCAACGCTCGTTTTCAATGGATGCTTTCTTTGAAACCTCCAGCGGAATTTCTTCCTGGGAATCTAATTAAAAAGAGCAATAAGGAAGATCTGAAATGTTCAATTTGTTTATATTCAGTGAATCAAAAGTGTATTGCTTAATTTGAAAGATCTATAATTTTGACTATTCAAATACTGCTCCAAGCATCCACCTATTTTTCAGATAGTCATTATGTACAAATTAAATTAGTATCTAGTGTACCGGAAGGCATCGCCGGTCAATCGATCGAAACAAATTATTATCATTTAAGTGTTTATAGTCCTCCACTAGTCGACAACACAGATAGACCGGCTGACAGGACTAAACTGGTCCTTTTTCATGTGTATCAATGCTTAGGCTAGGCCTCGATAATATCTGATCATTTGTTTGCAATATAGATATCAATGGTTTTGTCTTTGACTCTTCTGTGGATTTATTAGGAAGGTGCCGCAGAGGAGTTTGGGATAGAAATTTCGCAGCGCGGCAAGGCACGTGGGAAGAAGAGCAGCAAGATAACTCGTTTTTGCTTTACTCCCGTCATTCTTTACGCGAAGGATAAGAAGTGAATGAATGCGAGTCTGTAACAAGAAAAAGAATGCCACCCCTTCCAACAAAACAAAAATAAAATAGAAAACTTTCAATATCGGCTGAAACAATTTGCCGTGAAAAGCTAAAATAAATGTGCATTTGTCAATTTCATTATAATTCATGGCGTTATAACGATATGAAAATATTTGCGTCTGATCTGTATGAGACAGTTGTAATAAAAACGTACACCGTACACCGTAAAAAGAACAGAGTGCTTACTGACGTTTCGGACTCCGACGAAGGGTTTACGTCCCAAACATCAGTAAGTACTCTCTTTTTTACGGTGTCTGTATGGCTTTACGCTGTATAACATTTTTACCACAACTGTTTCATTAGAAACACCGACGCAGCTCGATCACACTAGTTTTATCGCTATTGACCTATGATCTGTACGAGATGAAGTGTTATAAATACAGATATCTTACTTTTTATTACGGAAATAATATTCGGGTCCACACTTGATAAAACAATTCACGTCTTCATTTACCTTTTAACCAGTCGAACAGCTTTTCATATTGGAAGGCAGCTACACAGTGCTTGTTTAGTTTGACTGCAGTGATTGTGGTCAGCAGCAGACTTCCGAAGTCTTTAACGTTGTCAGTGGAACAATTTGTGGATGTAATGCATCCAACACAGTTCTTGATGAAAAAAAAGAACAAGTATTTTATAAATATAATTCTCTTTTAGCCCTCCTGCCCATACGCGATGCTCTGAAAAATCCAGAATACAATACTTTTGTTCTGCACGTACACCTTTTTAGATATCATTCAACAACTTACCAACAATAATAAAACAATATTTGTTTTACGTATACTCATACTTTGTTCTGTAGTCAACATTGTGAAGAAACGAAAACAAACTAGCGGCAAAACGTGCGCTTAGCCCCATTGTATTTTGTCCAGGGACATGGACTTGTACCAAGCCTGAATATAATTATCCACTGGATAAAAGTTATCCACTCCACAGAACTTCTTTAGAATTTCTCCGCTGGTGGATAGTGGTTTATCCGGTGCATATCGCTATTCAGGCTTCGTGTACCCGGCCCCAGGATATTGTTTGTCAATACCTGTAATTTCTTGCACAAGGCACTCGTTGGTTCTCCATTATTTGACAATGCAAAATCATGACACCCACATTTCTTGACTGCATTATCAACGCATGATGAGCCTCGTACACACTCTGCTTTTTGTATTGATGAGATGATGAATAATGTGACCGCTAATCGCAATATGTCCTTCCTTGTGCAGGATAAAGTCATTTCTCTGTAAAAACCAGAAAACGTTTAAAACTTCAAAAACCAACCTATTTTTGTCTGACAAAAACGCCTTTGTATAGTTTCTTATAGTATAAAATGTACACCCTTTTCCTCCACTTATTTAGTGCATTCCAGTGCTGCCAATTCAAACGGGGCCACAATGCGTTTATAAGCCAATCAGGTTGGTGCTTTTAGAACAAAAGACATGCCACGTGTGTCCTTACCATCCAAATCAAATTATAAAGGTATCAATTGACTGATCAGGACGATGTGTTACCGCCTAAGCTAATAGTACTGTATTGATTTACCAAACGGGTTTTTTTTTCAAAATATATGTCGTTTTTTTGCCTTCGTTCTGCGCCGTTTGGGTAGTCAATATGTGGCCGACTCACAGCAAGTCAACTTCTAAAGGTTTCGTTCGCACATTAAAAAATTCGTTTATGTATTTTTTCTATACTATCATATATCCTTTTTTATGTCTTACACATCAGCGTTACAGCATTTGGTTTATATACATCCTATTTTTGTCAACTTTCGCAGGTTTTACGTACACGGTCCGACTCTGTACATAGTCTAACTTTACACAATAACAGGGTACTCTCATTTTATTCTTACCACTCCCAATACCTACTACATTTATTCTATTGGTATAACCACGTGTAGGGTTAAGCTTCAAGGCCTTGAAGTATGAAACACGTTTTGTTATCCACCATAATGACAACAGTTTTACATCTTAACCCCTGATGAGTAATGTTAAACTGGGTTCACCAAACACACAAGCTTCTCTGAATTTATGTAGTGGTAATAAAAATTTATCCTTTGACACTTCTCTTCTCACATCCACTCCTTCCATTGTGACTCAGATTACCCAATTTTATCAAACAATTTTTTAATGGATTATGTCAAGCATAAAATGCTTTTTGTATTTGCAAATAATAATCAGTCACGCGAATATTAATGTTCAAATTAAGCATCAGAAATAGCCCAAAATGTTGCAGAATTACACAAGAGAAGAGAATACCGGAAAATGAAAAGATGACACAAAATAGGGGAAAGTGGGCGAAAGAAGAAAAAGTGCTGATTTTTACCTAACATTATTTATGTTAATCGAATTGTAACCTAATAATATAATATATCAGTAAAATTAAACCTTATTCTACCAGTATAAGAAATCCTGAGACTTATATTATCGCTTTCACGCAGTGCAATAACTTAATACAAACTTTCCGGGTTTTTTGTTGTTGTTGTTGTTATTTGAGTTACCTTGTGCAGTTGATAGACGGTACTGAGACTTGTTCAAACCTGCAGCATAAAAACAAACAAATAAAGTGACTACATTGGCTAATTGTTTATGCATGATCAACCATGCACTGAGCGATGATGAGATTATGAATAATCTACGAAGAGATTTTTGATTCGATAAACACGGTTTTTGTAGTTTCTTACAATGTAAAAAATCAAACTTTTCAGCTCCACTCGTTTGATGCACTACTTTGCTGCTAATTCAACCGGGACCACTTCACGTTTATAAACCAATCAGGTTTGCGTTTTACATCAAAAGACATGCACTTTGTGTCCTTATCAGCCAATCAAATTACAAAGAGTCAATTGACTGATCAACAAGACGTGATCCCGGTTGAATTAGTAGCACTGTAAAGAGACATTAGTTTTTTTCGTATTTATGTCATATGCCAAGCATAAAATGTTTTTTTGTATTTGCACGGTTCAGTCATGGTGAATCTTTATGTTAAAGTTAAGCATGAGAGTAAGCCCAAAATTGCGCAGAATTCAACAAGAAAAGACAAAACCGGAGACTAAAGAGGGGAATAGAAAATAATGAGAAATGGCTCAAAGTAGATTTATTCATAAGTATTATTGATGTCAAATTAGTTTTAATCTACATTTATTTTTCTAGTTGTTGCTTTTATAACTAACATGCATACGAGGCGAGTTTAATATCAAAAAGAACAATTAGTATAATATAATTGTTTTTTGTTAATTGGGTGTAGTTTTTGGTGCCTTAAAACCTTAGCATAAAAAACAAAAAATGCATATGTTGACCAACGCTTTTCGCATGACGGCACTGATTGATGACATTTTGAATTTTTCGACAGAGAAAAGCAATATGTCCTGTTTTAATTTTGAGCAATATCAAGTCGTCGGAAATCAATTTTTTTTTTAAACACGGTTTTTTTTCAGTTTCTTACTGTGTATTTTCTTTATACGTTACGATATTATCTGAGCCTGCTCATGCATGACAGTACATTTAATCGGCTCCGTCGAATCCTTGATTCTGACACACGCTGCTTTATACAAACGGAACAAGGTCATATGCAGCTATTCTTTAAATGGTTGTCCAGTTGAAATACTGATTTACTGATCCTTGTCTTAAAAACCGTATAGCGCGCTGTGATCTTTCTCCTAAAAACCGTATAGCGCGCTGTGATGCATATATTTTTTTTCGCTTAAAATCGCTAGTACACTAGGTTGCCTAGTTTTATTCCAGCAGAATGCTCATAAAACATGCTCCGATTACACACAAGCAAAATAGGGCCGTATCGGTGATATCCATGGAGTGTTTTGCTCCCTCGAGCGCCGTTTCCATTATAACAATATTTAACAACGCAAAATATAAATCCTATGCTGCTAGAATGTTTTCAGTAGTTTTTTAGTGCGCGATAAACTATCGAGAAAAATGTTGAAAATTCAAAATAAATTTTTCTACTAAATAAAAATGATATTATAACTTTATTTCAAAATTAAATTACAAAAAAATTTTTCACAGCGAAAATCATTGAATAATATTAAATGTTCATATATATATATATATACATAAATGTGAAAATTTATAACCTAAAATAGTATTTAAAAATTTCAATATATAATTTTTATAAATGATGATAATAATAAACTAAGAACGATATCATAACAGTGTCAAAGATAATATTAGACAATAAAGAAAAAATGAATAAAATAAAAACGTTTCTATGTTAAAATCAAATTACATTTGCTATAAAATTGTTTAATTTAAAATCATCTAAAGCTACGATTCTACTTTTAAATGGAGTTCTCGATCCTCTTATGCATAATATGGTTGTTTTTAAAATTTGAAATCTTATTCTAGTACGGATAAATGTCATTGTTTCTGCATACGATTCGCTGGTCTTACTAGACAGTTTTTCAGTTAAGTTCTTTAAAAAGACCTGACATTCATTTCCCATGCCTCCATTCGTACCAAATACAAGGGGTGTAAATGTTCCCATCTCTACATCAAGAATTCGTTGATGGTATTTCCTCTTTTTCTCTTGCTCTTGCTCTTTGAAAATTTTCGCAGTGGTCTTGTTTGCATTACTAGAGGAGTTAACATGCGTAACTCTAACATCAAAAAATGCATTTACTCCTCTTGACCAAAAACTTCCTGCCTTGATATCCAGTCTTGCCTCTGCATTTGTACTTGTCGATGTCAGATCAAACTTCTCGTTGTCTAGCGGGATAAGACGTGGTTCAGATTCTACATTGACGCATACCTTGTCAAGCATGCTAGTCAACAAGTCTCTTACGCCATCGTGTCTCTGTGTCACGAATCCTAAATAAAAATTAGTTGTTGAGTATAATGAAAAAGACCAACAACAAGATGTCATCACCATGGATACTATAAGAAATGACGCCATTCAGCTAGGGTCGCTTAGCAACCATTAAAGTCTTCGTTTCCTAGGCGGTCATTTTTCCAACATTTTATATTCTTATAGTCATAATTTTCGAGTTTGTAGGAAGTTTAATATAGTAAGTACTATTTTTTTGCTTTAGAATGGGGAATGTTCACGATAAGATGGACGACAAAGCAAGGACTATACACATTGAGCTTGAAGGCCGACCGATCAAGGTAACATTGCTTTTCTTTCACAAATTGTGTGTGAATAAGAAAACGACCCAGACAAGCGATAAATGTCAGTGAACAAGACTGAGCATTTTTCGCATGTTTTCATTGTTCGCTCTACTAAACATCTCTGAACAAGGTAGACAAATGGTCAGATGTTCAGTGGACGCCTCAACATTGTCCACTCACTGAATCGATTTTTTCTTCGTTCAGTTTCCTGAAAATTGTTTAAAAAAATGTTACCAAACGGTCAAATGTTTAGCGATGTTAACATTTAATTGTGACTTTTAAATATTTGAATTAGCTCAGAGAAAGTGAGTAACAATTGTACGATCGTAGGATCCCGGCCTATTTGTGTTATTAGTTTATTAGTGGCAAAAAAGGACTCAGATTATACCGTGTCTCGTTCAAGTTCAATTCAAGATCGGGCTTGGCTCACTTGTGAGATCAGTTTGTTTGAGATCCATGTACAGGAAAATCATTGTAGGCAACGCACTGCTAAGTAGTATTCTATAGACAAACTGTAAAATAAGAGTACCCAGTCGACATTTAATTGTCCACGCGGCAGTATTTAACATGACCAGTGCCAAAAAATGTCGGATTGCGGCGTAAAAGATTTTAGGAGTGGTGTGCCAAAAACGAAATTAATTGATAATATTTTTTCTCTCTTCCACGAAGTGTCGTAATTTTTTTATGTTATGTTTTGCTTTTCTGACATTCTCCGGTTTTCATTCCTTCGAAAAACTTAATATGAGAAAAGATATGCAATGTAAACAATAACTATAGCTGTAATGTTTTTAGTGATCATTTAATATTACATTACAAATAATACTTTACTACATTCTATGCGTTTCATATTCACAGTGTTCTATATTACTTATCTATAAAGAAAAATATCGCCCTAGTGCCGGTTCCTAGAAAGACGGATAACTTTATCCTAGGATAAGCGCTATCCTAGGGATAAATGCCCTATCCGAGGGATAGCTATCCTAGGGATAAAATTCGGTTCCTGAAAGCAGTTTTTATGCTAGGGATACATGTAGTTATCCGTAGGAGAACTTCGCTATTCCCTGGATGAATCGGGAAAAAAGACGGTTTTTAATGTCGGGAAAATGAGACGCGGCCGCGTTTTGTTTACATTTTATCGGGCTACCTGTGGCCGCCTAACAGATACTAATAAGAAAATTATAACACAAATATAACAGTTAAAGAGAAATCGTTTTTTGTCACATTCCTACGTTTTATATATAGTAACTTAATTTAGACCGAACAAATTATGAACAGGATAATATTAGATGTACAAAATCAATCTCCCGTCAAAATAAAGCAACGTCCAAAGAAAACGAGCAATTTGGTCTAGTATTTGGTTGTAAATCGAGTTCTATCGTTGCTTTATTAAATCTTAATGGAATTGAGTTTCTCGAATTGTTTTAGTAGTTGCTTGAATGTCTTTACATCATAGAAACGTCTAGTTTCATTCACTTATCCCTAGGATAGCAATTTATCTTAGGTTCGGGAGGTGGGATAACTTTATCGGAGATTTATCCCTAGGATAACGCTATCTGTGCTTTCAGGAACCCAATTTATCCCTAGAATAACTTTATCCCAAGGATAGCTCATATTTATCCTTAGGATAGAGTTATCCGTCTTTCTGGGAACCGGCCCCTGGGATGCTCACGATTGCATTGCACTTCACAATTCAACTGCGTTTACGCCGTGGTTGTCCTTGTGTGATGTCCTTGTGTGGTGAACACGTCGGACTAGAATACCGAAGACGTGTGTTCAAATCCTGCCAAGGGCATATGATACTTATGACAACACACCGAACGTATTCAGAAATTACTATAATACCTACAAATCCTTACTTGAACGAGTTGTTATTTGAACATAATTCTCCCTAAAATATACCATATCAAAATGTAATTTTCGCTTAACTATATGGTTCACAGTGGCACATTTTCTGCCATCACGTGATATTGCAATTTACCTCTATACCAGCAATTCCTTCTGTTACTCGATTGCTATCTCCTATTAGACCTCTTTCGCTTCCATGTTTATTTTCCCATTTCAGACCATGTGATGTCACTCTTGGGAAATGATTCTTTCAGGTGTAAATATTTTTCATAGAAGAGCCATTCCCTAGAGAGTGTCAAGTTGTCTGAAATGGGCAATTTGTATACGAAGCCGAAACGTTCTATTTGTAGATTGTATTTTAAAACCCATGGAAAAACATAAATGTTTTTTTTTTGTAGATTGTGTTTTCAACTGAATGTACTTCTCAAGATATCAAGGACATTCTTGCTTCAGTTGTTGGTGTCAACAGGTCAGCGAAAAACAAACCAAACTTACATACAAATGACCGGTAATTAATGGAACTAACGATCTACTCCACGACTACAAATCACTTCACGTCGCATCGCATCGCATCGCATCGCATCACATCACATCACATTGTATCCCATCCCATCCCATCACATGCGATCACATCATGTCACATCATGTCACATCACATCACATCAAATCACATTGTATCCCTTACCATCCCATTCGATCAGATCACACCCGATCACATCACATCACATCACATCAAATCACATTGTATCCCATCTCATCCCATCAAATCACATTACATTGCATTTTATCACATCAAATAGCACTATATATCTTACAAAATGTTTTCAAACCTTCAGCAGCAGTAATTTAAATCATGCTATTAATGGTTAATTCATATTTCACCAGATGGGCCAATATAACAATGAAACGACAAGATGGTAGTTACATGGTCATTGAGCCACACATGCCGCTCAACACTGAACGGTAAGCTAATAGCATCCCGAGGGGGGAGGGGGAGGGGAACGCCGGGGATAAACGATCCGGGATGCTCGTCGGAATGTTTCAAAAATACCCCCAAAAGATACCGGACGTTTTGAAAAAGTGCTTGGCTTTGCAAATTTTTCATCTCTAAAAGATACCAAAAAGTGGGAAATCTGGCAAATTTCATATTTTAAACCCTAAAAGATTCCAAATCGCTGATTTTCACCCTAAAATATATGACGAGCATGCCCGATTGTTTACCACCGGAGTCCCCCCCGTGAATGGCATAAAGTCTTTTCTAATGAGTGGGAAGCATTAGCGTATCGTTTGGTAGCCGTAGTTTCTAAGAAAACATTCAAATTATCTACCTTCAGTCTTAGCTTTTCCGTAACTATACCTATAATTGAATAGCTGTAAAGATACTTTCAAATAACCTCCAAGCCCTTAACGATAGCAGGGGGTCGATTGTATGACGCTTGAACAGCGCTATCTACTGGGTAAATCCCTATCGATTTTTCTCTTTTTTTTCAGGAATCCTTATATTGTTTCAGTATCTCCAAGTAATTCTAAATATGGTATGTGAGCTTATTTGTATTTTGTCTTCTTATTAGCAAGCTGATGGCACTTACCGCATAAATAAATGAACAGAAAACTGAAAAAGTATTATGCCTTTGACGAAAGCTTCGAAACCTTTAGTTTTCTTAGTCGATCATTTTATGACGGTTGAGCCCGCACGCACAATCCAGCTGTATTATCATGACAACAAGGCTTTGATCATGGCATATAAAATCTTCAATATGGTTTAATGCGTTTCATTTGAAGACTTTCTATAGGCATATTGACTGAGTCTCTGCTACAGTGATAAAAATGCTTTAACCACAAACCGCCTTAATAAGAGATTTTTTTCTACCATGGGGTTAAAGATATGAAAACAGTCTTATTTTTTTTCTCCAGAGAAGAGCAATAAACAACAAAGGGATTTGTTTTCTAAAGAAAGCAAAGAAGAAAATGATGGAAAATGTTTTAGTGATTATTGTGTGGCTCTAACTCGCGGCCCCTTGATAAATAAGCCACAAGAAACAGCTAGCCTAGTGAGACTGTGTAAACCGTAATCCCGAAAAATCGCGATGATCTTGTTTGAAATTGCATATCAACACTTTGTGTAACTGCAAGTCTTTTTACAGCCCTATTATAACGCGTTAGTCGTAACTGCAACCACACCATAGATCCTCTGTTGATCAAGAGACTTTTCCGGACGATTCAGCACAAATCCAATAAAACACGTTATTTTTGTACAGTTGTAAAGAATATGCTAATTTACAGGTGATCAAAGTGTATTAAAAGGCGTGGTGACTCATATTGCAGACACAGTCATAAGGTAAACAACTCATTTATTTAATTCCCATGATTCATGTATTCCCACGCCTTTTATTTCTGGGTAAAACCTTGGTTCCTTTATGAGCCGATTTTAAAAATTCTGTCAAGCCGTCCATGGCCTATCCCGATCGAGTATACCTCGACACACACTCACTCAGCCCCGCCTTCTAATGCACCTTCACATGAAAAGTGCACCATATCAATTCTTTATTATATTATCAAGATCACTTTTTAGCACCGCAGTCAAACGACAAGAGCGCACGAGTGATTATCAACGTTGTTTCAAATAACGTCTTAATTTCTTAGTCAAATAACAGCCTCTCAACTGAAAAAAACCTTTGAAGAACGGGTGAGCATCATCGATGGACGAATCGCAGGTAAAAAAAACATAGTACCTAAGTACCAATATTCTGAAGTAGAAAAAAATCCAGCAAATAATGTAGTGAATAACAAGAATAATTACCAACATTTGAAAACACAGCAAACACTAGTTGTTATAAGTAGTATTTTACATTCTCTTACAACATGGTTAGAATTTACAAATGTCCTGAATTATCTGCTTACTGCAGTTTGGTTCTCCTTATCAATATCTATGATAAAATGTGACACAATGAACTGGTCTGGCCAAAGACATGTTTGGCTCAAACTTTTGTCAATAATTTTATCTACCAAAATAGTAGTTTCCTATTAAAAAAAATTAATTTTCAGGTCGTGCGTAAAAACGTGACAGTTGCGAATTCAGCTACAGGCATCCCAAGCTCATTATCTGCCAACATTTATAAAAATCATTTCTGTGTTAACTGAAGTAAATTAAGAATACAATTCGGGGTCATTAAAGAAGTCCTAATGAATACAAATATAGCTTTTTTTAATTGTATTCTTAATTTATTTCATATTTAACACTGAAATGATTTTTATAAATATTGACAGATAATAACCTTGGGCTACCTGTGATTCAGCTAACAGGGATGGCACATTTGGATAACCGTTATTCGTCCGTGAAACATCTAAAACGTTAATCTAAGACGTTAAAATGCGCAATATTTTAACCTAGGATTGATTGGCCGGTGAAGGTAAAATGGAGTTCATTTGTTTGTTTGTAGCTGAGGGGCATCGATTACAAGAAATACAACATCTAGAGCAGGAGCTCACTGAAATACGAGAACAGATAGGTCAAGACAAGTAAGTGAGGACTACAATTTGAGCATTAATCAGCCAATTGAAACCTCGGCCCTCTGATCCCCGGTTAAAATGAATTGTTCTTTCGTGCGGGAGCCCTGTGCTTTTCGATATCTGTCTTCCATAATGCGGTAAATACTTCATGTATTCCTTGATTATAATTTCCTCACATATGTCATTTTGCTATTCAGAGTTTTTGTCAAGTAACCATTCATTTTTTTTTTTTGGACTATATTTATTTACTTTATTTATGCATTATATTATTGGTTTTCTCTTTTTTCTTCTTCTTTTTTTTTCTTCTTTTTTTTTGTAGATTTGTTTATATGCATGTTTTTATAATCAAGGCATACATGAAGTACTTACCCATAATGCATTTAGACCATATACAAGATGGTGGCCTGATAGGTAGTGTTTTCATTACAATTTCTGTAAGTTTTGGACTTATGTAACGCTTAAAAACCAAGAGGAAAAAAAAAACACCAAAAAGACTTCAAACGTACTTTCAAATAATGTGAGCTATTACCAAATATGGCTATTAAACGATGACTGTGCTAGGGACAACGTTTCTAAGGTAATTTTATGATATCGCCGAAAAGTACGGCTTTTCCCCGATCCGGCCTGGGGAACAAAATCTGGCTGTTAAATGCTCTTTTTTATTTGGTCAATTCATTGCGAATGATACACAATTGTAAATAACAATCTGCCAGTCCTCAGGATCTTAGCGAATATTATTGCTTCAAATGTTATTTCGATTGCTTGTTTTCAGGATTACGTGGAAGGCTATTCAAGACAGTAAAAGTAAACCAAAATCACATATCAAACCTGCTCGTCCTGTTGCTAGCTATCCAAAGGTATGTTATACAAAAACAGTCTTTCACAAGACAACACAAGCACTGTTTTAAAAAGACACACTCGGTCTTTTTCAAGTCTGCGCAAGGGAGTATGAGATAAGAGGGCTTTTCCCCGGACCCCATCAGGGGCTCTACTCATTTTGCTATTTTTTATAAACTTGTTAACAATCTTTGCACTTTTGTCTTGAGATGTTTTGACGATACGACCGCGCCTCCTGCAATCTGTCCAATCACGTTCCCGATATAACTTCAGTTTAAAAATAGAATGAAAAGATCCCCTGATGAGTGTAAAGCCCAATACGGGGGATAAGCTCTCTTATCTCATACTCTCTTGGAGTACGCAAACACTCTTTCTGAAGACTAAAATGAAATCTTTTTTAGAACTATACGAACAGTCTTTCTTAGTCTACACGTCAAATAACCTTTCTCAATACTACAAGGCATAGTCTTTCTCCAAACTAATAAAGGAAATATCCCATACAAATCGATTATTGTTAGTATACAATTACTTACTTACTAGATAGCATCGCGAAAGCTAGACACCGAACAATCCTTCTCAAAACAATCATATCATAGAACTGAATGTTGTTCGCGCGGGAACCCTGTGCTTTTTTTAAATTATGGGCTTTTGTCACAAGGCCGAGGCAGCAAAGTTGATCAAATGTGACGGACGTTTTGAGTTTTTGAACAAGATTGCCGATCGAACAGCAGTTCCTTATAGCATTTCTTTGATAATGACGTTCAAACCTAAAATCGCCTTCTGTACTAGAAACTCTTGTTACAATGAAACAACAACACAGACTGATAGCCACTATTATAATGACCCTTATTCGGGTTGAGCACACTATCGGGCTAATCCAGCGTTAATACTATGAATGCAACAACGAGGCTGTCGACCCAGAATCTTTACTCAACAAACACTCACAGTAATTGGTTTCATAAACGTTTATTGGAGAAAAGTCGAGCTTAATTAAAAATGATTTCACATCGCGTGTATGCTGGGTGGCAGTATCTTGTCTTGTCTTATCCAGCGTCTCTACAACTGGACAGGCAATGAGTATGGTTTGTTTTTATATCATAGCAAGAATGGGATTCACAGACTTTACAGCTTTTGAAGAAACCAAGTTTTAATATCTGGCACTGGGAACCCAATGAGGTAGTAACGTGTTTACAAGTACTCGACATCATCATCATTACCAATCATCGTCATTATCATCATCACCATCATCGTCATCACCATCATTACCATTATTATCATAACCATCACTATCAATCATCATCACCATCACCATCTTCACCATCATCATCACCATCATTACCAATATTATCATAACCATCACTATCAATCATCATCATCACCACTATCGCCATTATCATCACCATCATTACCATTATTATCATAACCATCACTATCAATCATCATCATCACCACTATCGCCATTATCATCACCATCATTGCCATTATTATCATAACCATCACTATCAATCATCGTCATCACCACTATCGCCATTATCATCACCATCATTACCATTATTATCATAACCATCACTATCAATCATCATCATCATCACCACTATCGCCATTATCATCGCCATCATTACCATTATTATCATAACCATCACTATCAATCATCATCATCACCACTATCGCCATTATCATCACCATCATTACCATTATTATCATAACCATCACTATCAATCATCATCATCACCACTATCGCCATTATCATCACCATCATTACCATTATTATCATAACCATCACTATCAATCATCATCATCATCATCACTATCGCCATTATCATCACCATCATTACCATTATTATCATAACCATCACTATCAATCATCGTCATCACCATCATTACCATTATTATCATAACCATCACTATCAATCATCATCATCACCACTATCGCCATTATCATCACCATCATTACCATTATTATCATAACAATCACTATCAATCATCGTCATCACCAACATTACCATTATTATCATAACCATCACTATCAATCATCGTCATCACCATCATTACCATTATTATCATAACCATCACTATCAATCATCATCATCATCACCACTATCGCCATTATCATCACCATCATTACCATTATTATCATAACCATCACAATCAATCATCATCCTCACCACTATCGCCATTATCATCACCATCATTACCATTATTATCATAACCATCACTATCAATCATCATCATCACCACTATCGCCATCATCATCACCATCATTACCATTATTATCATAACCATCACTATCAATCATCATCATCACCACTATCGCCATTATCATCACCATCATTACCATTATTATCATAACCATCACTATCAATCATCATCATCACCACTATCGCCATTATCATCACCATCATTACCATTATTATCATAACCATCACTATCAATCATCATCATCATCACCACTATCGCCATTATCATCACCATCATTACCATTATTATCATAACCATCACTATCAATCATCATCATCACCACTATCGCCATTATCATCACCATCATTACCATTATTATCATAACCATCACTATCAATCATCATCATCATCACCACTATCGCCATCATCATCACCATCATTACCATTATTATAATAACCATCACTATCAATCATCATCATCACCACTATCGCCATTATCATCACCATCATTACCATTATTATCATAACCATCACTATCAATCATCATCACCATCACCATCTTCACCATCATCATCACCATCATTACCAATATTATCATAACCATCACTATCAATCATCATCATCACCACTATCGCCATTATCATCACCATCATTACCATTATTATCATAACCATCACTATCAATCATCATCATCACCACTATCGCTATTATCATCACCATCATTGCCATTATTATCATAACCATCACTATCAATCATCGTCATCACCACTATCGCCATTATCATCACCATCATTACCATTATTATCATAACCATCACTATCAATCATCATCATCATCACCACTATCGCCATTATCATCGCCATCATTACCATTATTATCATAACCATCACTATCAATCATCATCATCACCACTATCGCCATTATCATCACCATCATTACCATTATTATCATAACCATCACTATCAATCATCATCATCACCACTATCGCCATTATCATCACCATCATTACCATTATTATCATAACCATCACTATCAATCATCATCATCATCATCACTATCGCCATTATCATCACCATCATTACCATTATTATCATAACCATCACTATCAATCATCGTCATCACCATCATTACCATTATTATCATAACCATCACTATCAATCATCATCATCACCACTATCGCCATTATCATCACCATCATTACCATTATTATCATAACAATCACTATCAATCATCGTTATCACCAACATTACCATTATTATCATAACCATCACTATCAATCATCGTCATCACCATCATTACCATTATTATCATAACCATCACTATCAATCATCATCATCATCACCACTATCGCCATTATCATCACCATCATTACCATTATTATCATAACCATCACTATCAATCATCATCATCACCACTATCGCCATTATCATCACCATCATTACCATTATTATCATAACCATCACTATCAATCATCATCATCACCACTATCGCCATTATCATCACCATCATTACCATTATTATCATAACCATCACTATCAATCATCATCATCATCACCACTATCGCCATTATCATCACCATCATTACCATTATTATCATAACCATCACTATCAATCATCATCATCATCACCACTATCGCCATTATCATCACCATCATTACCATTATTATCATAACCATCACTATCAATCATCATCCTCACCACTATCGCCATTATCATCACCATCATTACCATTATTATAATAACCATCACTATCAATCATCATCATCACCACTATCGCCATCATCATCACCATCATTACCATTATTATCATAACCATCACTATCAATCATCATCATCACCACTATCGCCATTATCATCACCATCATTACCATTATTATCATAACCATCACTATCAATCATCATCATCACCACTATCGCCATTATCATCACCATCATTACCATTATTATCATAACCATCACTATCAATCATCATCATCATCACCACTATCGCCATTATCATCACCATCATTACCATTATTATCATAACCATCACTATCAATCATCATCATCACCACTATCGCCATTATCATCACCATCATTACCATTATTATCATAACCATCACTATCAATCATCATCATCATCACCACTATCGCCATCATCATCACCATCATTACCATTATTATAATAACCATCACTATCAATCATCATCATCACCACTATCGCCATTATCATCACCATCATTACCATTATTATCATAACCATCACTATCAATCATCATCATCATCACCACTATCGCCATCATCATCACCATCATTACCATTATTATCATAACCATCACTATCAATCATCATCATCACCACTATCGCCATTATCATCACCATCATTACCATTATTATCATAACCATCACTATCAATCATCATCATCATCACCACTATCGCCATCATCATCACCATCATTACCATTATTATAATAACCATCACTATCAATCATCATCATCACCACTATCGCCATTATCATCACCATCATTACCATTATTATCATAACCATCACTATCAATCATCATCACCATCACCATCTTCACCATCATCATCACCATCATTACCAATATTATCATAACCATCACTATCAATCATCATCATCACCACTATCGCCATTATCATCACCATCATTACCATTATTATCATAACCATCACTATCAATCATCATCATCACCACTATCGCTATTATCATCACCATCATTGCCATTATTATCATAACCATCACTATCAATCATCGTCATCACCACTATCGCCATTATCATCACCATCATTACCATTATTATCATAACCATCACTATCAATCATCATCATCATCACCACTATCGCCATTATCATCGCCATCATTACCATTATTATCATAACCATCACTATCAATCATCATCATCACCACTATCGCCATTATCATCACCATCATTACCATTATTATCATAACCATCACTATCAATCATCATCATCACCACTATCGCCATTATCATCACCATCATTACCATTATTATCATAACCATCACTATCAATCATCATCATCATCATCACTATCGCCATTATCATCACCATCATTACCATTATTATCATAACCATCACTATCAATCATCGTCATCACCATCATTACCATTATTATCATAACCATCACTATCAATCATCATCATCACCACTATCGCCATTATCATCACCATCATTACCATTATTATCATAACCATCACTATCAATCATCATCATCACCACTATCGCCATTATCATCACCATCATTACCATTATTATCATAACCATCACTATCAATCATCATCATCATCATCACTATCGCCATTATCATCACCATCATTACCATTATTATCATAACCATCACTATCAATCATCGTCATCACCATCATTACCATTATTATCATAACCATCACTATCAATCATCATCATCACCACTATCGCCATTATCATCACCATCATTACCATTATTATCATAACAATCACTATCAATCATCGTCATCACCAACATTACCATTATTATCATAACCATCACTATCAATCATCGTCATCACCATCATTACCATTATTATCATAACCATCACTATCAATCATCATCATCATCACCACTATCGCCATTATCATCACCATCATTACCATTATTATCATAACCATCACAATCAATCATCATCCTCACCACTATCGCCATTATCATCACCATCATTACCATTATTATCATAACCATCACTATCAATCATCATCATCACCACTATCGCCATCATCATCACCATCATTACCATTATTATCATAACCATCACTATCAATCATCATCATCACCACTATCGCCATTATCATCACCATCATTACCATTATTATCATAACCATCACTATCAATCATCATCATCACCACTATCGCCATTATCATCACCATCATTACCATTATTATCATAACCATCACTATCAATCATCATCATCATCACCACTATCGCCATTATCATCACCATCATTACCATTATTATCATAACCATCACTATCAATCATCATCATCACCACTATCGCCATTATCATCACCATCATTACCATTATTATCATAACCATCACTATCAATCATCATCATCATCACCACTATCGCCATCATCATCACCATCATTACCATTATTATAATAACCATCACTATCAATCATCATCATCACCACTATCGCCATTATCATCACCATCATTACCATTATTATCATAACCATCACTATCAATCATCATCACCATCACCATCTTCACCATCATCATCACCATCATTACCAATATTATCATAACCATCACTATCAATCATCATCATCACCACTATCGCCATTATCATCACCATCATTACCATTATTATCATAACCATCACTATCAATCATCATCATCACCACTATCGCCATTATCATCACCATCATTACCATTATTATCATAACAATCACTATCAATCATCGTTATCACCAACATTACCATTATTATCATAACCATCACTATCAATCATCGTCATCACCATCATTACCATTATTATCATAACCATCACTATCAATCATCATCATCATCACCACTATCGCCATTATCATCACCATCATTACCATTATTATCATAACCATCACTATCAATCATCATCATCACCACTATCGCCATTATCATCACCATCATTACCATTATTATCATAACCATCACTATCAATCATCATCATCACCACTATCGCCATTATCATCACCATCATTACCATTATTATCATAACCATCACTATCAATCATCATCATCACCACTATCGCCATTATCATCACCATCATTACCATTATTATCATAACCATCACTATCAATCATCATCATCATCACTATCGCCATTATCATCACCATCATTGCCATTATTATCATAACCATCACTATCAATCATCGTCATCACCACTATCGCCATTATCATCACCATCATTACCATTATTATCATAACCATCACTATCAATCATCATCATCATCACCACTATCGCCATTATCATCGCCATCATTACCATTATTATCATAACCATCACTATCAATCATCATCATCACCACTATCGCCATTATCATCACCATCATTACCATTATTATCATAACCATCACTATCAATCATCATCATCACCACTATCGCCATTATCATCACCATCATTACCATTATTATCATAACCATCACTATCAATCATCATCATCATCATCACTATCGCCATTATCATCACCATCATTACCATTATTATCATAACCATCACTATCAATCATCGTCATCACCATCATTACCATTATTATCATAACCATCACTATCAATCATCATCATCACCACTATCGCCATTATCATCACCATCATTACCATTATTATCATAACAATCACTATCAATCATCGTTATCACCAACATTACCATTATTATCATAACCATCACTATCAATCATCGTCATCACCATCATTACCATTATTATCATAACCATCACTATCAATCATCATCATCATCACCACTATCGCCATTATCATCACCATCATTACCATTATTATCATAACCATCACTATCAATCATCATCATCACCACTATCGCCATTATCATCACCATCATTACCATTATTATCATAACCATCACTATCAATCATCATCATCACCACTATCGCCATTATCATCACCATCATTACCATTATTATCATAACCATCACTATCAATCATCATCATCACCACTATCGCCATTATCATCACCATCATTACCATTATTATCATAACCATCACTATCAATCATCATCATCATCACCACTATCGCCATTATCATCACCATCATTACCATTATTATCATAACCATCACTATCAATCATCATCATCATCACCACTATCGCCATTATCATCACCATCATTACCATTATTATCATAACCATCACTATCAATCATCATCCTCACCACTATCGCCATTATCATCACCATCATTACCATTATTATAATAACCATCACTATCAATCATCATCATCACCACTATCGCCATCATCATCACCATCATTACCATTATTATCATAACCATCACTATCAATCATCATCATCACCACTATCGCCATTATCATCACCATCATTACCATTATTATCATAACCATCACTATCAATCATCATCATCACCACTATCGCCATTATCATCACCATCATTACCATTATTATCATAACCATCACTATCAATCATCATCATCACCACTATCGCCATTATCATCACCATCATTACCATTATTATCATAACCATCACTATCAATCATCATCATCACCACTATCGCCATTATCATCACCATCATTACCATTATTATCATAACCATCACTATCAATCATCATCATCACCACTATCGCCATTATCATCACCAACATTACCATTATTATCATAACCATCACTATCAATCATCATCATCACCACTATCGCCATCATCATCACAATCATTACCATTATTATCATAACCATCACTATCAATCATCATCATCATCACCACTATTGCCATTATCATCACCATCATTACCATTATTATCATAACCATCTCTATCAATCATCATCATCACCACTATCGCCATTATCATCACCATCATTACCATTATTATCATAACCATCACTATCAATCACCATCATCATCACTATCGCCATTATCATCACCATCATTACCATTATTATCATAACCATCACTATCAATCATCATCATCATCACCACTATCGCCATCATCATCACCATCATTACCATTATTATCAAAACCATCACTATCAATCATCATCATCATCACCACTATCGCCATTATCATCACCATCATTACCATTATTATCATAACCATCACTATCAATCATCATCATCACCACTATCGCCATTATCATCACCATCATTACCATTATTATCATAACTATCACTATCAATCATCATCATCATCACCACTATCGCCATTATCATCACCATCATTACCATTATTATCATAACCATCACTATCAATCATCATCATCACCACTATCGCCATTATCATCACCATCATTACCATTATTATCATAACCATCACTATCAATCATCATCATCACCACTATCGCCATTATCATCACCATCATTACCATTATTATCATAACTATCACTATCAATCATCATCATCATCACCACTATTGCCATTATCATCACCATCATTACCATTATTATCATAACCATCACTATCAATCATCATCATCACCACTATCGCCATTATCATCACCATCATTACCATTATTATCATAACCATCACTATCAATCATCATCATCACCACTATCGCCATTATCATCACCATCATTACCATTATTATCATAACCATCACTATCAATCATCATCATCATCACCACTATCGCCATTATCATCACCATCATTACCATTATTATCATAACCATCACTATCAATCATCATCATCACCACTATCGCCATTATCATCACCATCATTACCATTATTATCATAACCATCACTATCAATCATCATCATCACCACTATCGCCATTATCATCACCATCATTACCATTATTATCATAACCATCACTATCAATCATCATCATCATCACCACTATCGCCATTATCATCACCATCATTACCATTATTATCATTACCATCACTATCAATCATCATCATCATCACCACTATCGCCATTATCATCACCATCATTACCATTATTATCATAACCATCACTATCAATCATCATCATCACCACTATCGCCATTATCATCACCATCATTACCATTATTATCATAACCATCACTATCAATCATCATCATCACCACTATCGCCATTATCATCACCATCATTACCATTATTATCATAACCATCACTATCAATCATCATCATCACCACTATCGCCATTATCATCACCAACATTACCATTATTATCATAACCATCACTATCAATCATCATCATCACCACTATCGCCATCATCATCACAATCATTACCATTATTATCATAACCATCACTATCAATCATCATCATCATCACCACTATTGCCATTATCATCACCATCATTACCATTATTATCATAACCATCTCTATCAATCATCATCATCACCACTATCGCCATTATCATCACCATCATTACCATTATTATCATAACCATCACTATCAATCACCATCATCATCACTATCGCCATTATCATCACCATCATTACCATTATTATCATAACCATCACTATCAATCATCATCATCATCACCACTATCGCCATCATCATCACCATCATTACCATTATTATCAAAACCATCACTATCAATCATCATCATCATCACCACTATCGCCATTATCATCACCATCATTACCATTATTATCATAACCATCACTATCAATCATCATCATCACCACTATCGCCATTATCATCACCATCATTACCATTATTATCATAACTATCACTATCAATCATCATCATCATCACCACTATCGCCATTATCATCACCATCATTACCATTATTATCATAACCATCACTATCAATCATCATCATCACCACTATTGCCATTATCATCACCATCATTACCATTATTATCATAACCATCACTATCAATCATCATCATCACCACTATCGCCATTATCATCACCATCATTACCATTATTATCATAACCATCACTATCAATCATCATCATCACCACTATCGCCATTATCATCACCATCATTACCATTATTATCATAACCATCACTATCAATCATCATCATCATCACCACTATCGCCATTATCATCACCATCATTGCCATTATTATCATAACCATCACTATCAATCATCATCATCACCACTATCGCCATTATCATCACCAACATTACCATTATTATCATAACCATCACTATCAATCATCATCATCACCACTATCGCCATCATCATCACCATCATTACCATTATGATCATAACCATCACTATCAATCATCATCATCATCACCACTATCGCCATTATCATCACCATCATTACCATTATTATCATAACCATCTCTATCAATCATCATCATCACCACTATCGCCATTATCATCACCATCATTACCATTATTATCATAACCATCACTATCAATCATCATCATCATCACTATCGCCATTATCATCACCATCATTACCATTATTATCATAACCATCACTATCAATCATCATCATCATCACCACTATCGCCATCATCATCACCATCATTACCATTATTATCATAACCATCACTATCAATCATCATCATCATCACCACTATCGCCATTATCATCACCATCATTACCATTATTATCATAACCATCACTATCAATCATCATCATCACCACTATCGCCATTATCATCACCATCATTACCATTATTATCATAACCATCACTATCAATCATCATCATCATCACCACTATCGCCATTATCATCACCATCATTACCATTATTATCATAACCATCACTATCAATCATCATCATCACCACTATCGCCATTATCATCACCATCATTACCATTATTATCATAACCATCACTATCAATCATCATCATCACCACTATCGCCATTATCATCACCATCATTACCATTATTATCATAACCATCACTATCAATCATCATCATCACCACTATCGCCATTATCATCACCATCATTACCATTATTATCATAACCATCACTATCAATCATCATCATCACCACTATCGCCATTATCATCACCATCATTACCATTATTATCATAACCATCACTATCAATCATCATCACCACTATCGCCATTATCATCACCATCATTACCATTATTATCATAACCATCACTATCAATCATCATCATCACCACTATCGCCATTATCATCACCATCATTACCATTATTATCATAACCATCACTATCAATCATCATCATCACCACTATCGCCATTATCATCACCATCATTACCATTATTATCATAACCATCACTATCAATCATCATCATCACCACTATCGCCATTATCATCACCATCATTACCATTATTATCATAACCATCACTATCAATCATCATCATCACCACTATCGCCATTATCATCACCATCATTCTCATTATTATCATAACCATCACTATCAATCATCATCATCATCACCACTATCGCCATTATCATCACCATCATTACCATTATTATCATAACCATCACTATCAATCATCATCATCACCACTATCGCCATTATCATCACCATCATTACCATTATTATCATAACCATCACTATCAATCATCATCATCACCACTATCGCCATTATCATCACCATCATTACCATTATTATCATAACCATCACTATCAATCATCATCATCACCACTATCGCCATTATCATCACCATCATTACCATTATTATCATAACCATCACTATCAATCATCATCATCACCACTATCGCCATTATCATCACCATCATTACCATTATTATCATAACCATCACTATCAATCATCATCATCACCACTATCGCCATTATCATCACCATCATTACCATTATTATCATAACCATCACTATCAATCATCATCATCACCACTATCGCCATTATCATCACCAACATTACCATTATTATCATAACCATCACTATCAATCATCATCATCACCACTATCGCCATCATCATCACAATCATTACCATTATTATCATAACCATCACTATCAATCATCATCATCATCACCACTATTGCCATTATCATCACCATCATTACCATTATTATCATAACCATCTCTATCAATCATCATCATCACCACTATCGCCATTATCATCACCATCATTACCATTATTATCATAACCATCACTATCAATCACCATCATCATCACTATCGCCATTATCATCACCATCATTACCATTATTATCATAACCATCACTATCAATCATCATCATCATCACCACTATCGCCATCATCATCACCATCATTACCATTATTATCAAAACCATCACTATCAATCATCATCATCATCACCACTATCGCCATTATCATCACCATCATTACCATTATTATCATAACCATCACTATCAATCATCATCATCACCACTATCGCCATTATCATCACCATCATTACCATTATTATCATTACTATCACTATCAATCATCATCATCATCACCACTATCGCCATTATCATCACCATCATTACCATTATTATCATAACCATCACTATCAATCATCATCATCACCACTATGGCCATTATCATCACCATCATTACCATTATTATCATAACCATCACTATCAATCATCATCATCACCACTATCGCCATTATCATCACCATCATTACCATTATTATCATAACCATCACTATCAATCATCATCATCACCACTATCGCCATTATCATCACCATCATTACCATTATTATCATAACCATCACTATCAATCATCATCATCATCACCACTATCGCCATTATCATCACCATCATTGCCATTATTATCATAACCATCACTATCAATCATCATCATCACCACTATCGCCATTATCATCACCAACATTACCATTATTATCATAACCATCACTATCAATCATCATCATCACCACTATCGCCATCATCATCACCATCATTACCATTATTATCATAACCATCACTATCAATCATCATCATCATCACCACTATCGCCATTATCATCACCATCATTACCATTATTATCATAACCATCTCTATCAATCATCATCATCACCACTATCGCCATTATCATCACCATCATTACCATTATTATCATAACCATCACTATCAATCATCATCATCATCACTATCGCCATTATCATCACCATCATTACCATTATTATCATAACCATCACTATCAATCATCATCATCATCACCACTATCGCCATCATCATCACCATCATTACCATTATTATCATAACCATCACTATCAATCATCATCATCATCACCACTATCGCCATTATCATCACCATCATTACCATTATTATCATAACCATCACTATCAATCATCATCATCACCACTATCGCCATTATCATCACCATCATTACCATTATTATCATAACCATCACTATCAATCATCATCATCATCACCACTATCGCCATTATCATCACCATCATTACCATTATTATCATAACCATCACTATCAATCATCATCATCACCACTATCGCCATTATCATCACCATCATTACCATTATTATCATAACCATCACTATCAATCATCATCATCACCACTATCGCCATTATCATCACCATCATTACCATTATTATCATAACCATCACTATCAATCATCATCATCACCACTATCGCCATTATCATCACCATCATTACCATTATTATCATAACCATCACTATCAATCATCATCATCACCACTATCGCCATTATCATCACCATCATTACCATTATTATCATAACCATCACTATCAATCATCATCATCACCACTATCGCCATTATCATCATCACCATCATTACTATTATTATCATAACCATCACTATCAATCATCATCATCACCACTATCGCCATTATCATCATCACCATCATTACCATTATTATCATAACCATCACTATCAATCATCATCACTATCACCATCTTCACCATCATCATCACCATCATTACCATTATTATCATAACCATCACTATCAATCATCATCATCACCATCATTACCATTATTATCATAACCATCACTATCAATCATCATCATCACCACCACTATCGCCATTATCATCACCATCATTACCATTATTATCATAACCATCACTATCAATCATCATCGCCATCACCACTATCGCCATTATCATCACCATCATTACCATTATTATCATAACCATCACTATCAATCATCATCATCATCACTATCGCCATTATCATCACCATCATTACCATTATTATCATAACCATCACTATCAATCATCATCATCTCCACTATCGCCATTATCATCACCATCATTACCATTATTATCATAACCATCACTATCAATCATCATCATCATCACCACTATCGCCATTATCATCACCATCATTACCATTATTATCATAACCATCACTATCATTCATCATCATCACCACTTTCGCCATTATCATCACCATCATTACCATTATTATCATAACCATTACTATCAATCCTCATCATCACCACTATCGCCATTATCATTACCATCATTACCATTATTATCATAACCATCACTATCAATCATCATCATCACCACTATCGCCATCATCATCACCATCATTACCATTATTATCATAACCATCACTATCAATCATCATCATCACCACTATCGCCATCATCATCACCATCATTACCATTATTATCATAACCATCACTATCAATCATCATCATCACCACTATCGCCATTATCATCACCATCATTACCATTATTATCATAACCATCACTATCAATCATCATCATCACCACTATCGCCATCATCATCACCATCATTACCATTATTATCATAACCATCACTATCAATCATCATCATCACCACTATCGCCATCATCATCACCATGATTACCATTATTATCATAACCATCACTATCAATCATCATCATCACCACTATCGCCATTATCATCACCATCATTACCATGATTATCATAACCATTACTATCAATCATCATTATCATCTCCACTATCGCCATTATCATCACCATCATTACCATTATTATCATAACCATCACTATCAATCATCATCATCACCACTATCGCCATTATCATCACCATCATTACCATTATTATCATAACTTTCACTATCAATCATCATCATCACCACTATCGCCATCATCATCACCATCATTACCATTATTATCATAACCATCACTATCAATCATCATCACCACTACTATCGCCATTATCATTACCATCATTACCATTATTATCATAACCATCACTATCAATCATCATCATCACCACTATCGCCATCATCATCACCATCATTACCATTATTATCATAACCATCACTATCAATCATCATCATCACCACTATCGCCATCATCATCACCATCATTACCATTATTATCATAACCATCACTATCAATCATCATCATCACCACTATCGCCATTATCATCACCATCATTACCATTATTATCATAACCATCACTATCAATCATCATCATCACCACTATCGCCATCATCATCACCATCATTACCATTATTATCATAACCATCACTATCAATCATCATCATCACCACTATCGCCATCATCATCACCATGATTACCATTATTATCATAACCATCACTATCAATCATCATCATCACCACTATCGCCATTATCATCACCATCATTACCATGATTATCATAACCATTACTATCAATCATCATTATCATCTCCACTATCGCCATTATCATCACCATCATTACCATTATTATCATAACCATCACTATCAATCATCATCATCACCACTATCGCCATTATCATCACCATCATTACCATTATTATCATAACTTTCACTATCAATCATCATCATCACCACTATCGCCATCATCATCACCATCATTACCATTATTATCATAACCATCACTATCAATCATCATCACCACTACTATCGCCATTATCATCACCATCATTACCATGATTATCATAACCATTACTATCAATCATCATTATCATCACCACTATCGCCATTATCATCACCATCATTACCATTATTATCATAACCATCACTATCAATCATCATCATCACCACTATCGCCATTATCATCACCATCATTACCATTATTATCATAACCATCACTATCAATCATCATCACCACCACTATCGCCATTATCATCACCATCATTACCATTATTATCATAACCATCACTATCAATCATCATCATCACCACTATCGCCATTATCATCACCATCATTACCATTATTATCATAACCATCACTATCAATCATCGTCATCATCACCACTATCGCCATTATCATCACCATCATTACCATTATTATCATAACCATCACTATCAATCATCATCATCACCACTATCGCCATTATCATCACCATCATTACCATTATTATCATAACCATCACTATCAATCATCATCATCATCACCACTATCGCCATTATCATCACCATCATTACCATTATTATCATAACCATCACTATCAATCATCATCATCACCACTATCGCCATTATCATCATCACCATCATTACCATTATTATCATAACCATCACTATCAATCATCATCATCATCACTATCGCCATTATCATCACCAACATTACCATTATTATCATAACCATCACTATCAATCATCATCATGACCACTATCGCCATTATCATCACCATCATTACCATTATTATCATAACCATCACTATCAATCATCATCACCATCACCACTATCGCCATTATCATCACCATCATTACCATTATTATCATAACCATCACTATCAATCATCATCATCACCATCATTCCCATTATTATCATAACCATCACTATCAATCATCATCATCACCACTATCGCCGTTATCATCACCATCATTACCATTATTATCATAACCATCACTATCAATCATCATCATCACCACTATCGCCATTATCATCATCACCATCATTACCATTATTATCATAACCATCACTATCAATCATCATCATCACCACTATCGCCATTATCATCATCACCATCATTACCATTATTATCATAACCATCACTATCAATCATCATCACTATCACCATCTTCACCATCATCATCACCATCATTACCATTATTATCATAACCATCACTATCAATCATCATCATCACCATCATTACCATTATTATCATAACCATCACTATCAATCATCATCATCACCACCACTATCGCCATTATCATCACCATCATTACCATTATTATCATAACCATCACTATCAATCATCATCACCATCACCACTATCGCCATTATCATCACCATCATTACCATTATTATCATAACCATCACTATCAATCATCATCATCACCATCATTACCATTATTATCATAACCATCACTATCAATCATCATCATCACCACCACTATCGCCATTATCATCACCATCATTACCATTATTATCATAACCATCACTATCAATCATCATCACCATCACCACTATCGCCATTATCATCACCATCATTACCATTATTATCATAACCATCACTATCAATCATCATCATCATCACTATCGCCATTATCATCACCATCATTACCATTATTATCATAACCATCACTATCAATCATCATCATCACCACTATCGCCATTATCATCACCATCATTACCATTATTATCATAACCATCACTATCAATCATCATCAGCATCACCACTATCGCCATTATCATCACCATCATTACCATTATTATCATAACCATCACTATCAATCATCATCACCATCACCACTATCGCCATTATCATCACCATCATTACCATTATTATCATAACCATCACTATCAATCATCATCATCACCACTATCGCCATTATCATCACCAACATTACCATTATTATCATAACCATCACTATCAATCATCATCATCACCACTATCGCCATTATCATCACCATCATTACCATTATTATCATAACCATCACTATCAATCATCATCACCACCACTATCGCCATTATCATCACCATCATTACCATTATTATCATAACCATCACTATCAATCATCATCATCACCACTATCGCCATTATCATCACCATCATTACCATTATTATCATAACCATCACTATCAATCATCATCATCACCACTATCGCCATTATCATCACCATCATTACCATTATTATCATAACCATCACTATCAATCATCATCATCACCACTATCGCCATTATCATCACCAACATTACCATTATTATCATAACCATCACTATCAATCATCATCATCACCACTATCGCCATTATCATCACCATCATTACCATTATTATCATAACCATCACTATCAATCATCATCACCATCACCACTATCGCCATTATCATCACCATCATTACCATTATTATCATAACCATCACTATCAATCATCATCACCATCACCACTATCGCCATTATCATCACCATCATTACCATTATTATCATAACCATCACTATCAATCATCATTATCATCACCACTATCGCCATTATCATCACCATCATTACCATTATTATCATAACCATCACTATCAATCATCATCATCACCACTATCGCCATTATCATCACCATCATTACCATTATTATCATAACCATCACTATCAATCATCATCACCATCACCACTATCGCCATTATCATCACCATCATTACCATTATTATCATAACCATCACTATCAATCATCATCATCACCACTATCGCCATTATCATCACCATCATTACCATTATTATCATAACCATCACTATCAATCATCATCATCACCACTATCGCCATTATCATCACCATCATTACCATTATTATCATAACCATTACTATCAATCATCATCACCATCACCACTATCGCCATTATCATCACCATCATTACCATTATTATCATAACCATCACTATCAATCATCATCATCACCACTATCGCCATTATCATCACCATCATTACCATTATTATCATAACCATCACTATCAATCATCATCATCACCACTATCGCCATTATCATCAGCATCATTACCATTATTATCATAACCATCACTATCAATCATCATCATCATCACCACTATCGCCATTATCATCACCATCATTACCATTATTATCATAACCATCACTATCAATCATCATCATCACCACTATCGCCATTATCATCACCATCATTACCATTATTATCATAACCATCACTATCAATCATCATCATCATCACTATCGCCATTATCATCACCAACATTACCATTATTATCATAACCATCACTATCAATCATCATCATCACCACTATCGCCATTATCATCACCATCATTACCATTATTATCATAACCATCACTATCAATCATCATCATCATCACTATCGCCATTATCATCACCATCATTACCATTATTATCATAACCATCACTATCAATCATCATCATCACCACTATCGCCATTATCATCACCATCATTACCATTATTATCACAACCATCACTGTCAATCATCATCACCATCACCACTATCGCCATTATCATCACCAACATTACCATTATTATCATAACCATCACTATCAATCATCATCATCACCACTATCGCCATTATCATCACCATCATTACCATTATTATCATAACCATCACTATCAATCATCATCATCATCACCACTATCGCCATTATCATCACCTTCATTACCATTATTATCATAACCATCACTATCAATCATCATCATCACCACTATCGCCATTATCATCACCATCATTACCATTATTATCATAACCATCACTATCAATCATCATCATCATCACCACTATCGCCATTATCATCACCAACATTACCATTATTATCATAACCATCACTATCAATCATCATCATCACCACTATCGCCATTATCATCACCATCATTACCATTATTATCATAACCATCACTATCAATCATCATCATCACCACTATCGCCATTATCATCACCATCATTACCATTATTATCATAACCATCACTATCAATCATCATCATCACCACTATCGCCATTATCATCACCATCATTACCATTATTATCATAACCATCACTATCAATCATCATCATCACCACTATCGCCATTATCATCACCATCATTACCATTATTATCATAACCATCACTATCAATCATCATCATCATCACCACTATCGCCATTATCATCACCATCATTACTATTATTATCATAACCATCACTATCAATCATCATCATCACCACTATCGCCATTATCATCACCATCATTACCATTATTATCATAACCATCACTATCAATCATCATCATCATCACCACTATCGCCATTATCATCACCATCATTACCATTATTATCATAACCATCACTATCAATCATCATCATCACCACTATCGCCATTATCATCACCATCATTACCATTATTATCATAACCATCACTATCAATCATCATCATCACCACTATCGCCATTATCATCACCATCATTACCATTATTATCATAACCATCACTATCAATCATCATCATCACCACTATCGCCATTATCATCACCATCATTACAATTATTATCATAACCATCACTATCAATCATCATCATCACCACTATCGCCATTATCATCACCATCATTACCATTATTATCATAACCATCACTATCAATCATCATCATCACCACTATCGCCATTATCATCACCATCATTACCATTATTATCATAACCATCACTATCAATCATCATCATCACCACTATCGCCATTATCATCACCATCATTACCATTATTATCATAACCATCACTATCAATCATCATCATCATCACCACTATCGCCATTATCATCACCATCATTACCATTATTATCATAACCATCACTATCAATCATCATCATCACCACTATCGCCATTATCATCACCATCATTACCATTATTATCATAACCATCACTATCAATCATCATCATCATCACCACTATCGCCATTATCATCACCATCATTACCATTATTATCATAACCATCACTATCAATCATCATCATCACCACTATCGCCATTATCATCACCATCATTACCATTATTATCATAACCATCACTATCAATCATCATCATCATCACTATCGCCATTATCATCACCATCATTACCATTATTATCATAACCATCACTATCAATCATCATCATCACCACTATCGCCATTATCATCACCATCATTACCATTATTATCATAACCATCACTATCAATCATCATCATCATCACTATCGCCATTATCATCACCATCATTACCATTATTATCATAACCATCACTATCAATCATCATCATC